>OZ023243.1:16012576-16134969 GCA_964006365.1 Trididemnum miniatum | reverse complement strand
ACCGCAAAGGAACAAGGAAATCCGCCCAATATTACTTGCAACCCCTTATCAATGCGGGATGAAGCAATGCCAACTGTGCTTAGAGGAAAAATTAACTATCGCCAAAGCCGACAAAAATATCACTCTTAACAAAAGATCTGAACTTATTGGAAAATGTCGCCATAAAGCAAAATTCAAACTGAAAAGCTTTAAAATTACAGACCCTCTCTAATGCGTCTTTACTATTTTGTATGCGTTGATCTACTATGCGACCGCCCTCCTCCCTTTTTTATTACCTATAACACTCGTCACAGTATTTTAACATCCCCCTGTTCGCCTTTCTACTATAGCACCGTATTCCGGCCACGCTTTTTGTTTCCTTCGAATGTTTCTAGACTAGCTTGTGACTAGCTCGCTTGAGCACTGAGCTGTTCGCAGCGGAGACTATCCTCCTTTTATGGTTCACGTCAGGTTTTTAGTGTAGTAAGCGTAGTTTATCAATATTACTATCAGTTATTTACTACCAGGCTAACTTTAAACCCTAATTTAGATACCTCCTGATGATCCGCTGAGGTGAAACAGTCTGTAGAGGTTTTTACTTTTTTACTTTGTGTTTTTAAATAAATGATTTGAACTGATATATATATTCTAGTTTTTTCAGCAGAAAGGCGGCGAGATTTACATCAAAATCTCCGCATGGTTTTTTAATGATTTCATGAAGACGTTGGTATTTCGATCGAGAGATCTCTGGCAGATAATTTGTAGTAGCGGTACGTGAATTCTGCTCTTCCTCAGATACGTCCTTTACCATCTAGAAAATATGAACGGAAATAGGGTAGTTGCGATAAACAGACAACTCTAAAAATAGATCGAAAAATCATTCAGCCTACTTCGAAGTTCTAACTTAAAGATTAAGGCTGTATGGTTAATCACTGCCACGGCACTCATCACTTTAAACTCTTGCCGGAACAAGGCGACTGCCATCGCCTCCGCTGACCTAATCTGATGCTGCTCGTGTCAAAACTGCGATTGTTCTTGCTGAACTTTTCCCGCGACGACTAAAATATAAGTTTGAAGACACGAATCGATAAAGAATCTTTTTTGGAATACCGACATTCTTTCCACGATTGAGTGATTTGTTCATGCTAATCCTCCTGTTTGGAGTCCTATAACCAGCAGAGTTGGGCCAATTACAATTACACTTATAACAAATTTTCAATTACGATACATCGCAATTACTTTTAAACTAAAAAAAACTTGTACTGTAATTACAAATTACAATTATACTTGCAATTACACTGTGCTGCACCGCCATCAACACGGCTAAATTATCGCAGGAACTTTAGCAAACACGAGAAGAATAAAATTTGTTAAGCGCACACGCTATCGGTGCGGCAGATCTGGGGTTCGCATCCCGGGCCGGTCAAATCGGACAAAGTGTCGCCAACGGCTCCCCACCGCTGCGACGTTTTATCGAAGCTGTGTTACCCACGCCCTAAGCCGCAGAAATGGGCCCCGCCACTCGTTACACGCTTCGGCGTAATACCGCAAGTATAATGAAATTTGATTTTTTTTGTGCTATATCGGTACTTCCAAAGATGAAAGGTGCAGTTAACAGTGATAAGCAAAAGAATTCAGGTGATCTTGATAACAATAAAAAGGGACTGTTCGAGTTCCGGCCACAATTTTTTAAAATTACGTTAATGAATCAACTAACCCACAAGGGATCCAACTTTGGTTACGAGAAAGCGACAGAAACGTTATGCATAAGACGAACCCAGAATCGCTCAAGAGTTGTCTTTGCTTCAGAGTTTTCTGGTAAAGTTTTGTTTCTGACTTTTTTAATGTGGTCCTTGTCAGATAACATCTAACAGATAATTATCGTGAAGCATCTTGTCGAAGGACGCAACAACGAGGCTTGGTGAGAGTTGAACCAGCAACCTTAATTGCAGTTAAGGCCGACGAAAAAACAACGCTTCGAATCACACTACGTCCTCTGCGGTTTACTATAATATTCTTGGCGATGACGTTGCTTTTTTTGTTCATTTTTTCCCAACTGTTACACGCCCGTCACTACTCCAGAAACACTTGCCACTCTAGAGTTTGATGTAAGTAGAATTTAATACAGGTTTCACGACAAAATCTGAGACGAGTCCCCTGTACTTTAACTAATGCCTTTCACACAAACTCAAAACATCCTTTTTGGATGTAAGTTTTTAACAAAGGGCGGCAATGTATGACCGTTTGATCCATTTCAATATGGGCTTTACGTGAGTTTCTCGAATGCCTGAAAATCGAATGCTCAGAACGCCGTACTGAAATCCAGAGTGTACAAGCACAAAATTTACTCGTTGCTCATGATATGATTTCAGCGTAGTTGATGCATGGCGGTTATCCACAGTGCAGCTGCTAAGCGATCAATATTCAACATTAAAACGAGAAATGAGTTAACTCTGGCGTAAAATAATGAGTTGAATTAATGCACTTCTGCATTGGAATCAGTTGCAATATTATTCTCACGCATTAACTGGCTAATTATCTTTTAATGATTCTTTGCTTCGGCTTCAACCAAAAGATGCATAGACTTTTATGAGATAATAATTACTAAATTAGTAGAAAGGCTTTTTTCTAAAACCTTTGTTATTACCTTCAATTATCTTCAAACGACATGTCAGAATTGTAATTGAGCGATCGAGTCAAAAACTGTTCGTTCATTCGCAGTTGTTGCAGCATTTGCCGGTTGGGGCTGTTGCAACGACATCGCTATTGGAGAGAAAGGTCTAGGACTCGCTTCCCTGGCAGGTTGGATTGGATACAGTGGCGCCAATGGTTCGCCACCTTCGAGGCTATATTGCCCAAGTCCCCAACCACTGAGATGGGCCCCACCACTCGTTAGGCGCGTTTGGTTTAATGTGGCGCATATTTTAATTAAAAAAAATACTTCAAACTTCATAATTTCTATCGATTTACTTGGAAGCGAAAATAATTAAATTGAAGAGGCCCAACAAAAGTAAGGAAGTAGCTGCTTCACTTAGTGTAGAGCTTGGTTTTAGAAGCACCACTAAATGTCTTATTCAGAAAAAAAACATCACATAACATGACAAAGGACGCTTATTTGATGATGTCATTGCAATCAACTCGCAAATCATTCCCGTGCTACTTGCCAAATCGTTGTCCTAAAAGCTCACGCTATCGAACCTCTTTAAATTAATAATTCGCCGGGGACAATTACCATCTCGTTGCATTGTTCTATCACAATAGGCTTTAATAACTCCCTGCCGCGCTTGAAGGAAATATTTATTAGAAGTTATTACTTGATTTGCACGCTGCAGCGGGGTTGTGGAGAAACAACGTATTATTACATGACCGAATTTTGTGCGCTTATTATGCAACAAACGCCTCCTGCTGTGACGTCATTGTTGGGCATGAGGGTAAAGCATTTCATCGATGTTATTGCGGTTTTGTACGAGTTATTGCTTGCTACAAGTTTTTATTTCAAAGTGATAATTCAGTATATCATATGCTGGTGCTTTCACTTTCAGCGAAATAGTGGAGTTAACTCGCAAAGTTCACACTGAATTGTAGATTGTAATTCAACTATTATGACGTCAGCACTTTTTTAAAAAGGTTGCGTGAAGCTCCAAACTTCCGCAAAGCAATGATAAGAAACCCTGGTGCAGTGGCTGTTGCAAGAGTTCGATTTAAGCATTCAGGGAATGATAAGTTTTTACATGTGCATGGGCTGGCATGGGGTTCTCAATCGGGGGCCATTGCCATCTAGGGAGCCACGAGACATTGACCTGGGCGCTAGGCACAAGGTTTATTAACCTGTAAAAGGCAATTAATCACTTAAGACCAGCGGACGGCCGTAGCTGGTATGAACGAAATACCGAAAGAAATTTTTACTGCCGAGCAGGATGCAGCTGCTGTTGAGAATCTCTACTGTGAAAGTGGGTCGCAAACCATCAGAGGATAAGAACCACTTGGTTCGACTCACATTTTGTGTCAGTGTGCAATTGCAAAAATGGCTCTTTGGTATTATTCCGTATTTTTACCTTTTATTAAATGTGGTTTAGCTACGCTTTTAAAACTGGACATACGGTTCTTGCTTCTTAGTATTCAAAAGTTCACAATGACAGCTCAGATGACCGAGTGGTAAAAGCCTCCGCCTCTGGAACTGTAGACTTGGGTTTGATTCCGAGTCGGGTCAAACCAATGACTTTAAAATTGGTATTCACAGCTTCCTGCTTGACCGCTCAGCATTAAAGGGACAGTGTGGAGAACAAGCTGGCAAGTTTACTTGTTGTGCCTTTGGGAAAGGCACTTAACGAGATTTCCCCATCTTGATGTGGTAGACCGATGGATGGCAACCTCTAAGCGAGCTTGCATAGCTCATTGCTCGCTTCTTCGTGATAGGAGGATGCACATGCAACTAAATACAAATACTAAAATCTTAAAACATTACAGTATGTGATTGACCATCAACAACGTGACGAATCCGGTGCCACAGCATTAATTATTGTCTTGTAAAAATCTTTTCCGCGCATTTTTTTGGCGGTGGTGAAGAAATCTTTGACGAAATGATGATGAAATACCTAGTGTTTAAAATCAAACGGTATTGTTTTATCAATCAACGTTATCGCGCGGAAAGTGATAATGGAGTCTTGATAATTAGCGATTAATGATATTGATTGACAAAGCCTCGCTTTAAAAAGCTTTTTCCAGTATAGGCCTGCGTAGGTAAATTTCTTTGCAGTTTGGTTACTGTTTGCGGTATTAAAAAAGATCGTATTTAGGGGAGAACGGGGGAATTGTGTCATGCCCCCCTTCTTTTGACTTTGAGTTTTAGTAAAAAAGACCAAAATGTTGCCACGTGCCTAAAATATTTTAGACTGTTTTGATGGCTCTTGCAGATTATGCCTCTCCTCCTTCGAAAAATTTCTCGCTTCGCCACTGATTAAAAAATAGGCATTCTCAATACTACCCGCGCAAAATTTTGGGAAAATAACGCAAGTTTACAGTAATAATTATTGTACGCAAGTCTTTTCATCTGTTGCTTTTGTAAGAACTGGGGGCTTGTCGAATGTCTATCCTGCGTGAGAACATCCTTCAAGAACAACAGTTTTAAATGCTGGTTCGACGTATTTGCCAGTTGTACAATCTTGCATGAACCAGCAGAATTGAAAACGGTAAAAATTGAATCGGACCTAATTAAGACACCTTAGAAGCTTTGCAAACTTTTATCGTTTTGATTGCCATAAAAAAATCACCGTGGGAAATTTTGATTCAAAAGGGAAGAGCAGCTATGACGAGCAAGCTAAACAAAGGCGCAATACTCAACCCATTATTACATCTCTGCCATTTACCAAAAGTGTCGGCATCGGTGTGAAAACGTCCTACCAACATTCCAACTCATGAAGTTGCAAAATACTAATGGTTGAGAGCGAATACAACTACAACAGTTTGCTAAAATAATTTCACCAACATATTTTTTCGTCAATTTTCTGCGATCAACTTGTACAAATCCCTAGTATACTATCAGTGACGTAGCGAGAAATTTGAAAAAGTGATTAACTACAAAAGGCATCGCAAAAACCTGGCACATTTCACTCATTTGGCAACATTTGTTCCTTTTTTTACCACTAGAAGAAGTCAACGGGGGGAGAGAGGGGGGGCATGGCACAATGCCTCCCTACATACGCGTTTGTATACCGTTCTATTTGAACCATATTTAACATTGTCTTGTTGCACGGCATTTTCTTACTTCCCCGGTTACCATAAATTCAAGATATCGTAAATATGTAAATTTTCCCAAAATTTAATAAAATAATTAAACATGGACAATCTTTTACAACACTACACTCAATACCTGGACATGAAAAAAAAATTAGCTGATCTAAATCAAAACAAATAAAAATAGAAAAGCAGCTAGCACAACAATGTCATTGCTTTAAAGACAGATGTGATGAACCTGAAAGACTAGTAGTAGGGGTAGGGTTAACAGAAAAAACGTCGGGTGTGTAAAGCAAGTAGGGCTTAGACGAAGCCGATTGGCGTGAGATTGAGCCTACGAAATGGGAAGAATCCGGATACATGGATAGATCTCTGGTGTGTTGCGGACTTTCCAACGGTTTTGAATTAACCATTTCATGATAAGCTGCTGCGGCAGCGGCAAGGTTAATTCTCTCAACTTCAGCTTCTTGTAAACGCTTCGCTTTGGCTCGTCGGTTTTGAAACCAGATTTTAACCTGCAAAACGTTAAAAATTTTCGTCAATGTAGGGATTTACCTCAAGCACTAGTTTTTTTTTACCATTTAAAACAAAAAGGAATAACAGTTTACCAAACGGTTGCTTAAGCTTTAAATTTCTGTTATGTAGAATAATGTGCTATCAAAAATCAATGCTAAAGTAGTTACTGGTTCGTGGAAGCTGATCAGAATTTGCTGATCTAAGACACCTTTTTACAGTCGTTTCTCGCTAATGTGTTGGTAGACGAGCATAGGTGTGTATCTCTGCAGCTTAGCACCTAATACCAAGCACTGCAGTATCGAACTTATACAGAAGGCTGCTGCAGCGACCGCCAGTCATAGTAGTAAGGTTTGCTGTGATTAACATTTTTAACTCCACTGACGATGAAACCCGGACTCCAAATTAAAAAGTGCTGGCATTATGACTTCGTTGTGTGGTGTACAGAGATGGATTAATTGCAGCAAATCAGATTAATTACAATTAAAGTTTACAATTTTTCAATTACCGTATAATTATTTTGAATTAAAAAGCTTAAATTACAATTATTCTTGCACTTACATTGCGTTGCATCGAAATATATTCAGGCGAAAAGTAAAAAGTAATTGCAATTTTACCCACAAAAACAGTACTTTAAAACTGCAATTACAATTACGCAGAATCAAAAAAGTTTAATTACAATTACGTGAAAAAGTGTAGTTTGTGACATTCAACGACTTTAATGGTAAGCCTAGAGAAAGCCTATAAATCAGAGAAAATAAAACTCCCATTTTCGCGCAAAATCGGATGATGGCCTGTGCAAGCAAGATCACCTGGGTCTCAGAAAGAGTAAGAGATGAGGAGAATTCAGCGCGTTCTGCAATTGACAAATACTGCTGTTGTTGAAACCTTCGTTCCAGCTCCATCAGTTGATCTGATGTAAATGGAGTTCTTGGTTTACGATTCGGTTTGTGTTTTCGTAAAGTACAATTTCCTAAAAACAATAACTCGCTTTTTATTGATCGACTATTGTTTGCATTTGAAGTAAACCAAAATTTTCAACTGAAAACAAATCTATTCAACCTACTTAAAACTAAGCACATGATTGAGAATTCTAAAATTTTTGTGCCTACCTAAAAATCCAAAACATGTTTTGTCATTTCGTTTGATTTATGTAATGTCATTGTAAAGATACGCGTAATTGAGCAACTGGTTAGAAAAATGACTTGGTAAATGAGAATAACATTTTGATTAATATTTTGAACTCAAATTGCACCTGTATTCCATGACCTGGAAGAAGAATGTTCCACATAACACCCTTTATCCGAAGTTGAAGAAGAATTTTCTTCACCCAAAGTAGTGCTTTGAAGAGGTGACCTCACGTCATTGCCGTTCCTGGAATTGCTAGCTTGATTTTCAACCAACGAAAAGATTGGAAAACGTCCAGAAATTGTGGAAGATTTGGTAACCGCAGAAAAAGAAGAATCGGGAATCTGGGGGGTGGTGTTTGCTCTTGATTTTGAAAGTAGGAATTCCACACTAAAACAAGTAAAACGAAGGCATTTTAGCGACTGATCTAGCACAAATGAAGAAAGTTTTTTTTGTTTGAAACCATGCGTTGATCACGCAGTCAGTACAAACGCTGTTTGTTAGCAATAATTTCACTGTTACTTTCAAGGTTATGTCAAAACATAACAAAATAGAGCTGTAATTTTTTCAGTTTTGAGGGAAAAAATTCTCCAGAAAAACACAAAGTTACAAAACGATTCCACATTGCAGCGTAAATTTTGCAATTAATTAAACTGAGATGAATCGTAAATACTCCTCTTATTGCTAGTTGGTCGGTGCAACATCACTAGAGGACACACACGGGTCTCCGGTTTGATTCCCAAGCCGCACAATGTCACTAGCAGCGTGTCGCCGCTACGTTTCTTCGAAGCTGTGCTACCCAGGCGCTAAGCTAGGAAGATAGGCTAAGCCACTCGTTCCACGCTTTGGCGTAATACTGCGAGAAAAATGATATTTAATTTTGTTTATTTCTATACTTCACTTACCTGAAGTTGAAGTTGCTGGAAGGCTTTTGAGCTACTTCGTTTGTATTTAACTTTTCGTAAACATTTTTTTTATCTTCATGTGCTGCGGAAAGCTCACAATCTGATACTTTAATTTCTTTTTGATTTGTGTGTAAAGACATCTGCTTTCAAAAACATTCAAAAAATATTCTGTAAGAAACCGCAATATACAGTATTTTTACTGTATAACCGAAATATGAAACCGCAATATACCAGACTGAGAATCACTAGTCAACCTATGATTGAGCCAGGGGCGATCGTCCTCTAAATGTTTACAGCCCCGACAGTTTTAAGTGCTGTTTGAGTGGCATCAAGAAGCGAGATGTTCAACGTCCATGCATGATTTCGCAAATCCTCCCCTTCCCTAAACAGAAATGCTGAATGTGCTCCTAGATGGAGGTCATAAAGTTGTTACTTCGTTCCATTTTCATGTTTTACGTCAAAAGCTTGCACCACTCATTTTTGTTTCTGTCTTCTCGTTCATTGCCCCTAATTTAATCAACTACTTACACACTTATGTGTCTTCTAACGAGTGTTAACTTTAATTGATTATACCACGAACTGGCTTAATGGCAATCGCATAAAGTTTGCCTTTAAAATTAACAAGCTTTCCACTAAAATTGGCTAAAAGCGACAACTTTGTATATACCTTGTCTTTTTCTCTGTCTCATCCCTTCAGCGCAATCACTGCCACTTACAAGTAACATCGGGTTCTGGACGTCGGGTCATTCTTTTTCCACACTTTTTTTCGTCGTGGCAGTAGTGACGATATTCTTTTCCTTATTTTGTTTTGGTTGTGGTTGGAGGCTTCTTGAAGGCTATCACTTGAATGACTTAATTGTAACCAACTGCAGTATGCAGTTGCGATTTGAACATCCGTTGAAATAAATTCACGCTTATCTTAAATTACTTGCATTATATTTTTACTAGTTACAGTAGCTGCTGCTCTCAACAAAAAAAATTGCGCATCTTTGTGGAAATAAAAGAAAATTTTTTTTGCAACGGCTCAAAAATTTTAACGGCGTCATTGGTCGTTGCCTAAATTTTACTTGAAACTGTCCAATGTAGTTTGTCAGCTCACCGCTAACTTATAAAAAGTAGTGCTGGTATTTGCACAAATGACACGCAACAACTTTCCATCGATAGGCTAGTACAGAGTTTCTCAACCGTGACCTTTTATTAAGTCGCAGATTTTTGTCGTTATTCCGTGAAATTATGAGCAGAAGAACAAAAGAGAGATTCTTATCTGTTTAGTTGTTCATTCCCCTAAAATTATCATTAAAATTTCGAATATAATATTACAGATATTCAACTGCTTTTTATTGAAGAGCCACGAGCGCTAAGAATCTCGTTGGAGCAAACGTATCAAGAGAGCTTGAGAACCTGTACCTGCAGCATCGAAATGTGAAATACTATTATAATAAGTCGTATTGGTGTGTTTCTCGCGACTAAGGTTCTACAGCTTTAAAAACTACTCATATAGCAAAACTCCTCTCAGTTCTCTTCTTTTATGTTCTTCTCATTGTTTTCGATAGTGGACGTTCAGCTAAAACGTAACGATTTTTTAATTTTTTGTTACTCTTGTAGCTGATCTAAACCAAAACAATCCCTAAATCACATATTTAAAACTTTTTGATGATTATAATTAACGGAGATATCTTAAAACCTAAATTACAGAGTCCAGCGCAAAATGCTGAAAACCACGATGGTATAGTGATGAAGTTCGTGAGTTTTATTCGAAGTTTTTTGTAAAAAATGCAGCTGACCGAGACGGACTCGGATTAAGCAATGGGCAGACTAAGCAGTTGCCCCGGGTTCTGCGCTTCGATGTGATGACCTTTTTTTTCTTTTTATTGGGTCTTCACTTGATTTTAAGCGAAAAATTGGACATCTGAGGGCGTGTGACCTTTTATGGGGGGGTTTTCAATTTTGGGCAAAAATTGTGGACTTCACTCTTATCTGCCCCGAGCCCCGCGATCTGTTAATTCGCCCCTGGACCAAGAGATTTTTCGAAGAAAAAGGGTTTTTTGTCAACGGCATTATTTTGCACGTATTGTTTTTTGTTTTTTTTTATTTCAAGCCACTTAATTGCAGCTTAGGATTTTTGTGGTAGTGAAATACATGCATCATGGAGATGACCTAGTTGAGCATCGAACCCGCGAAGCCAGCTTCGGAGCCCAATGCACCAACCACTCGGCCAACTCCACGTACTTGCACGTAATGTTGAACGAGTCTTGTTGAACTGGATACACTTGCGACCTCATGCGGTGGCATGATTCTCTCAATTTGACCAAGCTAAGAAAAAAACTCCCGATTTAAAACTCAGTGTGAAAAGCTGAATTTGGGGCTATTAACTATAACTAATGTTTAAACATTGCTTTAGTTTAGACCAGGGATTCTCAACTGAGGGCAGTTAGCTCTTCTAGGGAGCCACATTAAGCTACATTAACCAGGAAGCACAAGCGCAAGATTTATTAATGGTAATTAACCATTTTCGACCATGGAGGACTAAAGCTACACGGAATGAAATACCGACAAAAACTTTTACTGTTGAGCAGAGGGCTCTGGTGTTTAGAGTCTTTTGAAGGGGCCACAAACTTTAAAAGTTTGAGAATCACTGATCAAGAGTCTCTAGATTGAAGAGTGTGAAATTGTCACATTTTTTTCATTGTATATTCTAGGCCAACTGCGCTGTAGTTTGATGTTCCTGTTTAGCCGATAGCGAGTGGATATATACACAGATAAGATGATCGAGTATATGTGGGACGTAAGCTCCTGCTACGGTAAACGGTCGGCTCGGTGGCAAGTCTGGTCAAACCAAATCTTAGTTGTCTACCGCATGAAAGAAATTGAAAACTGTACCCAATTAAGCATCTTTCGCTGCAGTAACTGTACGTTTTTAAACAGAAACAATCCAGTTATATTAGTCTATATACATAAGGCCGCACGAAGAATTTTTCCGAGAGATTCAGGCGAGAAGAAAATTTTCCCACATAAAGGTAAAGATGTTCTGATAGAATCTCAGCTATAAATTTTAACTTTTGTTGGAAGAGACATAAGCCGCGCACAGTGATGGGCACGATAAACCTTTCTGTACCAAAGCGATAACCATAATCGATAACTCCAAAAACGTTCTGAGCAATATCGATAAATCTCAATTTCTTAAAGCGATATCGGTAATCGATTAATTATTGCCGATAAGTTTTTCTGATAAATGTAGCGGTAAATTTTCAATGTGTTTAACAAAGTTTTTTTTTTGTAAGTCAAATTGCAAAAATGTTTTTCTAGATTTCTTAAGAAAATAGAGCAGTTCACGGTCTCTGCCGGGCGTTAAACAATGAAAAGCGAGATTTTTTTAAACTGCATCAAGACTTTATGGACACCGAGTATTTTTACCATAGCGCCAACTCACTAACTCCGAAGTTTGAACACCGTGTGCTTAAAAAATCGTTTATCGCGATAATTTATCCGCGATAACAAAATATATCACAAAAGCGATATCGGTAATCAATAAATCAAAACTATTTTGAGCGATAACGATAATTGGTAATAAATTATTGCTGTTAACTATCGCCGATAAATTATCTCGATAAATGCCCATCTCTGGCTGCGCACGACTAGGAGCTTCCCAGTGTACGCCATTGCCTACATCAGGGGTGGCAAACCTTTTTAGCGAACATGCCAAAATATTAAAAATAAAGTTTAGCAAATTAAAGCCGTGTTATTATATTAAAAAACATACATGAATGTGGTTCAGCGGACGTGAGAGACCTTTCTTCGGTCTTCACCCGACACCCGATCATAGACTAGTAGGAAAACAGTGGCTCTATACGGACGTGAAGTAGGAGCGAATCCAGTAAATTTTGGTGGGGGGGATGAAATTTTGAAGTAGGTTGAATCGGAACTAAATACAAAGACGTTAGACCCAAAAAAGGCGTAAATAAGGTTAGACCCAAAAAAGACCCAAAAAAGGTGTAGAAAAGGCCAGATGGGCCTGGCCCCCCCCAATTGACATGCTTGGCCCCCTTAATTAACAAGCTTTTTCTTTTGAAGACAGCGGCTTTTGTGCTTAATTTCAAATTTTTGCCCCCCCTCCCTGAAAAACGCTTGGTTTCTCTAAGTCAGGGATGTCCAACCTGCGGCCCACTTAATGTTTGGATGCGGCCCGCTATCGACTCATTAAAAAATAATTTGGCAATTTTATTAAGTAGTAAGCACTAGAATCTTCACGTAGTTTGACCAAAATACTTTATATTTAATGAATACAGTGATTAACATAAACAATTTTAAGTCATTGTGACCCATGCATTTTTGAAAAACTATTTGGTTTATTACTTTTTCACAACAATAGCTAACTCAAATTTGGAAACGTTTTCTATGACGGTGATTAAATTTGCTACAACTTGAAACCCTGCACTTTTTCGATTTGAAGCACTGTTTGGGCCTGAACTAGTTTAAAAAATCTTTTGTTAGCTGTTGTAACTGCATGGTGTGTCGGTACTATCTTTTATAGAGAACAAATTTGTAGAAACCTTGATTATAACACATGTTCTCATCTTGAAAAATTTTTGATTTGTCGTAAAACCCACCATTTGCTCATAAACATTATTTTAAGTTTTTGGACGTGGCTGTTGCAGTCGTCATGCATTTGAGTGAAGGCCATCTTGCTAAAACTAAATTATCATTTTTGAAATAGTTATTAGCTGTGGTATGCTTTGACGCCGCTAACTTGACGGTGTCAATTGACGACTTCAACTTTTCGTTGACGCTACCTGATGCGCCGTCAATTTTCAAAAAGTCGACGTTGGGCATACACGATAGGCCATAAAATTTTAGCTGTTTCAGCGTCAAGCGTCAATTTTTAAATTACAATCATAGACTCACGCAGGAGGGCCACCGCGCCATCCTCCCTCCCCCTCGGCTCTGGCGTTCAAGAAGTTTGTAATAAGCTAAATCTAACTTTTAGTTGACAAGTACTCAAATTAAGAATGGTTACAGCCTCCTTTCATTTATTTTAGTCAAACTTCTGTTCTCAAACATCGAGCATCGGCTACTGATTTATTTTTATATTCCGTATGGGTCTGTAGTGACTTCACTCACTTGCAGGTACCAGTATGTCCTCTTTAGATAAAAAAGTGTGCTAAAATGAGTGTTTTTCGATTAAAAATCGTAAAAACTCTTTAGGCGGGCTGGGGCTAACGCCCCCAGGCCCCCACACCTTTATCAAAACGTGGGTGCGCCTCTGATTACTATAGCAATCTTTCGTTTCCTGCAAAACAAGCGAAATTTTCAAGTTAAAAACGCTGCGAATTGCGGTCAATGAAATTTTCTATTGTATTAAGATATTGTGGTGATTTTGCGGCCCAGTTAAATATTTTAGTTTGCAATGCGGCCCATTTAATTAAAAGGTTGGACATCCCTGCTCTAAGTCGACTGCTCTGGCGTCGGCTCTGAGCCCTTTGAAAAATGTTTTTATGTCAGCGACGTATTCAGAACCTTTTTCAAAGTGAAAGCGTCAAATTTCGACGTACTTTCAAGCGTAGGCTATTTTTTTCCGGAAGAATTATTTTGAAGCATATTGAAAATAAAAAAAGAACTAGAGGGTCCTGGGGCATGCTCCCCTGGAAAATTTTGGAAAATTCACATACTGTAGTGACTATTTTAGTACTTTTTAAACAATTTTCAGGCAAATTTTGTTTTGAATTTTTTGCCCCTAATTGTGAGTGTTTCACCAAATATGATGCATTTTGTTCGGACATTTTCGATTGTTATCGAAAAGGTTCGAAGTTATGAAAAAATTATATTCATCAAAAACATGTTTGATAATGGCTGGAGGGGGGATGGGATGCCACCCCCACATCCTATCCTTCCAAAATATGCCCCTGACGTAAAGACCTTTTTTGGTCTTCACCTGATTTTAGCAGGAAAACGGTAGCTCTACGAAAGTATCAACTGGCATGCCAAAAAATATCTGCGGCGTGCCACACCTGGCACGCGTGCCGTAGGTTTGCCACTCCTGACCTTCACACTTACACAGCCTTGAATTTTACTAAATCTTGTCTCTTCGGTTTATGTCATAATCAATTGATAATCAATTTTATCCAAATTTGGCTGTGAAATTTTCCATATATCAAGTCATGCGCGAATTTATGGTGGGGGCCCAGGGGGCCAGAGCTTTTCCCGAAATTTCCAAAATTTTTATAACTTTTTAGTTGTTAGCAAATGTCATAATTAGTATGAAAATCTGAAATGCTTTAAACCAAGATTCAGGAAGGTCGTTTGAGTAGCAGCGTTTTCTGTGATCAAAGTCCTTTCTCATTAACAACTAAACAGCTATTGTTACTTGTTAGACCTACATCATGATCCATATGAAAGTCGGAAATAAATTTATGATGAAAAGGTAGCTTGAACTGCCTATTCGGTGAATCAGTATTGCGGAAAAGCATAATACAGATAAGGAATTCGCTTATTTTAGTAGTAAGGACCAGGCCGGCGCCAAGGGGGGCCTGGCACCCCCAATCGACATGCTTGGCCCCCTCAATTACCTAGCTTACTCTTTTGAAGACAGTGGCTGCTGTGCTTAATTTCAAACTTTGGCCCCCCTAATAAACGCTTGCCCCCCCCCAAGTCGACTACTCTGCCGCCGGCTCTGTGTATGGTATTGAAGCAGTCTACTGATATGCCACTGTGCTTTGTAAATCTAGGAACTGTAGTTCAGCTCAGTAGCGTTCTTGTAACACGAAATGAAATTGAACTGTTGGCATGGACTACACTTGCTGTCAACAGCCGACAATCAACACCCACCACCCCCTTGACGATCGCAGAAAAACAAAATTTTATATTTTTAAAGCGAACCGACTTTTCTTCGTGCGGAGCTTGCCGAAATTGCTATCACGTATTTCTGTTTTGTTTAACTTTGTAATTTATTCTCGAGAAACTTTCACTACGATGCGATGCAACAATACTGGAAGTCCAACTTTTCTGATGTGTTTTGCTAGAACTGCATTTTTGTCATTGCTGCGGCTGCTGTGAAGCAGTTGGTAAGTAGGAGTTTCCTTAAATGCGGTGTATCTGCAGTAAATATGGCAGGGCCGAAACTAGGCAATGCGCCCCCCCCCAAATCATCTTTCGGGGCCCCCTAAAAATTTTTTCTTGGATGGTGATGCAAAAGAGTGAGCTCCTAAGGGGCGATGCCAAGCTAGGGGGGTCTGGGGGCATGTCCCCCCAGAAAATTTTGCGGAATTTGACCTTATTTTGGAGGCTTTTTGTGCGTTTTGAGCCTTTAAAGTTCCTCAGTTTTAACAAGGTTTAGTAGTCTGTTTAACTAGGTCCCTTCCAAGCCCATTAAAATAATGCTGCAAGCAAACTCTACTTTAACATTTCGCTATCTATGTGACGTAAAAACGTTTTTAAGACTTATTTTTGCGCCTTTCACTTGAGGATGAGGAGCCCTTGGCAGGAGCGGATCCAGAAAGTTTTGGTGGGGGGGTGTGATTTTAAATTAGGTTGAATGTTAACTAAATACAGAGACGTGTAGACGCAGAAACGGGCGAAAATATGTCCTTTCAAAATGTTTCATGTCAGGGGCGTATTCAGAATTTTTTTCAGGGAAATTTCGTCACTTTTTCAAGCGCAACCTTTTCCCGGCAGAGTTATTTTAAGCAACTTAAGTAACAAAAACGACTTTAGGGTGGTCCGGGGGCATGCTTCCCCAAGAATTTTTTGAAAATTTGCATACTGTAATGGTGATTTTAGCGCTTTTCGAACAATTTTCGGGCAAAATTTGTTCATATTTTTGGCCCCTATCTTTGAGTGCTTCATCAAATATGATGCATTTTGTAAGCACAGTTTCGATTATGCGTGCTTAAGGCGACTAAGGTTTATTGTTATGAACAGGGATGCAAATTTATGTTGAGCATTGGGGGAGATGATTTAGCAAAATCGACCATTTTTTGATATTGGGGGGATGATTTAGCAAAGTTGACATGTCTGCAGATGTCCAATTTTTTGCCCACAATGAAGAAAAGACCAAAAAAACAGGTCATATCGTTCCCAGATGCCTAATTTTTTGCCCAAAACGAAGTGAAGACCAAAAAAAGGTCATCACCTTTGCTGATGCTCAGTTTTGGGACATGAAAGTGTTGGGGGGGATGCTGCCGGATTATTGGGGGGGATACATCCCTCCATGGGTTTGCACCCATGGTTATGAAGAGGTTCGAAATTATAGAAAAACTTTATTTATCCAAAGCATTGTTAAAAATGGCTGGTGAGGGGTGCACCCCCCACATCTTCCCCTGGATCCTCCCTGGTCCTTGGTATGCCACTAAACGCTTGTTTGCTAATTTTGCGACTGCTATTTTTCGAAAAATTTGCAGGGTCCCTCCATGGTCAAAAGCATAAATATGGTATGGGGGCCTCACATCGCGCGAGTTAAGACAAAAAATACATTGAATATTAGAATAGGCTTATTTAAGGCACCTTTATCATACGTTGATTAAATGGTACTACGTACTGACTATTTACGGGGCCCTCTTTTTGTGCGGAGCCCCCCTCCCGGTTGGGGGTTCGGGGGGCGCTAGTTTCGGCACTGAACTATGGCTGCACACAAACATTTTTTTATAAGATTGAATCAAATCTGCATTATACTCGTTTTATTACACTCCCTGTAGTACCAAAGCGCGGTAACGAGTGGCGGGGCCCGACCCCGCAGCTGATAGCGCCTTGGCAACGCAGCTTCGAAGAAACGTTGCAGCGGTGGCGAGCCGTTGGCCAAAGTGGGTCCGATTTAACCGGCCTGGGAATTGAACTCCAAATCTTCCGCATCGATAGCGACATCTTTAACACTACGCTATAACCGGCAGGTTTGTTGAAATAAAATTATTAAATTATAAAAAACGAAATTGACCCTGCCGTAAGTGCTAAAAATAAAATATAAATACTGCCAAGGAAGACCAGACCAACAAAAAGATTTGAAAAGGCCCAGGGGCGGAACGAGGGTAGGGGGCAAGCAAAATTGTTTTTGCGCAGTGTAACTGTTTCAGGAGCTGGAGTGCTCCGTTTTTCAGACATCCCGATTATGTGTTTAAAAGTATGTGATGATATCGACGCTGTGATATGGGTGAAAAATGCTTAGACAATATCGACCCTGTTTTTGACCTTAATCGCATGATCAGAGATCCTTCTCTCGCGCAATTCATTTTAGCTTAAAAATGTTTCGGTAGGGAGGGCAGTGTTTTCTCATGCTCCACTATCTTCACTTTTCAAGATAGTTATGGGAGAAACTGCCTCTTTCAAAATGAGCGCATATTAAATATTTATATCAAGCTTTATATGCGTTGTTTACATCAATGTTGGTTCTTGAAAAAAATTTTTGGAGGGAAGTAATCAACTGTTTTATGCCTTTGGCTATTCCCTGTTTGTGACGTTGTGAAAGCTGGCCTACTTTAATCGGTTAACCTTCCTATGGTAAATGAGGTAAACTAAAACTTTTTCAGTAAATTTTTAACCACGGCTTAACAGCATGAGTTTCTCTGAAACCTTTTCTCATTCCAGCCTTCAAAAGTGTGAATGAAATATGTCTTGGTTGTTTCCTGAGTTATGGCATTATATAGCTTAATCATGGTCAACTGCAATTGCGTAATAGTTTAAATTAGAAACCTTACAATCCGATGCACTTTAATCACTAGCGTATTTAGGGGGGGGGATAAAAGGCGATGCCCCCCCCCCAAACAACCTTACAAAAAAAATAAAAAACAAGCGAAAATTAATGTAACTTAGATATATTTGAAAGTTATTGTGGAACTGCGTTGCAATATATTATCAGAGAAAATGGGGGGGGATCGGTTGAAAATAACAATAAAATGCAGACATTTTTAGTGTAAACTAACTTTAAAAGCTAATAGAGATGTAAGCGGTCGGCGTTAGGGTATCGTGAAATAACGAGAATAATTGCGTTAGGGCCTATATTGTGCTTGTTATGCTTTGTTTGTTACTTATTGCAATTTAAAACTGTTTGATACCGATTTGTGTGTCCTAACTCGGATGAGCAAAATAAAATAGTGCGAGGGTATAACCTAAACAGATAACGCGTTGAAATGAGCCTATTTTAATTCAAATCGGTTTAGGGTGCTTTTTTTGCACCTTTAACTCATCCAAATCCGAACTGGCACGAATTTCAAAGCAAAAATTTGTCATGGGTTTTTAGTTTTGTTTAGCCTATTTCTAAAGTGAGAATGATTATCTTGATAAAGTAATTTGATTTTGCTTGTCATGGCGAAGCCCACTGCTGCTAATTCGCCTTTAGAGTAAAAAAGGCTCTTTTGCCTAACGTAGAAGTTAGTGCGTTTTTCAATTTCAAGACCGGCCTTTTGTCAATGGCTATTTTTATTGCATAACAGGCTTGGATAACAGGCATAAAACGTCTGTTTGAGCGGTTGTAGGTCTGATTTGAAATCGATCAAATATGGCGTAGCTCAAGGATCAAAAATCGGCCCACTGCTCTTCTTGATTTACATTAACGACCTACCGAATTCCGTTCACTGCATTCCCAGGCTGTTCGCTGATGACACTTGTTTATTGCTCGCTGACGCTAATTTGAATTCCTTACATGAAAACATAAACAACGAGTTAATTAGTTTAAGTCACTGGTGTAAAGCAAAGAAGTTGTCAGTTAACCCTGTTAAATCCAAAGCGATGATAATCTCCCCAAAGCAATGCAACGCATACCCTACCCCTACTACTTCGCTGCTATATGACGAGGTACCTGTCAAAATAGTCAACGAATTCAAATATCTCGGAGTAGTTCTAGATTCCAAATTTGATTTTCACGCGCACATACAATTGATTGAAAACAAAATCTCTAGAGCTGTTGGAATTATAAGCAAACTCAAACACATTTTTCCTTCTGATGCTCTACTTAAATTATATTACTCCTTATTACATCCCTATCTCTTATATGGACTCCCTATTTGGGGATCCACTTATAAAACACACCAAGCAAGACTTGGTGCTCTTTAAAATCGAGCTGTCAAACTTATTGGTGATGGGAACTTCCGAGACAGTCCAAACTTATTTTATTCAAAATTAAATATTTTAAAATTACCAGACTTATTTAAACACGAAACTGCCAAATTAGTATATCGCTTTTTTCACGACGATCTTCTTACTACTCTTACAGAATTATTTGTTAAAAACTCTAACGTTACAAACCGAATCACCAGATTCACTAATAATCGTGAGATGACTCTATACATCCCATCGTACCCATCTTCGAAAATGCAACGCAGCATGAAGTATCAGGGCGTCAAAATTTGGAACTCTATTCCACGTCAAATCAAATCCTCTTCCTTTAAAGCTTTTAAAACAAAATACAAACAACACCTTATTGCTTCCTATCGTTAGTACCTATATGTTATTCATTTTCAGGTTGTCACACCGTCATAAAGCTTATAATTTATTTATTTTAAACTTATGTCTTTAATATCTACGAATCTTTGTAGATTTAGGGTGGCTGCTTGACTCGATGACCGAGAGGTCTTTCGCAGTCTCCCTGTCGCTAATAATTCACCAATGTTTTGCTTTTTTTTTGTATGTGTGTGTTGTTTCATGCCCGTTTTTTGTCTCGGCGACAAATAAATAGTTTCTGATTCTGATTTCTAATTCTTGCTAACTCAGCTAGCTTTGGATAAAGACGATAAGATCCAAACGCAAGTCAAGTTGTTGTTGCTCTGACTTAAGGTAACAAAATTTAGATCTAAATATGGATTTTATAACGACTATATGCAACCATGCTTACAAGTCAATCTTGACTTGCCTGTTTCGACACCTCCCTGGTTTGTTGCCCGCGCCCTTTTCTAAGCCTTCATCAATTTTAGTGTGAAATTTGTGTGCTTGTGCTATCGTTACTTTTCAGCGTATTGGCGTTTAGAAATGAAATGATTTATTGATTATAATAGGCCAAGAAAAAATGTATTGCAGCCAGACCCAGTAGCCTACTGGGTAAAACAAGAAAAAAATTGGAGTTAACAAGTTTTCCAATGCGAGAAATATACGACCGTTTTGGTAGAATTTCGACGGGTGGTTCTAGCTATAGAAATAATACGATAACCAACTGCGTAGGCAAGGGGGGTTCGTGAGTTCAAAGCCCCCCTTCCCTATTGGTTCGTCAACTTTTCAGATTTATAGATTCACCTTGGTCCCTGATCTGCGGCTGTGCCGCTGTAGTAACTGCGCAGCGTGAGCTCACAAGAACCACAAGCGTTGCTCAATTCCGGAATGGCATTTATTGCGTCACAGTTTTGTGAACCATTCTTGCCACAATCGCAATCTCTGTGTTTTTATATTTAATGAACTAATTGTAGAAAGTTCTAATTAGCATCGTTAAGAATGGCAAAAGACTTCCGCCTTACATACGACTGTAATACTTCAAAGGAAAGAATTAGCATAGAGGGCAGTGGCGGCTCGTTAGTCTAAAACTAGGGGGTGCTGTCAATGTTCAGAAGGGGCACGTGATCTTGCTCTTGCGTTTGTTTATGATAACGTGGTGGCATGGCTGAGAGACAAGACGTGCTCTAGCATGTAGTTCGGTCTGGCAGCTTTAAATCAAATCAAATCTGCTCTAAGCGAAGCAGCTGAGAGCCTACAGGTTTAGTTTAGATAACGAGGATCACGGATGTATTGTTGTGCAAGCTGTTAAATTTTTAGTTATTCATTGTGAGATTGAACGTCAGTTTACACATAATTTATTATATTTTTTTTTATCTGTAGTAGAAAAAAAAACTTATCGACGAGAAAGCGACGATGGCGCTAGGCGCAATACGAATCCAGATTTTAGGTTTAAGGTGTTGCCATTTGTTTCCAAATTTCTTGGTTGAATTTGCTTGTTGATGCTTTAATTTGTTGCTTGTAAAGAAATCATCAAGCAGAGATATCATCGTAAAGCATCTTATCCCAGGACCCAACAACAAAGCGTATTGTGAGAGTTGAATCAGTCACCACCTTTAACGATGGTCGACGTGGAAACAACGCTCCACCCACTGCGTCACGTTCACTTTATTTGGGCGTTGCATCGTTATGATTAGGGCAGGGGTCGGCAACCTTTTGCACTTAAAAAGCCAAATAGTCCGTTTGTTACAGTATGAAACCCAGCGGGAGCCGCAAAACTACCGTCAGGTCCAAAAACTTCAGTTATTCCGAAAATGATTCCTAAAAAAGGTCTTTATTTACCTCCAAAAGGAGCCACAACTAGGGGTTCAAAGAGCCGCAGGTTGCTGACCCCTGGACTAGGGCAACTAAAAGTCGCGTACGGACTGTCCGCAAATCAAGTTTTAGAGTGATTTTTTAGAAAGCTTTCAATGCATTGTTTCAAATCGTTGTTTCATAAGTCAAAAGAAGCCAAAATTCAGCGTTCGCGCAAAAATATTTTTACGAAGCTTTCTTTCTTTTTTTCGTGTTTCTGTGAAATCATTCATTCATTTATTTTTCTTATTTTTGACAAAACGTGCAACGGTGCAAAACATCAAACATGTGAGCGTTTTCGAAACTGGTAGGCGTGGACTAGTTTAAAGGGAGGCGCAAAGGTTAGTCATGATCATTTAAATATATGACTTGAGCATTATTTTGTGAAGGGGAGCGTCATCATTAATATTTTGTGAGGGAGGCGTAGTAACTCAAAGTTTGAAAATCACTGCTTTAATGTGTACGCTTGCGGGCGATATTGCAAAACTCGCAATCTTAAAACATGCTAGAATTGTGCTACAGAAAAATATTTTTAATGAAAGGCTTCAGCAAGTCCACAAAATCTCAACGCACCATAAACAACAGGGTTTCCCAACTGGGGATGCTCGCACCCCTTGGGGGCGCGAGGAAGCATTCCAGGGGTTTCAAAACGGCTTATAGATTTTTATCTTGTAATAAGAGTTGTGTTTATTTTTGTAATATATTGTTTTTATTTTTGTAATAAGAGTTGCTTTTGCAATTGTAATAAGAGTGTTTTTATTTTCGGTGGCTCAGTATCAATTTTTCAGCGCTGTTACGCTTTAGTAATATGTAATTTGCAAACGTCCAAGTGGCGTAAAACCCTTGGTCACTTGGTGGTTGGTTAAAATCAAGCTCTGAAAACAAAATGCGTCTGATTCAGCAAAAGAGTAGTGACTGGTTTGACTATCTTACACCTTGCATTAGCGACACTTTCAAAAGGACTAAAAACTCTATAATCGATAGCTCCGCTGGGGGAGCTCACAGCGTTGTCCCAGACCCCCCAGCTGAATACCTGCTGGGTTTTTGACGCAAAGTCATTACAGGAAAATGTTTTGGGTTAATAACACACATGAATTCATTTCAGCCCCAACCATTACGAACATTTGGTTTGCGCGGCTAATTACAGTCGCATATTCTGTGAGGGGAGCAAGAACATATCAAAAATTTTATATGAAGATGGTTGGGAGTAGGAAAATGGTTGGGAACCGCTCTATTATGAAAATGGTTGGCAACCGTTTTATTATGAGATAATACAAAACAAAAGAAAAAGAGAGTTCCTAAAATGCTTAAATGTGAACACTTATGTTCAAATAAATTATATGAAGTCACTTACGACAGTCGGCAGACAATAATTAATTACCAGATCCTGACTTGCTCGTTAAAAAATCATCCGTACTCCAACTAAAATCTCAGTTAATGATTCAGCTTTATTGCAACGTTTTAACTTGTCAAAAGTTGCCCCCCCCCCCCTTTTATAAATTCTAAATACGCTACTGACTTTAATACTTCTGAACTACCGTAATTGTCGTATCCTTGCGTCATCACAATGTGACGTCATTGAAATTCCCTCCATTGAAAAATTCTGCGTACGCCCCAGCGCACTTTAATCATAAATTTTTTCCTTCAACTCCCTTAAAATATCAAATTTTCTGAGCCCCCCCGAAAAAAACTGTTTAATCCGCGCCTATATCAAGTAGCCCACCACGAACTCCCCGATTAAAGACAGGCCCATAGTCCTATCGGAGTTTTTTGAGGGGGGCGTGGAAAAGAGCCGTTTAAGGCACAATTTTCGAAGAACTCTTAGCGTTCGTGAAGTGGCGCAGCGAGAAATTTTACGAGGGGATAGAAACAAAAGCTGTGAAAAGTTTATTTTTCAGTCACCAAGCAACATCTGTCCTTGTTTAGCGAAAGACAAAAGTCAAAAGAGGGACATAGCACAAAGCCCGATTACAGAAGATTGAATTACGAATTTAAGCACCGTATGCTGAATTAATCATATTACTAGGCCGAAAGAATTTAGCGTAGATTAAAGGAGAGTATGGAACTATACACGAACGTGATCAGAAAAACAAACTCTTTCCATGAATGTCGCAATTATACCTAACCTGCTCTTTCGTTTTTTTCAACTCTCCCAACTTCATATCATATTGCCATAACCTAAATGGTTTTGTTGCCGCTTCCTTTTTCTTGCACCGCTTTATATTTCCTTCATTTAACCGTATTTTTCTTTGTGTTGACGGTGCGGAAATGACAATACTGTCTACTACCACTATGATCATTTCATCCTGTCATCTAACACATTTCACATTTTTAATCAGATTTTAATATTGCTATTAAATATCGTATTCCTCTCAAATAAAAACAAAAATAGTTTCATATTTTCAGCGAAACATAAAAAATTATCAAGTGGAAAATTTTTCTACGCCCGAGTTTTTCACAAAAAGCGAAACTGTGATGCGTCCAAATGTAGCTTATGAGTCACGGCTAAATATTTTGAATATTACAGAATTATAACTATAACACCAAACACTTTACGACAAAGATTAGGATGTGCGCAATACAAAAAAAATAATCGAGTTTACGTGTTAACTGGATATAAATATGGATTTTACACGATGCACACCACTCTCATCGTGTTGGTAAAGCCAGAACCTGGTTGCCAACCAGTAACCACGATCACGAAATCGCCATCAGAGAAAAACTTTCTCGCTTTCCCAACCTCCACAGCATACTGAACACGAGCGTCGACGTCATCAGACCAAGGGGAAATCACCGGTTTCTATAAAATAAAACCCTTAATAGATCACCGTCACAGGAGTCGGATAAACCACCTCACTTTTCTGGTCCCGTTGCCCTATCCTAACAAGGGACAGGTAGAGCAGACAGAACAGTCCAGAGTCTGAAACTCACCAGGACTGCATGAGCTGATGGAATACCGAACTCTAATTGAGCGCCATGGCGCTGTACCTTTCTACACTTCCCCTGTAGTGGCGTTCTAGTAAAGGTGGTGTTCAGTTAGAGGATGGCGCTCTATTTTTCGACTAGCTGGTCAGAATTTTGGGAAGATAAAGTTAAATAATGAAAAGACTTAACATCTAACATGCAAAGAAAAAACATCTTCCATAACACAGTTACTGGTACGTAATCAATAATTCACCGGTGAAAATCAAGTGGCACTAATTAGCATAATAAATGTCAAGGTGGTGGTTCATTAGAGGAGTTCAATCAAAGGGTGACGCTCAATTTTCCAACTCTTCCCAATAGTAGTGCTCAAATAGAGGTTTAACGGTAAGTTTCTTTTTATTGGGGAAAGTTGTTATCGAGAAAAGCGCCTGCAAATTTATTGCTTTCAGGTAAAGACGACCGAGCGCGAACATGAACACTAATAGAATCAACAATACTACTCCTTTGTATTATCTTTGACACTGACAGCAACCAAAGTAACTGGTCAATACATGCGGTATAAGTACATGGCAACTAAACAAACACAAGACTGTTCGTGTTCAATCTACACAACCACAAATTATTCTCACCTGGAAGAGAAGAGGAAAGCAACCACGCCAGAGGTGGACCTGCCGGGCAGTCTGTTCGAATCTGGTCACAGTGAGAATGGGAGCTCGGGGTCGGTAACTGGAGATAAGGGCAGCAGATTTGCCAGATCGTGTCAAGACGATGATGCCAGCTGAAACAGAAAGACGATACGGTACAAATACAATTCAAACAAAACTCTTCAAAATGGGAACCTGTAAGTAAAGAATCGTTAACAAGAAATTCGGAAAGAAAATTGGACATAGGACAAGCCTATCTTTGTTTCGCAGCTCGGACACTTCCTAGCATATCATACCAGTGATGGCATCATTTATGAAAAACTTAACTTCAGAATGCAGTGCAATAGAAAATTCTTGCAACCCGTATTTGTGTACGAAGATCGACCTGAACATCTTGCGTGAACTTAACGTAACTTCACTGTAAATCTTTTCCAGATCTTGTCAGCGACATAGCACGCGGCACCGCGAGCAGGTGATAGATCCTAGATAACGAGTTCGATTCACGGCTGGAGCCGATCGCATTCGACACGTATAACGAGTGGCTGCTGACTCGAAGAACGCAAAGCTCACTTCGCAGTCACCTTCAATTACTGATGAATTTTCTGTTCAATATAATTTGAAAAGAAGCTGTTATTTATTCCTCATTCAAATAAAATTTATTTAAAAACTAATGAAACAAAGCAATTTTTGCACTGCATTTGAAACGATAAGACCAACCTGCGTGGCATTTAAACGACGCTTCCACCACAGCGCTGGCAATCGCTTCGGTCGGGTCGGTGGCATGCACTCGAGCGTGACGAAGTTCCTCGAAAACCTAAACATGTGACGTCACACTGAGAATACACAATTTTATTCTAATGCACATAATGAAAAGTTACGTTCCAGTAACGGATAATTTTAATATATTAATAATTAAATCATAATTTATCATTAGAATACAATAAATATGGGATGAAAAGAGTTTAAGGAGAAAGATAAAGCCTAGGGTGTTTCATATTTTCACCATTTTCGAATTTCAAAAACCCTGGGGTCTCAGTCGGTGGGGTTTTGGGTAAAAACTCGACACCCAAAATTTTAGATCTTTGTGACGTCATAAAGATGTAGTTCACGGGCGCTGAAGTTTTTTGGGCCCAATTTTTCAACTTTTTGGCATATCTCGCAAACCGCTTATCGTAGAATGATAAAATTAGTCTTAAAAGAAGCAGAAGGGTTGGTTTCCTATAACTACTCCTGATGGTTAAAAGCTCTATTTGCAACAGAAAAAAAGTTATTTGAAAAAAACTAAATTTTGGACTTTTTTGCTGTTTCGTTTTTGGTAGCTAGGGTAGTAATCACTATAGCCGCGTTTATTTTTCGAATAGAAACAACAATAACCACACACGAATTACACTTGAGTATCCATGTTGCACAAAAACGCACGCAAACGAATATCAGACCTATTTAATTGGCTGGGAATTTCACCAATTTTGTTATTGATCAGGCCTTTCAATTTGCCAATTCTTCGCTCAGTAGCCCGATTGTTGTTGTGGATAGATTTCCAAAATTCTGGTTGAACATGGGTGGCGACAATACTTAGAAGCTTCTTTACTTTGCAAAGTAAAAAAATGCTTCAAACGTGCGGTGCGATCAAGCAGCAGTGATCGAGCATCCACAGCTGGAGATAGTGATGAACACGTTTTAAGTGCTTCAACAGAATACGGAGCCACATCAGCATACACGCTTAAAGACGCGTTTTTTCATGAAAGCCACTGTGAAGCATGATGTAAAAAATACTTCATGATGGTTTTAACAATCTCTGCGTCAATCTCACGGAACGCAAAGAGCAGATCACGCTGAAACAATGTTAGAAACGGTCCTTCCGGTGCTCCTGGTTTCAAATGTATCATGAGGAATGATGGCAGATAGACATTGATTATATAGGACACGATTCTCTGTAATTTCTGTTTTTCACTTTGTGATAAAGATCCAACGTTGAAAAGAAGTAATCGAAGGTACCCATTGGCAGTTGTAACCCATCGAGAGTGGCATATTCGTTCTTGTTTATACGAAAGAAGGTTTTTCAAGTTGTCAGGAATCTCCGTAAAGACATGGCAAGCCAAAACTAACATGCACAATTGGTCGCTCCGAAAACTGTGATCTTCTACGCCATTGCACTTTTGATCAGAAAACCATTCCAGTTTAGCTTTTAAATGAACTGCAGCGATATTTGTTACCTGAACATTCAGCTGTGTCCGAGGAACTAGGTCTTGGATGTCCGGTTTTTGAATGGCAGATATGTTGTTTAACAAGGACCCATCTTCCATCATACCTGGACCTTTCTTCCTACCGTCAACCATTGAAATAACGTGAGTCAGGTATATTTCATTCACATGGAATAAGCATTCGAGGGTATGAACATCATGGCCAATGGTCTCTTTGAAATATTGAACTAACCGAGTGTTTACACCTGATTTTTTCCCGGTATTTACAGCTGTAGTATCGGCCATGATGGAATATACATTTTGTAAGCACTGAATACTTATTTCCTCAGTGATTGTATTAAAAATTACTTTTGCAGTGACTGATATGGAATTTGGAAAGGACTTCACAAGCATAATGCTTTCGCATCGCTCAAGCTTGTCACCGACAAATTGCCCAAGAAAAACATAGCGATCAATTTTGTCCACCACTCGCCCATCATAACATAATTGAACAGCAGATGCTGCGTTTAAAGCAACATTACTTGAAGTTAAAGCTTTCATTCGCACCTTCTCCCGACGTCGATATACAGTAGACACTGATGCAGATATTTTATCCTTATCAACTACCGACAGCAACTGATCGGACTGCTGGCGAAGAGACGTCATTCGACGATCAGCCAGAATGCAACTCTCGTCGCTCACCGCACAAATGCGTTTCTTCTCATAATATTTCCCCCCGCTAGGCTTTCCCCCGACATCATAATCAAGATCACTTTCGACTTTTTCCTCCTCAGATAAATCCTCCTCGAAGTGATACGTCACCGATGTTGCTGTTCGTTTTCTGAGCCTGGTAGTCATCAGAAGTGGAGAGGAATTCTTCGGCTCACAGAGTTGTACTCTGGAAGAGCAAGGTCGTTCACAAACAGTTTTTTGGCGATGAGCTGCTTTTTCCGTCCTTTGCTTTTCATAGCCCATGTCGACGTTACAGATGTACATTTTTCGATCTCCTCTTTGATCTTTTATGAACAAAATCTCTTCTGGTATTCTATTTTCATACGCGCAGTTGCACTATAATTTTTTTCGATTAATTACCGGTTTCTCTGCAATTATGCATTTGCATCGGCAAATGTCGAAAAATTCATTCAGCCACTTTTCATCAATTTTTTTTCCTCGATTTATTTCGTACTTTCTAGCTGCTTCATATCTATTAATAAGGTCTTTAAGTTTTGCCTGAATTCTTTGTTCACTTATCATTGGAACATTTGCTTTCTCCCATATAACTGCAACGTCCTTCAATAACTTCTCCTTTATTTCTTTAAAACCCGGATTTTTTTTCATGTACCTCACATCTGAATCTTTCAATTCTTTTTTTAAGTAATAATAGTGCCCAATTACATCAACATTTAGCGGCAGCAAATTATTTTTCAGCTTTTGAAATCCCTTCAAAGTTTTGGATATATCTGATCTCAAAGCCATCTTTTAGCAACTAGCAACTCCAACTCTACAACTCTGATTCTCTTGCTAATCTTAGATATTGTCATGTAATAATGAAATTAGATTTTAAAAAAGTCTATTTCATGGAAAAATACAGAAAAATATTCAGCTTAATTTTTTTGAATTCTTAGAAGAGCTTAAAAAACCTCAAAATTTAGTTTTTTTCAAATAACTTTTTTTCTGTTGCAAATAGAGCTTTTAACCCTCAGGAGTAGTTATAGGAAACCAACCCTTCTGCTTCTTTTAAGACTAATTTTATCATTCTACGATAAGCGGTTTGCGAGATATGCCAAAAAGTTGAAAAATTGGGCCCAAAAAACTTCAGCGCCCGTGAACCACATCTTTATGACGTCACAAAGATCTAAAATTTTGGGTGTCGAGTTTTTACCCGAAACCCCACCGACTGAGATTCCAGGGTTTTTGAAATTCGAAAATGGTGAAAATATGAAACACCCTAATAAAGCCATAGTAAATCTCAAAACTCGACGTTTGGACAACATAGATTCAGCTGCCACCATTAGCAATGTAAGCAATACAGTGCAAAACTTATGTAACTAAAATCTACAACTCCAACTGCAAGTTACAGCATAACATGATGACAACTGAATCTATGTTGTCGAAACGTTCAGTTTTGAGAATTACTATGACTCTACTTTTCCTATTTCATCAATTTAACATTATAAAGTACACAGTTGGTTCTACTCTACAGTACTTAAAAGCACGGTCAGCATACAATAATACATAGATATTGATATGCTATGATGGCTAATAATTGCCGACATATCGGGTCAACAGCACACTTCCTGTTGACACAACTATGTCTAGATATTATAGTGAACAAAGCAAGGTATCAAATTGCAAAATTACTCAAATTTAACAAGGACAAACATCTCAAAGCAACTAGTAGGTCGCAGATGATATTGTATTACTGTAGCAATAACTGGCAGAACTGGCACGTTAGCATGATTTCGTAAATCCAACTTTACTTTATATACTTAAAAGCAATTAGCTGAATACACGATTATACGTTCATGTTCAAACATACATAGTTTATTTCGGTGTTTTACAAAAAACTAAAAGAAAAATTAATCCTCATTACACTCGCGCTTTTATGCCGAAATGTGAAACGAGAGGAGAGGTCTATCTCCGCGATTCTGGCGCATGAGCAACACAGCTCCGAAGAAACATTGCAGCGGCGGAAGCCCTTGGTAACACCAAGTCCGATTTGACCGACATGGATTCGAACCCAATACCTCTCGCACCGATAGCTATTACCTTAACTGAACTCCCAACGTTTATCCAAACCACATCAAAAACGAACTCGCCAACTAACGTAAAGAGTCATGCAGACTTTTGCAGAGCTTTGTTAGGCTTACTCCGCAAACATGTGAAACACAAGTTAGGGATATGAATTTTGGACTGTTACTTGTACTAAAATCTAGGTAATCATAATGCAGTATTGCCAAAAGCAAGCTTCTGCAAGCAATAAGAACGCACTAGCACAATATACGACCGAAAATTTACCTTTCGATGAAATATGGACGCTTCAGCTTCTCTAGCAATCTGGTGTTGCATCTTCACGCACTCCAACGGGAAAGCACCTAAACGAAAAGTGTGAGCAGTAAAATATAATACATTTTCTGCGAGAAATCAGCACAGACATCCGAAGATTCAATTTCTTACTGATAACAATGAAAAAGCAAAGTTTTTGTTATGAGCGACGCCCCCCCTCCACAAAAAATAATTACTGTGTCAGACTGACAGTGAAAAATAGAACAGTTTGGTCTACTGTGGACCTCCCCTGTCGGAACCCAGCTTGCTCCCGAGGAAGAAGCGGGTCGACAATGGGCTCGATACGGGTGTAAATGAGCCTCTCGAGGATCTTGTAGGGGACACAGAGCAAAGAGATGGATCCCTTTCCATCGTTGACAGCAAGCGAAGCAGGTTGCGACGTTTGCGAAATGGCCTCCCACAGAGATCAGTCTTGGCTCCCCTCCTTTTTAACATCTACACATACGATCTGCCTTCCACCATTTACCAGAAGTATGCGTATGCCGACGACCTGGCATTGATGCATACCTCGAAAGACTGGAAGACTTTGGAGGGCACTCTAAGCCAAGACATGACTACACTTTCAGCGTATCTCCAGACTTGGAGGCTGAAGCTCAGCCACACTAAGACGGTGACGACGGCCTTTCATTTAAAAAACCGAGAGGCGAAACGTGAGCTCAAAATCTTCAACAACGGCAAACTATTGCCATACTGTCCAACTCCAACCTACCTTGGTGTAAAGCTGGACAGGTCGCTCACTTTTCGTCATCACCTAGAGGCATTGCGCAAGAAACTTTCCACTCGCGTCACACTGTTGAGGCGACTTGCAGGCTCGGGATGGGGTGCAGGAGCCAAAACATTGCGAACAGCCGCCTTGTCCCTGGTTTACTCCACAGCTGAGTACTGCGCACCTGTTTGGTGTCGTAGTGATCACACTCGGCTAATCGACAGTGTTTTAAATGACGCCTTGAGCATTGTCACTGAATGTCTGCGACCCACTCCAACGGACTACTTGCCAATCCTCGCAGGCATCTAGCCAGCTGAGCTTCGCCGTCGAGGAGCGACACTCTACCTGGCTAACCGCGCCACCCTTAACCCTGATCATATTCTACATGAGCAGCTGGTTGGGAAACAAAATGCGCACCAGGGACGGCTCAAATCAAGACGCCCGTTTGTACCCGCTGCACAGAAACTACTAGATAGTCTGACCGAATCAGACATTCGTGCAGCGCAATGGATGGATTATGCATGGAACATGGAGTACTTCAAAAGTGCATCAAGGCTTCATGCTTTTATTCCCAGGGCCAGTCCTAAGCCTCTTGGAATGGGTTTGCCCAGAACATCTTGGGTAAAATTGAATCGTCTGCGGACTGGCGTAGGGCGATTCCATTCATCCTGTACAAATGGGGTGTTGCTCCTTCACCGAATGGTGAGTGTGGTGCCTCTGAGCAAACTGCAGACCCCATCATTTCTACATGCCCCCTACATCGTGCACCAAAAGGAATACAAGGTCTGTTAGCCCTGGATGATGACACCCGACGCTGGCTTAAAATCAACACCGTCGACATCTAAACCGTCGGAAGAGGATGCCCAACCACACGACGACGAGTGAAAAATAGTACTCAAACAGATCTTACCTTTTGCTGTTTCTCCACTCAACATAATGCAATCAGAACCATCTAGTACTGCATTGGCGACATCTGATGCTTCCGCCCTGGTGGGCCTTGGCTTAGAAATCATACTTTCCAACATCTGGGTCGCACAGATCACTGGCTTACCTTGAAGATTGCATTTAGAAATGATCATCTTCTGGGCCACAAATACCTACACGGAAACCACCTTTAAAAACTGCATGTAAGATGAATTAGCTGAAGACCAAACCTTTTCGGCAGGAATTTCAATCCCCATGTCACCACGTGCTACCATGATTCCATCACTGGCATCAATAATTTCATCGATCTTTGACACTCCCTCATGATTTTCTATTTTTGATATGATCTATATATATATTTGTCAAAGTTACAAAAAGCACTGTAAACTGAAAACTACGACTATAAAACATCAGACATATGCAAAGCTGACAAAAAAGGATAAGCATTAAATCAGGTTATAAAATACCCCAAGAAAGTATAAATCCTAAGTCTGGTACATCGGCCAGGATTGGCGCGAGCGAACAGCTTGGCTTCATTGCAAAATAGAAGCGTCTTTTGCAAGGTGACCTTGCAGAAATCAGCTCCGACATCGCATCAAACCTGGAACGATCTTTTGACTACAAACCATAGGCTTTACCAAATAAACGAAGGTAGATAGGCAATATCAAAAGCTTTTTAGGTTCAAAATTTATTGGGCAAAAATAACTCCACAGAAAAGATACAGCTCCCCGGTAATACTAAAAATCTCAAATCTGGTATTATACACCTTTCTCAAATTGAACATGTCCACAGTAAAGAATAAAAGGTACGTGCGAGCACAATAATGTTGCAACAAAAGAATTAAGGAGGTGAAAATTAACTGTGTAATAGTACTACGGTACATCTGTACCTGCACATCAAACTGGCAAATCGGATACAAAAGGTGTCTTGAAAAATGTAAACACTTCTATGCAGCTGAAAGCACCGTGAAGCAGCGGTCAGTAGGCGTAGAGCGGATATTTTGCTACAGAATGTCTCAAAAAGACGTATAACTTTGAAACAATCATTAGAGCTATCAGCTGCTGAAGTCCTACATGTTTTCTCGGGACATCTAATATACAGTAATAGCGATGTAAGCACGTACTTAGCACTGGCTGATCCTTAACTTAAGCACACGCTATCGGTGCGGGAGGTCTGGGGTTCGATTCCCCGGTCGCTCCAATCGGCAGTGTCTCCAACGGCTCGCCACAGTTGCGGCGTTTCTTCAGAGCTATGTTGCCCAAGCGCTAAGCCGTGGAGATGGATCCCGCCACTCGATAACGTTTCGGCGTAATTCCGAGAGTATAATGAAGATTTGATTTGACCCTTCCGGTTACCTTGATATTTTTTCCATCGTCTCCTAACACTTCTCGAACTGCTTCCACATCTGCAGCTTTGCGAATGAAAGACGCAAACACCATATCCACACCTTGTGCAACGCCAAATCGTAAATCGCTCCTGAAATGTTAGGCATTTACATTATTAAATGTACAATTGCTAGTACAGTACTTTTACAGCACCATCACGTTTCAATTCAACTTTTCAAATTTGCTGGGAAAGCTATTCCAGACCAAGAATATAGGACATCATTTCGACTTAGCGAAATCCAGCGTGGTGGATAGCACAAAGAAAGTGATGTTAGTACATATTTGTAAAGTCTTTTTTCCAAATGAAAGCACTATTACAAGTGCATCGCAAATCACACCATTTGCAAGTTTCGGATGTAGGGCTTCTGAGGATCTCTAACGAGCCCGATTCACGCATTCATACATAGGTTTTGTGGTAGCTGCTGATTCGGAGAGAGCAAGTTTTTTTTGCAGTCTACCTTCATGTTCTGTTGAATTTTGAAAGACTTGAAAATAACCTCTACTATTATTTTTCATTTTATTAGTGATACTCTGTCAGAAAAATTCACAATTTTCCAGGTGATAATAACGTGAAAAAATATTAAGCAGCGTTGACAAGTGCGAAGGAAATTGCAAAGCCAAAGCCGAGTAAAACTCTTTATATATTGGGAGCAACATTATCCTACATAGCTAGCTATTCAAAAGAACAGCAAAGTCAAATGCTGAACAATGAAACCGTAAACTAAATTCTACCTTTCACTTTTGAACAGAGCCTCTCATTATGCCCTGGTGAGTAATATTATGACCTTTCAAAGACGATATTCCGAATATTGCGTGATTAACCAACGTAACTGCTTGACAACTTGACAACTAAGCGGTTGATGGATATCAAATAACAGTTTACCAGCACTGAATGCCATAAAGCTCATGCGGTAGCAACATTAAAGAAAGGCTGTATGATACGTAGGAGGCTGCTTGAAATGTCAAACAACAAAACAAACACATTTTGAGAGCTAACAAACGGCGGCTAATAAAAGTACCTTGGCGATAAAAATTTTTTGGCGACACAAGCAGCAATCGAAAACACAACAAAACTGCATTAATTAGCATTTTCTAGTCATTTTTCTATCATTAATTTACTACCTATTATGTGTTTTTATTCTGAATTCCTACGATAGTAATCTCAACGTTACAGCTACCACAAATTTGAAAATTTCTGGGTGCACGTAAAACCTCGAATTTGATCATTAGTAAAAAAAAATAGCTACTAATGCCAATTGCAATTATTCAACAACTATAGTTTCCCTTAAAATATTTACAAAACAGATGGTGACTTTCATACACTGATTACAAATCGCATACTTTGTGAAGCTTTCATACACGGAAAAGCTAACGTAGTGAAATAAGTGCTATATTTCATAGATCGAAGGTTACACAAAATGAGTGAAGATATTTAAATACACTGTGACGTCAATAGTGAAGTATATCCTATACATAATATGACGCCACTTTTCATCATAAGAGTAAAATTTATGGTCCATATCTTTTTGTGCTGTAAATCATAGCATGTAATGCCGAAACACAACTACTGCTTTGATTGACGATTTTATCCAGTGGGTTTACTGCCGGTGGCAAACTATAAGTATGAAATGGGCAACACCTACAACATTAACTCGTTTTACTACCAAATCAAATGGCCATGTATCAGCACAAGATTTTAACCACAGGCAGCAGAGCCCCAGGTTTAAAAACATTGGTACGAAATAGCAAGTCTTGAAAAACAACTGGGACTGAAAATTGTAGGTTTAATTATTGTGCAGTGGTTTCTACGCTTTTTCCTCCCGTGACATGCATCGGTCACCTTCGCTACGAAAATATTCCTTTGGGTGTCGTGACAGCACTGTAGAGTTAAGTTTCGTGAAAGTTGTCGCACCGTTGATTAATACTAACCACAGAACACATCGAATTTTGATCTATCCATAAGTCAATTAACCAAAAACCTAGGCAAAGACCAGACTGATTCTATCGCTGATCAAAAAAGAAAACACCAAATCAAGAGCAAAAAAATGACTAGTTTTCAAATTATGATAGTATGACATGTCATATTCATTACAATCATAATATCTTTTGTAGCGACTACAAAACTATCAGCACCCAAGAGTAACCGATAATAAGTCGCGTTAAAATAATCAATGATTGTATTTTCGGGACTTTTAATGTAATTTCACGCAAAACCGGGATTGTTCTAACGTGAGATCTTGCGCTTCAACGAGTTAACCATCTGTGATACACCGAAATAGTTTCTGTGACCGAACTGATGGGTCATAACCCAGAGGTTAAAAGTCATCGTTTCAGTGCCTTACGAATTCGATTCAAGTTCGTTGCAACGTAAAATATGCTGGAATATCATAGGACTAATCTTACGCAAACTACCCAGTCTACCTAAAGTTTGTTTGGACTGAATTTTCAGCGATAAACTAAATTCGCTTGTTAAAAACTTTAAATCTGTTTTACATGTTCACAAACATTCAGTAGAAATAAAATCCGTCACAATAACCCAGTCTACCTGAAGTTTGTTAGGGCTGAATTTTCAGCGATAAACTAAATTCGCTTGTTAAAAACTTTAAATCTGTTTTACATGTTCACAAACATTCAGTAGAAATAAAATCCGTCACAATAACAGTCTACCTGAAGTTTGTTAGGGCAGAATTTTCAGCGATAAACTAAATTCGCTTGTTAAAAACTTTAAATCTGTTTTACATGTTCACAAACATTCAATAGAAATAAAATCCGTCACAATAAACATTTAAAATAGTTACAAATAATGAAGAAGCTTCAACTTTAATTATCTTGCTTTGTGCTTTAACGACATTATTTGCTTGCGTAATGGCTGCACGTTCCCCGCCATGCCGTCTTTCCGCCGGATAATTTGCGTATAAATTATTATAATTCAATTCTTCGTATCAACTAAAATTATGCAAAATTGCAATAACAGATTTATGTACTTCGAGTGCAATCACTTTTTAAAACAAAAAAAGGAAACCAAGACTCACATTATCACATATATACTCATTCTTAAGCAATTCTTGGCCAGTCGCAATATCCTGTGTATCAAAATGTTTTTTTTTTCCATACCCCTAGTTCGCTACAAACTTATATTAATCGCTACATACCGATATTGCAGTATGATTACCACCACATAATACCACAAGTTTTTCGGAGTATCAACAATCTAGCACGAAAGGAAACTGTCTAAGTGATTTTGTGGCTAGATGGTGTTTTGATTCATAATTTAAGCACCTTGCGTCAAAAACTTAGTCCACGATCGAAATATGGCTAGGCGTTTTGACTCAAACAACGTACCGGTATATATATAAATCGCCCAGTAGCGTTAAATCAAAAAATCAAGCTCCAAACACCAATGCAAACATAAACTACAGTTCACCGGGTGAAAACTGAAATTTAGACTAGCCATCGTATCTTTATTAAAAAATATTGGTGCAAATATATTTAAGCATTTCGAGCAATATTTTTAACTTAATGATATTGCATTTCAAAAATAGCATATACTTGTGTATTTGAAAGCAATTTGTAAGATCACGAAGAAGACATCTGCGCAAGTACTTACTTATCCTTTTCACTAACAGCTGGAAGGTCAACTTCAATGCCGGGAAGATTAATTCCTTTCTTGGACCCAAGTGAACCGCCATTTTCAATTTCACAAACGAGATAATCTTTGCCTTTTTCTTTTACAATCAAAGAAATTAATCCATCATCAACAAAAATCTAAATATTTGTAAAACTTCTTTCAACTTTAGTTTTAACTTCACAGTATTTACTTCATGTTAAACTCAGCTTAAAAGCAAACAATTTCGCACAAAAATACAACAAACAAGATACAACCAAACGAACATCGTTTCTCCTATCAAACAGCTTTTTGCAGCAAAAATGCAAACGCAAAAATGATATCTTGTGCTTTTGCAAAACAAGTTACAGTTTCTGTGCCAACTAATAAAACTAGGTCCTAGTAAAGGCCTTCTTTCTAAGAATTTAAGGCTATGTAGGATATTAAACTTAATCAAATAAAAACCACACAAGAAAAACAATCAAATCAACTACTTTTGATATAAGAAATTATCGAGTGCTATATGTTCAGCACCAATATTTACTGAACAGTTTAGGCGCTATCATTAAGTCAGACAGTTCTGTCTCAGGCTATTAGCCCTCATCAGTCGAACTGGTCGTTAAAACATCCCATTTAGCAGGCCAGGAAGAATGACGTCGTTTCATAGCTAAAGGGTTCTTAATCGCTAAATACATAGAAGCTGCGCTAACCTTGTTACCAAGTGCAACTACTTTGCATAAATTCTTGTAATCGACATAAATCATAGAAGCATCGCCGGAATTACAGTGGGCATCGTCAAGAGACAATTTGATAGTTTTGCCTTTGACAAGTTCTACTTCGGCACTGCCTCCACCTTTTAACAACCCAGTTCGAATTTCCGGTCCTGCAAACAGCGTAGGAATTATGAAACACCAAATCAATCTTCATTATGCTCGCAGCATTACGTTGCAGCATGTAACGAGTGGCGAAGCCCATATCCGCGGCATAGAACCAACGCAACACAGAAACATCGCAGCGGTAGCGAGTCCGACTGTGTCCAATTTGACCGGCCCAGAAATCAAACCCAAGACCTCCTTCAACTACAACACAAGCGGGCTGGTTCTACAAATTATGAAATACACTCTGCATAAAGTTTGCTATTGTTAACTTACCTTTGGTGTCGAGGGCAATGGCTACAGGTCTATAATAAATTGGATTGGATTTAAAGCTTTCAGCTGCAGCTCTGACATTTGCAACAGTACTGGCATGGTATTCATGAGTACCATGAGAAAAGTTCATACGTGCTATGTTCATTCCACATACAATCATATCTTTTAGTGTATCAACATTGTTTGAAGCAGGACCTAAATGATATTGAAATAATCAAGCTCAAAAAATTCGAAAATTCAGTCCTAGTGTTCACAAAAATGTTTTTATTTTGTTCACATTGAATTTACAGCAGCAGTAAACACAACTTTGCTGATAGAAAAAAATTTTGAGCAATTTTGGTTTCGATTGAAAACACGAACTACTGAAAAGTAACAACGCAAGATTTGATTTGATTTAAAGGTAGGACAATTTCTAGTCTAATACATATGCTAATTGCTGCATGTCGAGCAATTTTTTGCCAAATAAAATCTGACAGCTTTTTGGCTTTTCTTTTTATCGATGATAATATAACTTTTTTTCTTTTTTCCACACTTTCCACTAATTACGTAGCCTACTACCGGTACGATTTTTTTATCACCGTCTCTTTTACCTGGAATTTGCAGGTATTTGACGTATACCAGGCGTGAGCTGCAGCAATAACTATGTTTAAGTTTTGCTTTTAATGTAAATTTACGTGCATGCTACTTTTCATCGCCACTAAAATAAATAAAATCACTTCCAACATTTGAACTTTGGAAACCACAATGACAAGTTCATTTTCAAGAGCTGATTTTACCAAGTTGTAGCAAAAAAGCAATACAAGCGGACACATGAAACAGACTGAGACGCTGGTAGCAAAAAGGAAATTACTAATACCGATAAGAATGATAAATTTATTAATACACAGTATAAGCAGTTCCCTGGATTTAACATGCAGCTGCTGCAGAAAAGCTTTGGTATTGCATGTTTATATCTGGTATGTCTTAACTAACTCCATATCATTTTGCTTAATAGTTATGTAAACGTAAAATTTCAGTCATTCAATTACTATCACTTTAAAGTGGGTCGACAGATAAATAATAGTGGTTTGAAAGGTCGCTTTACCATGGCCATAATCAGCAGATCAGTGGTTCAACTCTTGGTTTGTTTGTTTTGTTTTTCGCCAAAATATTTTGAACATTTGTCCGAAACTACTCAAAAAATTTCGGACATTTTAAATTCAGTTCGGCACATTTGATTTTGTGGTTACAATCAAATTTTGCTGAAATTTACTGGCTTTCTTTGGTCTACTCTATAAGTAGCAAATATGCAACTTTTCCTTTAGATCGCAATTTAACCAACAACACAACTTCTAGTTTTAATGCATTTAAACTTCGATTGAACAGCGAATAAAAAACCAGGAATTTTCATGGAAAAAGTCTGCTATAAAGCGCCGAAGCAGACGTAACTTTCATTCTCTTCCGAACTTGTTTATCGTGCTTCATTTCGTGATTTAATTTCAAGTTTTGCATTAAATTTTCACCAGATAATCTTTAGGGCATCGCTTCCCAAACTGGAGGTCGCGACCCCGAAAAGGGGTCGCGTAACGAACTTTAGGGGTCGCGAAGAGAACAGATCTAAAATCAAATTTACACCTGGGTTTGTAGGTTGCTCAGTTTCCTATTGTGAGGCCACGGGTTCAATTCCCGCTCTGGGCTATTGGACTTCAAAACCAAATATTCGAGGGGATAAGTTCCCAAAAGGTTCTGTTGAAGTCAGTCGGTGTGGCAGTAGCGATAATGCAAGGGCAAGGGATTTTTAGAACCGGTAGTTCTAGCGGGCCACGCTGCTCAAACTTCGACAAAGATCTACACAGCGTAGGTTCTAAGGAGAAGTTTTCCCAAGAATCCCTGACTTTCCCCTTAACGTTAAAACTAAATAGAAAACGAAACACTTTTATTATCTTTTTGTTTTGCCACTTTGGTTTATAACGCCACAATGAAGCATGGCAGGTGAGATGACACCGGAAATTAGTTTAGTTTTAGAGGAGAGGCTATGATAGCTAAGTGCAGAAAAAATAGAGTGAGTGATCACAATGGATAGTTGGTTGAAAAAAGCGAACAATAAACGTGATAAGCCGACTAGAGTTGATGCTGAAGGAGCGGCAGAGGCAGACACAGCTATAGTGCCATCCACATCGAAAAAGCGCATGCTCGGCAAGAAAAACGTGCTTATTGATACTTACACCAAAAAGAAGACGTATAATGAAAGTTATGTACAATATGGCTTTACGTTCATTGCTGAAAACAATGAGCACCTTCCACTGTGTTTAATTTGCAATGAAGTGCGGGCAAGTGAGTCGCAAGCCGGCCAAGTTGAAACGACATCTTCACATCAAGCATGATTCTCATTGCAACAAGCCTGTGGAGTATTTTCGTCGCTTATTGCGAACATCGGAACGGCAAAAACAATCTTTTGAAAGCGAATTTGTGAAAGAAGAGAAGCAAACAAGAGCATCGTTTGAAGTTTCCTTGTTGATAGCAAAAAGCAAAAAAAATTACAATATCGGAGATCAACTTATTTTACCAGCTGCAATTAAAATGAGCGCAATTGCTAACGGCAAAAAAGAGGACAACAAAATCAGAAAAATTCCACTGTCAAATAATATGCTACTGTGTCAAGGTGGATTTCCGAAATCAGCAACGATCAACGGGAGCAACTCATTGCACAAATCAAAAAAAACCGTAAATTTGCTACTTAGCTTGATGAGTCGACAGACATTACCAATACGGCGCATCTTTTGTCATATGTTAGGTACATTTACAATAACGACATTCACGAGTATTTACTTTTTTGTGAACCCCTACATGGACGTACTGCCGGGGATGGATATTTTTCAAAAAGTTAATGATTTTTTACGGAGGTGGGGTTATTATGGACGGACTGTGTCGGGGTCTGTAGTGACGGAGCTGCTGCAATGACTGGGCATATAGCTGGCTTTCATCCAAGAGTGCGATCTGCTAGTGATACACCTACTACGTTTACGCATTGCATGATACATAGGGAGGCTCTCGTAGCCATAAGACCCTTTTACTGCATTGTGAAGTATGATGGCTTTCAAAGCCAAAGCTTTAAAATGTTTATTTATTTTGAGAAATATAGTCGAAAATTTTCTTTCGAAAAAGAAATCCGATTCGGTGCTTTACCTCGCAATGACAGTTGGCTGTTGAAACTATGCCATCTGTCAGACTTGCTTGAAAACTGAATAACTAAATTTGTCTCTTCAAAGAGAAAACACCAATATTTTTACTCTGAAATCTAAAATTCAAGCTTTCATCAAAAAGTTAAACATCTTGAAACAAAAGGTTAAAAATGATTTATTGGAAATATTCACTTTTACGGAAAGTTTTTTGGCTGACAATAATGTGGAATCAAACATGCTTAAACCTCTTGAGATCAACCATTTGTCAAATCTTTTGAATAAGTTTTAAAAGTACTTTTTTCCAGAATTGGACAATACTACACTAGATTGGATCCAAAACCCCTTTGCAATGCAAGAGTGAAGTACTGAGCACCTCCCAGTCAAATTTCACGAAGAGCTGCTGATCTGTCTTGTGACTCAAAGTTACGGCTTGAATTTTCTGGCAAAAAGCTTCACACTTTTTGGCTTAGTGTTAGAACGGAATATTCAACATTATCTCACTCAGCAGTTATCGCACTCTTTCCATTTGTCTCGACGTATCTCCGTGAGTCAGCATTTTTAACGTAGACGGCAATCAAAACCAAATGCTGTTCCAGCCTAATCAATATTGAAACCTCCTTACGACCAGCTGTAACAAGTATTGAGCCTCGGCTAGAATTGCTTTAAAGCAGAAAGCAGTCGCACCCATCGCATTGATTAAATGTGTTTTCCTTTTTTGTTTTGTTCCCAGTAATTAGCTAACTAGCACCTATGCGTAAATCAATAAAGCTTTGATCACCGGCAGCTGTAGTTGCGAGTTTCGCCTTCCAATAAATACCACAATTCATGCATAGTTTGCAGTGTTTTTTATTTAAACCGTGAGGGGTCGCGGAAAATCTCAGGAAAATTAAAGGGGTCGCGAGCGAAACAGTTTGGGAAGCCCTGCTTCAGGGTATACATAGGATACACGCCATCGATTTTTTCCTTTTTTTTTTTTTTCGGTAATTCCATAGCCTAATGACGTCTATTAAATTGACTTTGATCGAGCATATTTATTAAGTGCCTCCATCAAAATTTGTCGTCTTTAAATCAGGTAAAAGTGCCGGTTGTTTTTGATGCTTTGAGAATCCTGTAGACAATGGGTGAAATTTCAAAGCGGTGCCAAATCGGCCCCTGAAACGCATCCAAAATTTCAGACATGCGTTGAACTCTCTTTCCAAATGTAGAAAACGTATTTTCTCTTTGTCGAAAAATTGGCAGCCCAAAGCGACTCTCTAACATAACTTCAAACGACTTGCTTTTCTTCAGGCAGCATGCAGAGAATGATGAAACTTCAACGATTTGTTTTTAATATTAGAAGTTTTCACGACATGATTCACGGAGTTTTTTGAAACGTTTTCTTCAAAGAGTATACGATTAATAAAGCAGCCAAATATCTTTTGGACATCTTGTCCGAAATGACAGAAAATTTTTTGGTCATTTCATAAAAAAACAGTCAATGACCGAAAAATATCCAAAGAAAAACACAGGTTTAACTCCCACCCTAACATTGTGCTAGGATACAATATTTCAAGAGGATCATTTCTGCTTGGCAAATTTTGTTTAAAAACAATTAAAAAAGCAAAACCAAAAAACAACACTTGGTAATTACAAACAGGTCTGTTCATTTTTTCGTGACCAGCGAAATAAAAAAGACAGTGTCTATTTAGCCGTTAACAGCAAAATACTGATTAGCTAGCGTCTATATGCATGACTGTTGATTGGCTTGCATCTATACTCATGACTAGTTTTGAGAAAACTAGCCAATCAGTATTTTGCCATTAACAGTAACATAAACACTTCCAGTAAAAAAATTAACATATTATCAGTGGTGTAAAGTAACGAAATACTTTTATTTGAATAAGATTACTGAGTAAATCTTTTCGGTAACGAGTACTTTTTTGAGTAGCTACTTTTACGTTTACTTAAGTACTTTTAGTATAAAGTAACTCTACTTGGGTAGTTTTTATTTTTGGAAAATACAAAGTAGTCCTTAAGTTACGTACTAGTCTCACTTGAAATCCCTCGTTGCAGCTAAGATCTTGCGTTGCAAAGTTTATACTTCTGAGTTAATGCTTATTATATTTATTCATATGTTTATCCTTCTTTGCAATTGAGGCACTATAACGAGCTCGCTTAGGAGTTTTGAGCCACCTGTTTGCCACTTGGAGATGAGGAAATCTCTCTAAGCGTGGTTACAAACGGCACAACAAATGAACTTGACGGCTTGTTTTTCACGCTGTCGCCTTTGATGCTAAGCGCCATGCAGGGAAGATATAAATACCAACTTTTAAGTTATTGGTTTAACCCAACCTTGAATCGAATTTAAGAGTCCATCATTCCAAAAGCAGACGCTCTATCCAGGGCCATCTGGGCAGTAATAATTTCTTTTGGTTTACCATTTTACCACCTTCAAAGCAAGTCAATCACGGGCGCCGACTTCGGGTATGCGGGCATGCCCACACATTTGGTTATATTATGAAAAATACTTTGCTAAAGTTTTTTCTTGGTTTAAATAACATGACTTTCTGCTGCATCTCCTTTTCCACCGCTTTTCATGATGTGAGAATTATATGATTGAACGCCCTCACAAATGGGTCTCGAAATCCCACCCGCGGTTTGATAAATTGTAGTTTTGGCGATGAAAGTCTTTCTTTTCGTGTCAGTCTAACAGCTTCGTTTATGAGTAATAGATTTAGTTGAAGTATAAAGTGCTTTGCGAACTAAAATTCGCTTCTGTTTGTTAATGCAATGCTTTTGATTTGCGCTATTTCTGCTAATTGTATGATAACATTCTGAATAAGATTTTTTGGGGTTAACCTACTTTTGTTTATAATAATTTGACTGAGATTGTGAAAAAATAGAAGATGGAAAATTTTGTTGCGAATAGGTTACACTTACAAAAATAAAGCAAACTAAACTAAGTTTTATATACTAGTTTAGTTTTTGTGAGTTTGCAACGGTAGGCCTGTTTAGAAAACAAATCATGACCAAATCCCGACATGCAGCGTTTTGGATTGAGTAAAAAACTAGGCTAAGTAAAGTTTCTGACAACGAAAAAAGTTGGTACATTGATATTTTTTCAATTATTTGCTTCTGTGACGTTGCAATGAGTACTGCTAGCGCAGCTCGTATTTATTGCATTAATCTAAAGTGGCCATGCCCAATCCGCAGGCCGCATTAGGCCCTTTTGGTGTTCCTGTGCGGCCCACTTACCATGCATGGGAAAGCTCTACAAAGCAGTGAAGACCTCTTTTTCTAAAGAAACGAGGATTTTTTAGCTCTAGAAAGCAACGTAGAACTTTTGCGGCCCATTCAAGGAATTAAGGCTAATCAAGCTTTCAATGCAGCCCGCTACAAAAAAAAAGGTTGGACATACTTGATCTAAGGCTTCTCCGAGAAAATTCATTATTTTCCATTTCGCAGTAAAATTCACTTCGTACAGACGAGAATTTTCTCAAAATTATTGTTGGTGGAGCTGAAGCAGCTCCACGTAAATTTTTCAGCACCAAAATTTGCTTTTGCGCAGAAATACCAAACATCTACGCGTAATACAGGCGCGTAAGCAGCATACATGAGGTGTAGTTTTTCTACTAAATAATTTTCTTCTCGATTTTATTCTTTGAGCTATTAAAAGTGTGCTGAGTCAGTCAAAGTGATTACGCATATATAGCACGCGGTAGAAAAAATGCATGCTTATGTGACAACGATGTTAACATAAGATAAAAGTTAATCACGTGCCAAACGTTTGAAACTTCTGATTTGGCCGAATTTCAAGTTGCAACGTACAGTCTAAGTAGTAGTAGAGCCTATGATTGCAAACAAATTAATTTCAGCAATTTTACTACATCTTAAGATTTAAGTAATCACGTCGTAATGCTTCAATTTTGACGTCATAAAATTACCGCATGCCCGGTAAAATCACAAACTCGGCGCCTATGAAGTCATCATCGGCAAGCGTGCAGTTGACAATTTAACGATTGAAAACGCTATATCTGCTTGAGTAGTTTTTATATGACTGCCGGTACTTTTTTACTTTTACTTAAGTGCTTTTTTAATCAATGCTTTCTACTTTACTTCGAGTAGTTTTACCGTCAGAAACAATACTTTTACTTAAGTACAGTTTCAAAATCCTTTTTACACCACTGTAAATTACACTCCACAATGGGATAATGTTCTCAATCAGCAAGTTTTCGCCATAACGTACTCACGCATTATTGCCAAGTCGACAGCCGACAGTCAATATACCCATAAATACATGCATACATAGCCTTTCCACATGCCTAGTTTAAGTGGGCTTTTAACCCCACAAGCTTTCTGCATCACAATCAAATTTTTGATGTCATACGGTAATTGAACAAAGTGACTATGACATCGAAAATTCGATTGTGTTAAAGAAAACCATTGGCTTTTGGCCTATACTGGTACTCAAACCGGACATGTGGACAGGATAAAACTTACCAATTGTGCAGACAATTCCAGTATTTCTACATGTTGATGGTTGGCTGTCAATATTGAGTTTACAAGAATGTTCAAACAGTGTTGATGATGCAGATTGAGCTTGATTTTGATAAAAAGCATCAGATGCTCTGATGGACACCATTTTAAGCAGTTCTGTCTCACGTTATTTCCTAAGATAATTTACTGAACACAGAAGACTTATTAATGACCTAGAGATTCAACGTAATATGTTTATTATAATATACACTGATATATTATATATATTGTATCAGCACTTGTAATAAACATAATACAGATGGAGCCAAAAATGATAGCCTATGCAGTAGGATATAATTAACAGAGGTTGCACAAAAGATAAGACAGTATTGATGTTGCTAAAACCCAGAGGAGCTCGGTGGTTTTTCTGGTTTATGACCCCATACCACCTTTTAAAATATATCACTACGCAACAGCACTGTGCATACAGAAGACTGCTAAATAACCTCACACTTGGCATTAATTTTGCAGATTATCTATGCCAGGTAATGTTTCAGTCTCCAACTGAAATAATAACAATTGTTGTTGAGAGACCGTGAGACTGGTATCGGTATGTTACCGGGGGGGGAGATGTGGGACCTTTGATCAGGGTGGGACTAATGACCATACCGGTAGTTGATTTCTCGCAAAGTTTTCAGCAGATTTTCTTTCTCTTTTAGGAATTGATACAAAACAGTTTCAAAGTTTTGCATCCGCGTTCTGATCAAGTTATGATCATCCACACATGTGCAAGCAAGGATAACCTTTTTTACTAGCTCAAAAGTTTTTTTGGTTGCTGATTGTTTTTTTTTTGTCGGTGAAATTGAAGTTAAACGGAAGGCAGGAAAAGTATTGCTTGTTTATGAAGTTTATTTGACGTAGAAAAAGATTTTGCCAAATTCCGAGGCATATGCCTTATCAGGTAGCAGCAGTTAGTAAAATGTTGTGCCTAAACAGTTGTGGGACCCTTGGGCCAGTGCAAAGAGGGACCAATGAGCCAGCGGCAGTTTGATATGCACTGAATGTGGATGCCGATATATATAGTAAAGGCAGACCTCTACGTCATTGTTAAAGTGTTTTTTGTAGTTGGGAGCTTCAGACATAATATTGGACTGCTACTTATTGGTCCTGATGACAAAGATGATTATGAAATTGAAATCTTAAAACGGTCCAAGCAGATTAACCATGATTTTGTCTTCCCTGACGTTGATGATTTGGCTACTGCTAAGTGACATGTAGGCCTACAGTATAATTCAAATTCTTTCACTGCCATCTTCAGTTGCTGCTACTAAGCATTTAGGAGCTAATGTGTTAAAATTTGATATTATTTTGGCTCGTTAGGCCATCAATTGTCAAGGGTGATTGATAGATTTTTTGTGATTTTTGCATAAATACTATAGTTTTGTTAATAAATCTGTTTGTTTAATCTATTTATTGTGCTATGATTTTGACTACAAAAAGGTCGCACCTATGCAAAAGACATAGCGTAAACTCAAAGAAAAAGGAAATTGCACTGATAGAGTAGTCTAGATATGCATTGCTAGATAAGCATAAAAACGCGTATATACTTACAATTTCATTCGTAAATGATTTTAATTCTTAACACACTGATTTTACTTTTTAGTTTTACTACTGCGATAAAACTTCATTTCATCGTAGACCTAACTGTTTCAGCAGCTTCCTTCAAGTGGTTCATTGGTCCCACCACTGTTCCCTCTAAGATTTCAACTAATGCGAATTTGCCCATATATGAAAATCGCAAAAAATTTGCCCAAACATTTAAAGGGTGTAATTCAAAGCCAGGAATAGTTTTTGTTCAAAATAAGAGTTTCTATGGTAAAACACTTTCATTTGACACAAAAAAACTTGAGCACTTTTAACTAATTTGCTTTTAAATCATCATAGCAATGAGCAAAAATTGAAAAATTTTGCCAAAAATTTTTCATTTTTTTTAAATTTCGCATCTTGGAGGGAACACTGGGTCCCACACCGTCTTTCATTGGTCCAACAAACTGAAGGGACCAATGAGCCACTGCTAGAAAAATTAAATTTTTAATAATTCACCTAAAAGATGTTTGTTCATGCCCAACCTTAGTATGGTGTTGCATCACTTGCTGGTCTACTCACATATAAAATTTGGTTTGCTAATCCTAACAAATTTAAAAGTTGGAAAGCAAAAAGTGAAAAATGGCTCATTGGTCCCATATCTCTCCCACACTGCTACACAGTAGGCTACAATCTGTGTTGTCACAACAGTCACAATGCAATATCTATGCCATAGCCTCCACTTAGCTGCTTACCCAAAAATCTACCATCAGCCGCATTCAACTTCATCGATTCAACACAGATCAAAGCAAATCCTGGCCTCTAATTTCTATAGTGGGTCACGCGTTGAATCAGCGCAGCCGGCAAACATATAATGGAATCGATGGAATAAACAGACCTTGAAAGTAACCTTGCAAGATTTGAAGTTGCCATTTAAAACTATGCTTGTTAAGAGTTACTACGGCATATCATGAGCATCGGGATGGGTGGATACTCGCGTCACACTGTTGAGGAGAGTTGCGGGCTCGGGATGGCGTGCAGGAGCCAAAACATTGCAAACAGCCGCCTTGTCCCTGGCCAACTCCACAGCTGAGTACTGCGCACCTGTTTGGTGACGTAGTGCCCACACTCGGCTAATCGACAGTGTTTTAAATGACGCCTTGCGCATTGTCACTGGATGTCTGCGACCCACTCCAACGGACTACTTGCCAATTCTCGCAAGCATCCAGCCAGCTGAGCTTCGCCGTCGAGGAGCGACACTCTACCTGGCTAACCGCGCCACCCTTAACCCTGATCATATTCTACATGAACAACAACAACAACAGAGTTTATTTTTGTTCGGAAACATACATCCTCAAGCAAACGAGCAACAACTTTCAGTACAAGATAAAACTAACTAACTAACAACAGATTTAAGCAGTCTATAACGGTGTACGTTTCCAGTGAGAGGTTGCGAAAAGACCATGATCTACGTTTCAGAAAAAACTGAAGCCTAGCGCGGTCATCAAGTCAACAACCTCTCACTATAAGGCGACAAAAGCAAACATGAAAATGAAAAGAAGTAGATACTGGCAGCTATATTTTAAATTAAAATAAAAAAAAAATACATCATGAGACTATGAAAACTTTCCAACTTTTAACATAAATTTCCGGTGCTACCAATCATTATAAACCAACCGAATAATTTTACACAGCATTGTGTCTATCTTAGTATCGAAAAAATTTAGTGTAGTTCCTTTTTTGGTTATACTCGTACAGAATGGAGATGATTACAAACATGAATAAAATTATACTGTTAAAAGTTAAATACAGAAATGGAAATCAATGCATTAATTGCAGTTGACCAAAATGAATATTAATTAATAAAATTATAGCTCACTAAGAAAGTGTTTTTTTGCAGCTTTAAACAAACATTGTTTGCTAAGTTTTATTTTGTTCTCAGTTAAAGAAACTGGCAGATTGTTCCATAATTTTGCTCCTCTAACTTTAATTGACATTTGCGTCCTAGCTTTATTTACTCGTGGATGAAAAAAATAGTTTTTTGATGCATGCCTGGTACGATATCTATGTACTGCAGTAACTGAACAGTAATAATCTTTAAAAACTAGGGGAAGGTTTTGAGTTTTAAGACGATACATAAATTTGGCAACTTCTAAATCATGAATTTTATGTAATGGCAATAGGCTTAATTGATTGTACAAGGGTAGAATTTTAAGTTTTAATATATTTGTGTTAGTGATTATTTCAACAATTTTGTTTTGAAGCACTTGTATGGTGTGAAGATACTTTTTAGATGTGCAGCCCCATGTTGTGATGGCGTAATGCAGGTATGGATAAACTAAACCATAGTAGACTTGAATAAGAGTACTTTGTGGAACATAATACTTCAATTTGTGGAATATGCCGAGTGCAACACTCAGCTTACTTGTAATGTGCTCAGCATGTTGTTTCCAAGATAATTCTTTGTCGATAACCACACCTAAATACTTTATAGAATTTCCTGATATAACTGGTTGGTCGTTAATTGAAATAGTAAAATTTTTGTTTGTGTTTGATCTCTTATCAAAAAGTAGCATTTGAGTTTTTTTGTAATTTAAAGATAATTTATTAGACCTATACCAATTTAGTACTTTTTGCAACTCTGCTTCCACTTTAAATTTAAGATTTGAAACAGTGTTACTCGGCATGGTCAGAACAGTATCATCAGCGTATAAGACCGTTTTGAAATTAGAGCAGTTAACTAAGTCGTTTACATATACTAAGAAAAGAAAAGGGCCTAATACGCTGCCCTGGGGCACGCCGGTATCAATAGAAATCAGTTTTGAGGTACTGCCATTCACGGTGCCGTAGCAGCTCAACTTTGGCCCCCCCCAAAAAACCCTTTCAAGTCCCCAATACTTAGCTTTCGATATGAATTGTTTTAGGTTTTTCCAGGGATAACAACTCAGTTTCTCACCACAATGCGAATACTGTGGTAAAATAAAAACATATAACGCGTTATCACTGTGTAAAAATAAAAGGTGTAATTTTAAGACAAGTTTGTTACACCCAATTCATTTTCCATTAAAATCGTTTAGCTCAGGGTTTTTCTACCTTTTTCTGCTCATGGCCCACTAAAATGATAAAATATGATGGTGGCCCAATAACTTTTGCTAAAAGGTACAAAGTCAACGTGATGGCATGATTAGGGAATGCTGATGTCGCTCTCTAGTCAAGCTCTGTGGCCCACTGTTGGGCCATGGCCAATAGGTTGAAAACCTCCGGTCTAGCTAAGCGCACTTTTTCGTACACAGATGTTCTTTTGACAGCATCATAATCTGGAGATCGGGCGCATTAACTTTCGATTGACAACATGGCCAGCGAAGAACCAATTGGATGGCCGAGTGGATAGAGCGTGTGCTTCTGAGCCTGAAGGAGTGAATAGACTGAGGGTTCGATCACTAGTCAAGTCAAACCAATGACTTAAAAATTGGTATTCACAGCTTTCCAACTAGACATTCAGCATTAAAGGGATAGTGTTAAGAAAGCCGTCAAGTTTGCTTGTGCCGTTGGGAAAAACACTTAACGAGATTCCCCCATCTAAGTGCGGTAGGTAGACAGATGGCCGGCAACTCCTAAGGGAGCTCGTGTAGCGCCTCATTGCTTTCTGTGATAGGTGGATAAAAATGCCAACAAATAGAAAGAAAAAAGATAGTCTGCTGTTTGCCATATTAGATGTAATAAACGTTTTAATAAATTTCAGTTTTCTGAAGCTTTGTTCAGCACTGGTAACAGTAACAACGCATTTTGTAAACTCGAGAAGCAAGGCAAGCGAGCACTTACAGGGTTACTATTGAATTAAAAGTTCAACGGTGTTGAAGGGAGACTGCCAAACGAGCTTGTGTCGTTCTAATCAGCAACCATCTGATATAAATATCAAATGCAATAGACTCCAGCCGTGAATTGAACCCGTCGCAAAGAATCTGAACCTGCGTGCGGTATTGCCAGATCATATTGCTGACAATGGCTGTTCATGCACGAAGCTGCTGGGTGTAAACAGCAATGCAAAGACAGAAGCGACATCACATGTCAGCTTAAAACTTTCTAGTATCGACATAATAGCCTGGTCCACCAGTTGTTTTAAAAAGTTTGCTTTGAATCTCTTCCTCAGAAGCTGTACGATATAGATTTGCATCGTAACTAAACATTCTCTTTTTCTATTTTCATTCTCTTTTTTTTTACTTTTTGATTGAGGAAGACCGGACCAACGTCCAATTCCTGCGCTATTTCAAAAGCACACGTTTTCAAACTAGCAAATCCTTTTTCAATGGACTTTTGTATTCGATGTCAGATTATGGTTGCTGACACAGAAATAGGGTAGGATTGAATTTAATTTACCGATCGGATGGCCGAGTGGATAGAGCATCTGCTTCTAGATTGGTGGACTCCGGGATTCAATTCCGGGTCCGGTCAAACCAATGACTTGAAAATTGGTATTCACAGCTTTTTTGGTTGACGTTCAGCATAATGGATAGCGCGAAACAAGCGGCAAGTTCGCTTGTTGTGCTGTTGGGAAAGGCACTAAACGGGATTACCACATCTAGGTTTGGTAGACCGATGGTCGGCAACTCCTAAGCGAGCTCGTATAGCGCCCCGTCGCTTTTTCATGATAGGAGAATAAAATTGCGAATAAATAAAAAATAAATAGATAAAATTTTAAATCTGCTCACAAGGTGTTAATGAATTTGAATTTAATTTTTTCAAAAGGAATGAATTTGAATTTAAGCTTTGAAAAATGATTGCATCCAACTCTGCACCGGCCTCCTTTTTCAAGTCCTACGCGCACTCTTACACACAGTGTATTGTTTATGACATCATTATGCAGTTTATGACGCTATTTGAAAGTAAACGATAGCGAAAAATTTTAAAACTGAAATATATAGAATTGAGCGCAAAAAATCCCATTCGCCAAGCAAAACTTTGTTTTTGAATTGATGCAACTTCGGCTCCTTCAAGACAATTTGGGGTCCCTTTTGGCAGTGTGGGCCCCCCCCCAATTGGGGGGTTTGGGGGGCGGCTGCTACGGCTCTGATTCTGATTGATGATTATGTTGGGAGAGTCGTGAGTGTTTTTATCTTTGTGTAAGATCCTTTTAATAATTTTCCATGTTTGAGAAGGCTCGTGACGACTGTTAGCAAGAAGAGCTTGATAGCAATTACTTTTTGACAGCTCTTTTATATGAGTGAGTTTATTACGGTATTTTTTATATCTTTCATGACTATCGATGGTCCTTGATTTTAAAAATATGTCATGCAATTTACGTTGTTGTTTGATAGACATTAGGATTCCCTTTGTTATCCAGGGTTTTTGAGCGAGCCGTTTTTGTTTTCTTGATAGAGGTCGATTAGGAAAAAATTTATTAGTTAGCGATAACATAATATTTAATAAATATTCAATGTCAGTGTGCTTTTGTGCCTCATTTGAGTTCAAAATAACTTGCAACTCATCTACAAATAATTCAATTTTTCCGGTTGATATTCTTCTTGTCATAATTTTTGGCTCGGGATGAAAAAAATCCGCTAACGAAATTTGAGCAATTATTGGAAAATGGTCAGAAATATCACTTGGGATTATTGAAGAGGAGACATCTGAATTTGACACAAAATTAGCGTATATATGGTCAATAACAGTCTGGGTGTTAATTGTGACTCTCGTGGGTTTATCAATTATTTGCTTGCACCCAAGAGTGAGAAGATGATCAAAGTAAGATTTTATCACATGACATGACTTTTGTTTCTCCCAGTTTATGTTGAAATCGCCCATTAATAAGTAATTATCTTGATTCTGGAAATTTTTCAAAGTATTAGCTAAAGCGTTTTCAAAATTGACAATGCTACCAAATGGATGTCTGTAGATTGAACCTATAACCAGACGTTTGGTGGTACAGAATTTGAATATGGCTTGAAGTAGAAGATTCATTTTTCCCAAAGCTTTTCATCTGACACTCTTCAGGGGAAATCGTCAGAATGAAGAATAAGTGAACCGAACTGATTTAAGTGAACCGAACTGATCTTTTTGTTTTCAGAGGATAGGTTTGAGAGATTTAATGAAAGTAGCTTCTAGAGCGGAAAGATGAAAGAGAGAACGGCCTCGAGCAAGAATTGAAAATTTGTCGTCATTGTAATGAGAAGCACATACAGGGTTATCAAGAAGGTGTTGACCAATAACAGACTCATGAAATTGCCGAGGAGAGTTGTTGGTTTTACACCGACGAGGAAGGCTTTTCCGGCTGGTTGGAATGGTGAGTTTAGGGATGTGTTGTTTGGCAATTTCATGAGTCTGCTATTGGTCAACACCTTCTTGATAACCCTGTATGTGCTTCTCATTACAATGACGACAAATTTTCAATTCTTGCTCGAGGCCGTTCTCTCTTTCATCTTTCCGCTCTAGAAGCTACTTTTATTAAATCTCTCAAACCTATCCTCTGCAAACAAAAAGATTTCGTTTATTCTTTGAAACTATCTTAAACCTTTGACTCCCTAGCCAATCAGAGCTCTTCTGTCTGATTTCTATTGGCTACTTCTAACCAACCAATCACAGCTCTCTATTTCTAACCAATCAGAGTTCTTTCTTTCCCTTTTTAAATCAGTTCGGTTCACTTATTCTTCATTCTGACGATTTCCCCTGAAGAGTGTCAGATGAAAAGCTTTGGGAAAAATGAATCTTCTACTTCAAACCTATAACCAGCTTGTAATTATTTTGGCAAATTTGAACCCAAGTATCTTCACAGTTTTCATCACAAATCTTATAGGTAAGTTGTTGTGAATTGATTGAACAATTGACATATATAGCAGAGCCTCCAGCCATAGTTTTCGAGTTGCAGTAGTACATATGATAACCAGGAATATTAGCACTTAATAATTTTGCATCCTTTAAGCGGGTTTCACTTAAACATATTATGTCTATTTTACGCGAGAAATTTTGTAAGAATTCTTCCAGTTTTTCCATATTTTTTAAGAGGCTCACGATGTTAATATGACAAACAAATAAATCAGTTGGCGCTGCCTGTGATAAATCACGGGCAGTTGCTTGGATAGTTTTATAAGAACAGTCATTGTTAACCGAGAGAGCATCTTTGTGTCGGACATCAAACATTATAGCTAGAACAAAACAGTAACAACATTAAAACACATGCACTGAGAGTGAAAGTATCCAGATTGAACGAAATTCAAACTATATGACTAGGCCTACACTAATTGGCACGTCTTACTTTATTAGGCTCAAATCGTTATCAGATTTGATTGCAAGTATGTCGCTTTCTTCAGATTTTCGAACAAGTACAGTTCCATTGCGAGTCCAAAAAAATCTGAATCCTTCACTTTTCGCTAGTTGCTTGGCTTTCCAGAAAAGCCGCTTTCGTTCATGGGTCAAGTTTTCATTTATATAGATATGAGCAGCTGGTTGGGAAACAAAATGCGCACCAGGGACGGCTCAAATCAAGACGCCCGTTTGTGTCCGCTGCACAGAAACTACTAGATAGTCTGACCAAATCAGACATTTGTGCAGCGCAATGGATGGATTATGTATGGAACATGGAGTACTTCAAAAGTGCATCAAGGCTTCATGCTTTTATTCCTAGGGCCAGTTCTAAGCCTCTTGGAATGGGTTTGCCCAGAACATCTTGGGTAAAACTGAATCGTCTGCAGACTGGCGTAGGGCGATTCCATTCATCCATGTACAAATGGGGTGTTGCTCCTTCACCGAATTGTGAGTGTGGTGCCTCTGAGCAAACTGCAGACCCCATCATTTCTACATGCCCCCTACATCGTGCACCAAAAGGAATACAAGGTCTGTTAGCCCTGGATGATGACACCCGACGCTGGCTTAAAATCAACGCCGTCAACATCTAGACTGTCGAAAGAGGATGCCCAACCACTCGACGACGACGGTTTATCATATCGAAGCTGGCTGACAATATTTTGGTCTCTGCCGGCTGCAGCATGACATGATTTTAATTATTATTATTATTATTATTACTTTTTTTTTCAATCCTCAATTCATTTATTTATCAAGTAAATTGAAATTAACAATGCGTAACAAATGAAATCAAATTGTTATGCACCCGTCACCAACACACTTACTCTGCAAAGAAACACCGAAAAGACCTCGACGTCATATCTGGTCAGCTGCATCTTTACTTGGCAAAACGCAAACAAAAAGAAAACGAACGACAGAATCACCCCTTCCCCCAAAAATAGAAATCGTTTAATCTTTCTGTTTATCCTCAATGCTTCTCATTTCATATCCCGAAAAAATTGTCGGAAGCGTTATGCATAGAATGATCTATGCTAGAAGCAGACCAACAGAGGCATCGCTAGGGTGCGGCCTTACTTGAGTGTCCCCATTTTGGGGGACACCCTTTTGTGATCACAAACGTACCAAGTAGAGCACATAAGTTTAAAATTTTTTCCGAAGGTAGCCTATTTCGTTAAAATCATTTATATTGCTATCGCCAATATAACGGTAAGAATTTTCATACGTAAAAGTGACATAGGCTAAAAACAGGTGAAGTTATGACACAAATTTTAGCTACGTCACTTTGCGGGGCATTCTGAAAAACAATCGCGATGTGTTTTGCAAAACAATCGATCAAAAGCAAAATTGCTTGGGCACCAATTGTGTGCAAGATTCGTAAACTGCTTAATTACGTCGAAAATTGGATGAAATTTCGCACTCCAGCAAATCGGATTAAAACCGCATTTGGTGTGAGCAAGCCTTTAGACCTACTGGTGATAAAATTAAGACTTTATCACATTGAACTGGTTCACGTTGGCGAAGGCTACTGTAGGTCATTCACTCACTGTTTGAATGGAAAAAATAAAATGAATTTTGGCGGTTTGAAAGCCTGGAAGGGACCTTGCTCGTCTCGAAATAATGGAGTGCTCCGCGTTTTTCAGACATCCCGATTATGTGTTTGAGAGTATCTGATGATATCTACGCTGTGATTTGGGTGAAAAATGTTTAGACAATACCGACGCTGTTTTTTATCTTAATCGCATGATTAGGGATTTCTCTCGCGCACAATTCATTTTAGCTTGAAAATGTTTGCGTAGTGAGAACAGTGTTTTCTCATGCTCCACTATCTTCACTTTTCAAGACAGTTATTGGAGAAACTACCTTTCATAATGTGCATATTAAATGTTTATATCAAGATTTAGGCCTATATGTCTTGTTTATATCAATGTCGGTTTTTCAAAAATATTTTTTGGAGGGAAGCAATTAGCCTTACTGCTTTACTCCCCTGGCTACACCCTGTTTGTGACGTTGTAAAAACTGGCATACTTTAGTCAGCTAACCGTCCTATTGCCCTAACATGAGGTCAACTGAACTTTTTTCGGAAAATTTTATATCCTCGCCTGAGTCTGAGCTTACGGGAGCTATTTTTTGTGAAAACAAAGAAATCACATCGGTAGGCCTACCTAACCGTAATTGTAATGATAATAGGTTGGATAATACGCCTTACCAGTTGCTCTTGTCTCGAATACCTCTGTGCTTTTCGGTATTTTTTTGAGGAAATGAAATGCTCTCTTAAAGTAGTCCAGCGGTCTCTCAAAATCTGCTTCTGCAATAGCATAAGAAGCTGTATTATCCGTTGTAAATTCAATTGGTGGTCTTTCAAAATTGTACAATGGTTCCTCAAGCCAAACCTTAAAAAAGCACTGGTGTTTTCACTTATTTTTCGCAATTAAAAACCCTAATAATTAGTTACAAAAATGTGGCGAAAGCTCATTTGCGGATATCGAATAAGAGGTTATCAAAAAAAAACATGATTTTTGCTCTACTAGGCCTAGGCTAATTGTTGAGAAATGGAAAGTTTACCCATTGGCCTTTAGTTCGGTTCATCGCTTTAAGACTGACAACATCTTTGAGAATGCTCTTTGGAATTCTAGGGGTTGCGCAGAATCCCTGTCAAAAGGGCGCTTATAAATTTTTCGTTGTTTTGCTTTTTTGCCAACTCTGTTGAGTTTGAAAGTGTAAAAGAAACCTTTTTTTAACTCCTAGTAGGAGCGGATCAGGGCGGGGGCTGACGGGGCTGCAGTTCCACGTCCATCGCAATAATAAGCCCACCAAACAAATCAAACAATTGACGTGATCATTTTGTAGCATTAGGATAGAGTTGTAACAAGACTAACGCTCAATTCCTGTTTTCAGAAATTAAGCCCTCTTACATACACCTCTTTTTCAGCAGTGAACAAGCAGTTTTTACTTCAACTACCGTCAGTGGGGTGTCCAAGCAGGGTACTGGGACCCGCGGGCATGTAAATAAGCAGGAATAAACTACAAATAACTTTTTTCCAAAAATTACAGTCTTTTTGCGCTGATAGTCATGTCCATGTTCCTAGACAAAAACAATGCATAGTATTTGAGCGAGGAATCAGAATTAAGGGCTAAAAATTCAAACAATCATAGCACTAAAATTTGCTCAAAGGACACTAAAATTGAATCGTCGCAGTAATAGAACAAAATTCTTGAAAAACTTTTCGAGAAGGCTGGTCCCCGAATCGTCGTATAAGCCTAATCGTTTTTGTTCCTCATTACAAACTATATGAACTCCTCAATCCAACTCTTCTTTCCAATCACATTGGAATTAACAGCGTCAAAACATAATTTCTTACTCAAACTTTTGCTCCTCTCCCTCTAAGAAAATCTGTTGATACTCTCCTGAATGAAGTGAAATGCTTCGGCTATACGCTATTTGTTTCGTGTTGGAGGCGGCGAAGCCAGTAGCTCTTTTCTTTCAGCATGTACCAGAAGAAGTTGAATGTTAAATTCTTTAGCTTTTTTTTTATTGAATGTAAAATTTGGAAATACAGCGTAACCAGGTAACGGTCCTTAGTGATTTTATCAACGCTATACTCTGCCTTTGTTTCTATCCAAAAATATACACAAATATGCTTTTCTTAAACACATTGAGAGCCCAAATGGATTTTGGCGCTCCATGTTTTTAAAACAAACATATTTGTTTAGCTGCATTTTTCTTTTAATTCACTGTAGACTATGGACTAGCTATTGTACCTTGAAGGGGGCTGAGTCACTGAAATGTAGGCCGGCCGCCAATGCCCATGTATTCCCAGGCCCATCTAACCTTTAACCCGCTCCCCTACCTATTCTACTAGTCAAAGAAGTTCGGATTTAACATTTCGAAATCCAAAATGACAAAATCTAAGACTATAAATTTAGTTTCAAGTCCGAATCCAAAGTTTCGTTAGAATCGAATCTAAATTTAAAATAATACAGTACAGCCTATGTTGCATTTTTCTTCAAAATTCTGGTTGTACTAGTCATGTATCCAAAATTTAATCGTAATCCGGTAAATTTACATAAATCCGGTCCAATTAAATCTAATTTAAATCCGTGGACGTATCTGCTACTTGCTGTTGTAAAACTGTTTTTGTTATCGTGCTGGTCTTATATTATTCCATGATTCATCCACATCTCCTATATGGTATTTTTATTTGGGGGAATACATACGAAAAGTATCTAAAAAGATAAAGAACTCTCCAAACTAAAGCTGTTAAAGTATTGGGCGGTGGTGGATGGCAGGACCATGCCTCTGCTTATTATTCACAATTAAATATTTTAAAATTGGAAGATCTTTATACTCGTACTTTCGAAGTAGCTAAATTAATGCATAAATATTCGCAAAATAAACTGCCGAAAAAACTTTCTTCCTTTTTTACCCCCGTAAATACGATACACTCACGAACAACCCGGTGGGCATCATCTGAACTTAATCTGAGCTTACCGTTTTATAGAACAGAAAAATTGCAAAGATCTTATAAATTTCAAGGAGTCATAATTTGGAATTCGGTTCCACAAGAGATGAAAATACTGTCTTTTAATCAGTTTAAAATTAAATTCAAAAAGCATTTAATTTCGAAGTATTAGACTAATAGCTTGTACTATCTAAATGTGATAGCATTCAAATCACTTAAGATTAAGAGAAATACAATGAAACGTAATATAGCACAAAAATTAATCCAGGAAATATATGTAAGCAGCAGCCTGAATTGACTACAAGGGAGCTGCTCGACTCGATGACCGAGAGGTCCCTTCGCAGCTTCCTGCAACAATTCACGAAACCTTACCTTTTTGTTTACGTGCGCGTTTATTTTCCGTATCCGTTTATTACCGTTGTTTAATGTAATTTAGATTTGCTTAGTGTAGTTTTTGTTGGTGTTTACGTAAATGCGTTCGATTCGGTGTGGTGTATTGAGTCGTTCAAAATAAAATTATCTTATCTTTTTAAAAATTACCGAGTACTGAATGAATTGATACAGTATAATCATAAAATTTCTCTGTTTTTTGAATCAAAAGAATACCAACGATTTGATTGGTGAACACAGAGAGGATAAGGAGGCTCACCCTATCCCCCAAAAAATCAAATCGTTTCTGTACTCTCGATCGTCGTTACGCCGAAGCGTGTAACGATGGGTAGGGCCCAGTGGCGCCCGAAGAATAAATTATTTGGGGAGCAAAGTGTGACGTCGTTATCTATGACGTCACTAACCAAATTTTTGAATGTGATACGGATAAGCCTACTGATAGGCTATCGCAACGAGTGAGCGGATGGTGGCCGCGCTTATTTGGACGCGTAATGGACTGATGTGCAGTTGTACACGTCCCGTTTGGCCAGAGATGAACAAACCCTTCAGCGCAAGGGCTTCATTTAAAATTTATGTGGGCGGCATACAGTAGGCCTATGGTAACCCCCAAACAGCAACTTTGAGTAAATCGAAAAATTCTTAATATTGGCAAAAAATAGTGAAAACTTCTAATCAGTGGCGTAGCAAAAAATTTTAAAAGGGGGGATGGGCATAATTTTCACTTTTTTTCAAGCGTATGTTTTTGGCAGAATAAATTTGAAGCTGATTGAGAAACAAGAAAAGCTCTAGGGGGGTCCGGGAGCATGCATGCTCCCCCGAAAAATTTTTGAAAATTTGCATGCAGAAATGGCTATTTTAGTGCTTTTTGAATAATTTTCACGCAAATTTTGTTTAAAAAATTTTGACCCTAATTCTGAGTGCTTCTCCAAATATAATGCATTTTGTTCGCACATTTTCGATTATGCGTGCAAGGCGCAAGAATTATTGCCATAGAAGAGGTTCGAAATTATGGAAAAGTTGTATACATCAAAAGCATTTTTGAAAATGGCTGGGGGGAGGATATATACCCCTCACTCTACCCCCCTGGATCTGCCCTTGGCGAGAAGTTACAGAAACCATGAAAAATTCTGGTATATTCCAGTCACTTGGCACCATTAATTTTATTCTATTTTACTAAAAGGCAGAGTCAAAAGGGGGGGGGGGGCATGGCACAATGCCCCCCTAAACCCTTCTTCACTTCGATAGCTCTTGCAAGTTTTGATTTTTTTCGGTGTAGAAAAAGATCTTTGTACTGACCCTGTCGCAGCGGATCATTTAGATCTGAAATATGTCTTCCGTTATTTAGTACACTCTATCTCAAGTTCAGATTAATTGCATCTTTTTAAAAAACTTCTTTAACTTTGATGCTAAATCTTCCTCCATTTTAACATAACTTCTGGCTAATCGCTAAACGGAAAGTTTGCTACCGTAATGCCCTTATTTTACTGCGGTTTGTCGAATAACAAAATGTTTGGCCTTTTTACTATGACGTCATAAATTTGAGGCACTGCTTCAAATCGTGTATCGCTCTGGCAACTCAGCATGATAAATATTCTAGCAAAAATTTTGTCGAGAGTCTCGAGACACGCTGTGTATAGTTTGGGAAATCTTTGCCATGGTTGACGATGCAGAATTCACGCTGCTTCATCGCCCATATATCGGCAATTTTGACCAAGCAAGCGATTGGTCTGGAAATAATAAACACTTTAGCCAAAAATTTTTAACATGAACAAAATATTTTAAACTGGGGGTAGGGGGGGCGCAGTCCTAAAAAGAAAAACTCAACGGATTCGTGCGATTTCGAAAAATGGCCAAAAAAAATTTATTAGGAGCACTTTCCCCTTTTGCTCTACCTCCTGCACGGATAGCGATGCTATTAACCACTTCGCGCGTTGATCGGGGCTGAAAATTTAATGACAGTAAAATTAGGCAAGCCTTTCGGTAAACATACCGTAAAAGCACTCATGAAAAACGGTTTGTTGGCCGATGCCCAATAATTGAGCAATTTGCTCAAACTGGTAAGATAATCATAGATTCATAGCATTACTCGATGAAATCAGAAATGTGATAGGCCTAAAATAATTTGGGGTAGCAGCTTCTTCGCTATCGAATGACTAAATGAAACACAGAATTAGAAAAAGCAAGAAGAAACAAGTGATGTTGCAAGCTGAATTTCATCGATTGTCCGCTCGTTGTAGCCACATCAGTTCGATTTGGATGAAGACAATTCACATCTGCAAAAACAACCACACTCAAGCCTGCTCATGTTTCTCTTTTCTTGGCTATTACCCAAAAATGAAAGAGGCGCAGACTCACTAACGGTTCACTCACAATGATTGAGACGTCTCCCATTAAGGAGAGACTTTTTATTTGTTTTATTGATATGTCATCATACTACATATTATGTGGTGCTACAATAAAACAAATCAAAAAGACATTGAGAAAATTTCTCGGACTACAAAGTACAGCGTAAAAGGTTCTTGCGGAAGTAGCCTACTGCCCAGCAATGCAAGATCTGAAATCATCTTCTTCACCTCTTTTTTTCTTCTTTTTTATTCTCGCCTTTGTAAGTATACAATCGGAACCACTCGGTGAGGAGACAGCGAAAAGACCATACGGTCACCTAGTCTGCTGCCACCTCACCAGCACGGCTTCAGTCTTACATTATGTGCACAACACTATAAAACAAGAAAACAAAAAAAAAACTGAAAACATTAATTAATTACTGAATAAGCTAAGCAAATAAAAAATCATTTGTTTAACCTGGTTTAACATAATGTGCAGTAAGTACGTAGATATTTCAGAACATCAATGTTCCCTCGGTTTAATTTATCAAATTCAATAAAACACATTCTTGCTGATATAATGCGTCAATTAAGTAGGCCTACTCATTTTCTTTCCTGTAAGTGCACCCGATCATTAAAAGCAAAATTAATTGGCCTAATTATCGTAGTCGGAAAAGCTTCGGCCACAGCTGCTTTAGATTGTATGTTATCATAGAGCATTGTAATTCAATTTTTCTTCATGAATTTTTGGCTGGCCTTTAAACAGTGGCGTTTCTTGGGTATCGGTAAATGATTAACCCTAGAACGACCAACCGGGTCCATTGGACCCGATCAGAAACTTTGCAGCTGTTTTATTTTTTACCAGTGCGATGTTGTATTCTCATCTATTGTGACTTTTCCTAATTACTTAGAAGGTCTGTTTTAACATTTATCTTATTCTCGTAGAATGCGCATTTTTGAAATTATGACGAATTCTAGCATCGTATACCAGCCGGGTCCATTGGACCCGTGTGCTTATTCAGCATGTTTGCAGTGCGTTAACGACTAGTTTTCTACTGCTGACGTATGTTTTGATTAGAAAGCTAGTGCTGACGTATGTTTTGATTAGAAAGCTTCTTTCAAGTGTTCATGTCTGGCCTGAATGCTTCTTTTGAGCAGAGCTTAGAATGCGTCAACGGTAGAAAAATTCTGTTTTTTTGAGATGAAAATTGTTAGTTTTTCAGGTGTGAAGCTGCACTTGCTGCATCTTCAAAACAGAACTCTTGCTTAGAATTTATATTTTTTACAGTTTTACTGAATATTTATGTAATAGTGGAAAATAAAATATGGCTAACTTGAGAGACAGTGGAATGACAGCAATGCTCTTTGAAGATGAAGGCGAAGGTGAGAGAAGTGATGCGTCTTATATTCCTTCAGATGATGATGGTGAAGTCGACATGATACTTTCTGATCCAGAAAGCGATTTTGACATCAACTCTGATGACGAAGAGATTAGAGAAGTCGACATGATACTTTCTGATCCAGAAAGCGATTTTGACATCAACTCTGATGACGAAGAGATTAGAGAGGTTCCTGCTGTTGCATCTAGGCCTACTACAGCTACGCTGAAATCACGTGATGGTAAAGAAGAATGGTCAACAACACCTATTGACTCCAGCGAAGGTAGAACCAGCGCTAGAAACATATTTCGTGAAAACAGTGGACCAACTAGATATGCTGTAAGATCATGTACATCTGTTTCTGATTGCTTTTTTCTTTTTTTTCGAACAAATATTTTGGATGAAATTTGTAAGTGGACGAACAAAGAAGGAAGGCAATCTTTACCTGGCAGATGGAAAGACATAACAGTCACAGAGCTGAAGAAATTGATAGGCGTTCTGCTTCTAATGGGGGTTTACAAGTCCAACAACGAAAATGTTTCCCAGTTATGGTCTCTGACGGATGAAAGGCCAATATTCAACAAAATAATGAGCCGCAATCGTTTTCAAGAAGTTATCAGGGTTATGAGATTTGATGATGCAGAAGCCCGTCGCACTAGGAGGTCGCCTGACAAACTTCTACCAATACGAAAAATATTTGAAATGTGGAATGAAACCCTTGTAGATGCATTTGTTCCTGGCCCAAATGTTACGGTGGATGAACAGCTTCTAACTTTTCGTGGTCGCTGTCCGTTTCGCCAATACATACCTTCAAAACCTGGAAAATATGGCATAAAAATATGGGCTATATGTGACAGTTCTACAAGCTATGCGCTAAAAATGGATATTTACAAAGGTAAAGAGCCAAATGAACCTCGAAATAGTAACCTTGGTTGTAAAGTTGTAATGAATCTTGCGGAACCATTCAAGAAAAGCGGCAGAAACATAACATGCGACAACTTCTTTACCAGTCTGGACCTAGGAAGAAAGCTGCTAAAGGAAAGGCTGACACTTGTTGGAACAATTCGAAAAAATAGAAAAGAGCTTCCTCCAGAATTCGTCACAGCAAAGAAAAGAGATGCAAAAACAACTCTATATGGCTTCCAAGCTGAAGCCATGGTTGCGTCGTACTGCCCCAAAAAAGGAAAAGTTGTCTCACTCATGAGCTCAATGCACTTGAGTAGAGGAGAGGAAATAGGAACTGAAAGTAAGCCGGAAGTGATTATGTACTACAACAGTACGATAGGCGGAGTAGATACCATGGATCAGTTGGTCCGTTGCTATAGCACCAAGCGAATGACACGCCGATGGTCAATGGCAGTCTTTTATAACATGGTCGACGTCAGTGCTCTAAATGCACTTATAATATACATTTCTCTCAATCAGGATACTTTTGGAAGCAGAAGAAAGCCTACCCGTAGGAGCTTGCTAATTGAAATGGGAAAAGAGTTGGCAGGTTACGACCATCACCAAACTAACAGCAGCGCCATTGCCCATCGGCTGGATCGAAATGATGATATGTTATTCAGCCCACCTCAAAAGAAGCGTTGTTATGTATGCCCAAGCAAGAAAGACAGAAAGTCAAAGACCATATGTTCACAATGCCACAAAAATGTCTGTAATGAACATTCTGATGTAGTGTGCTGCCAGTGCAGAAGATTGTAAACCCACTTTTAAGTATTTCTTTATTTGTCATGGTGTTACGAGTGTACGGTGCTGTAAATCTGTCTGTCATGAACTCTTTCTGCCAATTTATTGTAACAGAAAGGGTGTCAATGTCTCTATTCTGTTAATTTTCTTTATTAAATTCTTTGTACTGGAGTACCATACTGTCAATTGAAGGGGTCCAGCTCCTCCGGATCCCACAGGTGACGCCCTTTGTATATTTGTAATTATTCTTTATTAAACGAAACAAATTCAGGAGACTTCAATTTTTAGTGCAGCAGAGGTAAACCGGGTGTTTCAGGTCAGTTTATGAAATCCGGGTCCAATGGACCCGGCTGGTAAGCGATGTTATAAAAAAAGACTGGTCTTTCTAGGGTTAAACATGACCCATTTGTCAAGTTCAGCATTACAGTATTGGGTTTCTTCAAAGGCAGCAGCTTACTTTGTGTAATTTCAATGAGTAAAGGTGTGGCAACAGTTGTCCAAGAAAATGTTGTAGTACGGTAGCCACTGGGAGAGAAGGATATAGACTTATCGCGTTCTTCGTTGAGGCACAATTGGTTTTGACAAACGTCTCTGCAAATCTTTTGTTTTCGTTTGGATGGCATGCTTCTGCGAAGAAATGAATGTGTAAGAATGATATGAATTGATGAAAAGTATTTTGAAAATGCTTTTTATCCAGCAAAAATGCTCCGTTGGAAACGTTTGTTTTTAAATTTATAACTAACCTGGCCCATTAGTTAATAAGGGACTAACTTAATTCTAAAACAAATGAAAAACAATATTAATGATTAATACAAAATGGATGAACAAAACCACCATAATTCTCAAAACTAGACGTTTCGACAAAGTAGATTCAGGTGTCATCATCATCAGTAGTGTAAGCGAGGCAATACGTAGAAACCAGGTTTGTACTGCCTTCCTTACACTGATGATGATAACCGGTGAATCTATGTTGTCGAAACGTCCAGTTTTGAGAATTATTGTGGCTTCACTGTTCCTCCTTAGGCTATTTTCGTTCTATATTTATTGTATTACAAATATTAATATAATGGTTGTAATGACCTAGCACAAAAACATTTTACTTACCGTCGCCGTTTTTTCGCTCTGGGCTGCATTCCCAATCTTTGTACAAGATCTTCCTCATTAAATGTGGATAAAAGTCCGCAATCTCGGCATGAAGATCCGTAAAAGTATGGAAACCTAGTTCTAGAAGGTGTTAAGTAGGAAAGCTCTGGCGCTAGATGAAATTGATAGTCGAGAATGTTTCCGCGAGGAGTGTATGCGCAGATAAAGACTGTGGCAGAACGCCAGAGTACGCCGTTAATATTGAACATGGGGCAACACGAGGTGGCGCACCCAACCTTGTAAGTATGAGCCCAAACAACCTAAAACCATTGATTGGTGATAAGGAGAAAAACTGTAGAGTAAATGAAATAATGAAAAGTAGTGAAACACATTTACCATGGCGCCACCACTGATGGAAGCGGCATTTTTTTACCGATTCTGGTGGAAGTGTTACTGATCTTTTCTTACCTGCAAATAGTGACGACATACCGAGCTACATGTTCTGTCTTGGTGGTTGTAGAACCTCTTTTCACTCATCCAACCATCCATCACATCCCATATAAATCCATCGGGAAGATTTGGGGTATTTTCCCAAGCAAACCAGTTGTATCCTACCTCGGTGCCAACTACAGAGTGACGCTGTATATCAACCGGAGATTGCCCATTTCTAAGTTGAGCAAATGCGTCATCTTCTTTGAAAACGCAAGTGCTTGTGCGTGAAGCAGCGAGCCAGGCCAACTCGTCATCCCACGTCATAAAGCGCATGTTAGAAGCAGGAGGATCGACGTCTCTTCGATTTTCGTTATGTTCAGTTACGATCGCTCTTTTCATATTGGTTGAAAATACTCCATTATTTTGACAAGTCACTGGTGCCAGTGTGGAGGTTGGAATCGGTGTTGGTATTGCAATAGGTCCTCTTACTTGCTGCTCGAAACTTTTCTGGGAAAGCAAAGTTAAATTTTTCGTGACTAATTTCTTATTGTTGATGTTAAGGCTCTCTTTCAGTCGCTCGTTTAGAGCAAAATCTTGTTCAGCAGCTTCATTGACGTTTTGTCTTTTTCGCCGAGTAAGCCTGGCGTAACGAAGTGCTTGCAGTAATTTGCATCGAAGAGGAAAGCTTTGTTTCAAGCAGTTTGTATCAATAAAACGTCCTTTTGGTCGATTTGTGTTTATTGCATTTAAGATGATAAAGTGGAATAATATTAAGAAATAAATTACAATTAAATCTGCGCAATAGAAACTAATGGAGCCCATTTTAATAGGATATTTTATTATCTCAACAAACTGCAAATTGTAAAATTATGTCATCAAAATGGTATTTGTATCAAAACAATAAGTACAGCCGGTAAAAATACCAAATTTTTTTAAAAATTTGAATCATCGAAGAAAAAACAATGAAATGATTGAAAATTGTTTTGCAGATTTGCTGGAAAAGTTATGGTATAGATTTTAATGAGAAGAACAAAAAGTTCTACCAAGAAGTTCTTCTACTCACCACTGAACAATTCATTACTGCTTCTACGAGATAGTATTTGTGAGCAATACGGACTTCGCAGAACCTCAGCAACTTACTTGAAATGTATATTTTTTTGTTTTACGAAATGCAGTTTGAATCAGGAACGTTAGACAACAACGTTGCAACGGTCCGATTCAGAGGCGTGTGCAGAAACTTCCTGATGGGGAGGGAATCGCAAAAAGATCCACCGCAAACATAAACGGACTTTCTTATTGGAGAATTTGGGCAATAGTAGTTTTGACCATATATGCGCAAGTTAATGCATCACGGTATAGCTTCGTTCATCACCAATTCGTTGCCAAATTCTGTAGGCCAATGCTTTACCTCCGCTAAAGTTACCTTCAATATATGGAAATCAATAAAACCCATTAAATCGTTAGCATTTATGTCAAAAACAATTTAGAAATATTACTGTCTGTGCAAGCAAATTTTCGATCGCAAATAATATTTTTGTTGCTTTTATCTCACTTCATGATTAAAACTGCTGAACTGTTTGTAAAGCTATCGAAATCAAAGTTAACGGATAAGCCATAATTTATAGCCTATCGATTTGTAGGTGTGGTACAGCATTAAAAGTTTTGAAACTGCTGTTCTAATGGGTGATTGCATGAAAGCCAATTTGATTGGATGAAATAAGAGGGCCTTGATGATAAAAATTGCTTAAAATTATGATAAGCAGTCACACAAAATAGTTCAAATTGCAAAAGTTGGTAAAAAATTCATGTTCTTTCAAACCGACTAAGCTGAGAATTTTCATAAGCGTTTCGACTTTGTACAATTCAAGTAGGCTACTGCATGTTCCAAAATAAGGCTTTTCGCTATTGATGTTCAGGCTTCCAACCTAACTTAAATTATATTTGACGCTCAACGTTCTTGTTGCTAATTGTACGTAGGCATCGTTTTTGTATTTTTATTCTTCTCGCACTCCTTTTAATGCTGTAAGAATAGCAGCACAAACAATAATAGAGCATCATCTATTCTCAAGTTTTAGTTAAAATACACATAAATGACGAAACCCACTAGCAAAACATGCAAGTTAAAACTCTGTTTACATGTCCATTTTTCGCGGCAGTAATATACTTAAGGGACTCTTATGCACCCCCAGGTCTTCTTCGATACAAGTTAAAAAGCCATTATTGCTCAGATTCTCCACAAAGAATATTCTTTCTTTTTTTGAAAAACTTCTTTAAAACCCCTCCCTCAGAAAATTTACTGTGCTCGTCGTCTGTCCGTGAGGTTACCTTTCTGCAACACATTTAAATTTTCAACTGCACAATATTGTAAGGAATAATTATGACATTAGAAATCAATTACGATGCGGAGAGTCAACGGATTTTATTCCACAAAAAATAAACATGTGCACAGAGTAAATAAACTATGTAAGACATATGTACGAACATCATAACTCTGTTTTTGAAGACAATAACAGCAGCTGCAGATGTGTGCTTCGCAATAGTAAGAGTATGCTGCATTGACAATGTATAAATTACGACTAGAGTAAACTGTTTTCAATATAAACGTAAAAACGCAAGTATGCATACGTAACTGCAGACAGTGAACACTGTTTCGATCTTGCAGGTCTCATCAGCGCAGTTACAGCGACCGACATTTACTAAAGGTAATAGGCTTTATGTCTAGGAAGGGTCTTTTGTTTGAGACTTCAGCGCTGACATTCACTGTTTTATGAGCTGTATGCACAGACACAGTGCCTGCCATGTTCCTCTCTTTTTCACGGGCGAACAGGTTTGGCAGAGAGGGTTTTTGCAAGCTCTTGTAACTGCTTTTGTTACAAGCCTCAGGCAAAAATTCCATCTCAGGTATATATTGCCTTGACTCCCATGAGTAAATGCCGGTCACACCAACTGCATTGACGAGGCCTGATAGATCGAAACAGTGTTCACTATTGCAGTTGAATGTTTTCAAAATATTTTAGGTCTGTGACAACACATACAGTACAAAAAACTACACGAACATAAATCCGGTAAATTAATAAATTACCCATTAAATATTATTTTTCATTTGAACATCAAAAATACAGCGTTCTTTACCGGCTTTTCTTGCCAGAGGTGTTATTTTTTTACTCAATTTCACAGCAACACATTCTGCAATTGCATGGACGAATAGCTTATTAAAACATATTTGCGTAGATCTATGTCTTACTCTTATTGATATCATTACAGGTATAATGTAATAGCACGCTTTTACGGCGTCGAGTAGGGTCCCAAGAGTAAGAAAAAATTATGAAAGAATACACCTAATTTTTTTACTTTGGCTCCCTGCCGTTTTTTGGGGTTTCCCAACATTGAATGGATTTGGGGCATCTAATATTTTGCTCAAAAGAAACGGTGGTAATAGCACACAACTTCTTGACGACACACTATCAAACCATGTCTACGGTCAAAGAGAGTAAAAACTGCTTTTCTGTCATTTTCAAAGCTTTAATAACAAGTTTCAGTAACATGGTGAACCGTTTTGAAAAAGAGTAACCTTTCTACATTTACAATATAACATGTTATTTTATTCAGACTACCAGGGCTGTTACTGACCTAGTTCGCATTACTTTTTAAACATCTGACTGAGGATCATTGGCAAGGCCTCAAAGGTTTACCAAGACTCAATGAGCAGACAGCCACATTGTTTAGTTAGGCCTTCTCAGAGAAGCGCAGAGGAGTCTGGAGTGAACATCCAAAAATTCAATTTAAGTATCTCCAAAGATCTTTAATTTCCACGAAGCAAAACAAATATTCACCCCTGCCAGAGTGCTCCAATCGCAATGCGATGAGCTTACTAGACGCAACAAACCTAACAACGGTTTCATTGCAGAGGAACTTCAATCCTACTAGAGTAATTTATAAGATTTGGGGAGAAAATAACCAAAATAATGACATTACGGGAAATGATGGGGGGAAATTGGCAAGAAAAAACAACGGATATGTACTAAATATAATTTTTTAACTTGTCACATGTGGAAACACATCGACTAAAACTAAAAAGAAACTTAACGCCAGAAATAAGTGAAGTTGCTTTAATTTTGAGTGGATTTCATAAACAGTCTGACTCGACTTTCGAAGTTGCTAATCATTATCGGCAAAACACGAACCCCTCAAATTTAGTGAAAATAGCCAGCCCATAAAATTCTTTTTATAAAGTACAGAGAAGTAAAATTTCTACCCTGGGAAAAAAAGAAGTTTAGTGTGGCAACCTTGTAGGGAGCTGCTAACCGTTTTCACACAAAAAACGACTAAATAGCAAAAAAAAAATGACAAAAAAAGGTAACTGTTTAAAAAAATTTTGGGATCCGTATTGTCTAGAAGCGGAATTTTAGGCCAAAACTGCCCAAAAGAATGACGATACCGCGCTCAAAGCTATCCCAAGCGATGTGCAAGCAGGCCGACGAAGCAGGTCCAGAGAGCGAAATCATGCAACAATGTTAATAAAATCGTTGAAATCTAAACGTCTTGATTTCGATTTGGATGGAATGAATTCGGAAATCATTTCTTCAATGTCAGCGTCGGTGAACTTCAACCGCAGCTCAATTAACATTTTTCGTAAATCGTACTCGTCGATAAAACCGTCTCCTGAAAAAAAAATACATAAAGTTCTTCTAAAGGTACCTTTACCGATACGCGGCAGTCGGCAATGCGACGCGGGTACGCGACAATGCTTTATGGCAGGGGTGCTGAACCTATTTGCTGTCGCGGGCCACTTTGTCACTTATCAATGAGCAAGCGGGCCGCATAACTTTTTCGTCATAAACATGTATCGGTCCAATCTTTTTGAAATACCCCTTTTTCATCTACAATATTTCGTCTATGCCGAAAACATCGAAATAAACGGCTAATTAAATATTGATTGAAGAACAGAAAAGCAAATACCTTTAAAAAGCTGTAAAATATGCATATATGGTATTACAAGCTCACCAATTCATTTCTGCAAACTTACATAATCCCTACTACTGTAAGGCAAGCTAAGCTCTCATTCAAATAGTTACTCATAAGGCTCGTATACTGCGCTAATAAAAACGGACAACGAGTTATGTTATTATTATTATGTAAAAAAGGATGAACTTCCGAATCTTGAAACAGATGATTGGCTTATACTGTGCATTTGTATAATTCCTGTGTGATACGTGCGTGGTTCAATCAGCTTTTGATATCGCAAAGATTTGACGGGTAAAAGAAAGTTCAAGAGTGCTGGTCTCGCCAAAATGTTTCCTGGCCGCAGGAAATTTCTTCGCGGGCCGCATGTTCGTCACCTCTGCTTTATGGCATCTTGTTAATTTAGTCTTACTGTTTAGCGGCCACGCATAAACCTACAGCTACTTCTACTATAACCGTTGGCGCGTTGCCTAGGTTACCTTGCATTGGTCACGTTGAATTGGTTACCGCACCTAAAGCAATATTCGGAAACAACGTGCAACGTAAAACCTCATACACCCAACCGCTGCTTTAAACTGCAGCGTTACGGAATCGGGTTATTTATGCTTAAGTATGACTGTTTGCTGATTGGAAGTTTGGGTTCCCGAACTTCCCAATTTTGGCTTCCCAATTTCGGCGAACTTCCCAATTTTGGCTCCAGAATTATCCCAATTTCGGCTTAACTCATTCCGAACCCTAATTTTAACTTTACGATACACCTTCAAGTTAAAATTAGGGTTAGGAATTAGTTAAGCCGAAGTTGGGATAATCAAGTTGAAATTAGGGTTCGGAATGAGTTAAGCCGAAATTGGGATAATTCTGGAATAAACATGTGGGATAGCTGGTTGCATTACATTGGATCTCAGTGGAAGAACGACAAAGCATTTAAATGATACATTAACCGGCAGTTATTGCACAAAAAAATCATCGGAGGTAATTCAAATACAATTCAATGAATTTTAGGTTAGAAGTCATCTCTAAATGCATGTACAACCTTCGGCAGTAGTGAAAAAATTCCTGTGACCCAAATTTTCATAATTTTTAAGATCTTCCAGCTATCGCAGATATGCATGTCAGTGAAGTCACCAAACGTTATAATGCGATGAAGACAGTTGCGCCATCTGAATGTTGACACACGTCATATAGGGTTGGAGGTCAACAACACGCCCATCGACTTTCAATGTGCGATTGATTTTAGTATTTGGGACAGTGGAGGGAACAACGACTTGGGCTATTTAAACGAAAAAACGCGTTTGCAAAGACGATATTTTCGTCGGCAAAGAGCGCAGCTGGTAGTGCCTACAATCCTAAAACGTTGAAACACATGTGAAACCTGCTTATGTCATGCACTCATAATATATTAGTCGGTTAAAAATCAATATTACAAAGTAAACGGCTGAAAATAATGACTCCAGTTAATTAGTCGCGACGACCACTTATTTGATGATTTGTAAAGCAATATTGTTATAATTAGGCTACATGCCATACTCAATTTAATTTTAGCTCATAGGCCAAGACGTTTTAGTAATTTACAATTATTTGATCACTGTGGCAGCCATGTTAGTTAGTTAGTTATGTAGTAAGTTAATTGCGTATTAATCCTCCTGAGAAAGCGATCAATGCGCTATACGAGCTCGCTTAGGAGTTGCCAGCCATCTGTCTACCATGCACCAAGATGGCAGAATCCCGCTAAGTGCCTTTCCCAACGGCACAACAAGTAAACTAGCGGGCTTGTTCTCCACACTGTCCCTTTCATGCTGAGCGTCAAGCAGGGAAGCTGTGAATACCAATTTTAAAGTCATTGGTTTGACCCGGCTCGGAATCAAACCCGAGTCTACAGCTCAAAAGACAGACGCTCTATACCACTCGGCCATCTGAGCTGTTTAAAAGTTTTCATACCATTGCTATCAAACCGTCGGAATACATGTTCCCATTCATCGTCGGAGTCTTCATCCTGGCAATTAAAAACCACAGAGTTACTAATAGCAACCTGATAATTACAACATAATGTACTAACCGGTTTTGTTATTCAGCACCTAAAATCTGGGTTAAGTTTACGCAGGTATAGTGCAAATATGTATACTAAAAGTGTGAGGCATTAGGCATTGACAGAATGACGATCTAACGAGAAAAAATCAGTTAAACTTTTGGCTAGAATTCATTCTAGGCTAAAAGTGCAGCAAAAGTTCATACGCTACTGGTTAATATGGTAATAACAACATACAGCGCTAAGATTTAAACCTAAAATGCATTCACACTAACAATTAGGTCTGCGAATTTGGAGCTGTTTTACCCGGGTGCGAATTTAGTGGTTCTTACCAAGTTCATGATACTCAGTTCAAGCAGTTTTTATCAAATTTAGATAAGTTTCAACCTCTTTTTTCAAAATCGAGTTCAAGTACGAAGATATTTATTTTTCAAGTTCAAGTTCGAGTTTGACAAGACCGAGCTCTACGAGTTCGACTTCGCAGCCCTGCTCACTAATTCAAGTCACACCGACTCAAGTTGCAAATTCGTTAAATTGTAAAAACATTTTCGCTTTGGTATTTCAAACCAACCTGGCAGATATGGGCCAGCAATGCTAGGAAGTCGTTAAAATTAAGGCATCCGGTCCCACTTCTGTCAACCTCTTGGACCAAATTATATATTTCCTCATCTGTTGGTTCCATACCAATCGCTCTCATCACGATCCCAATTTCACGTTGTCCTGCAAATCACATTTTGTTCAATATTCTACAAATGAGGTCCTGCAGAACCCTATGGGATTCCATACTTTCATAAAATACCCACAAAACACGTTTTAAACTTTAAGCTTTTGAGGAAGCTCCTCAAGTTGTGTCGTGCGCGAAGTGATGAACTTAACATTGCGGGAGCATAAAAAGGCCAGAAACTTAAACTGCTGCATCCCACTTATTTTAATTTTTCTTGAAACGACCATTCGAAAAAATTCAAACTACATACAGGTTCTTCATAGTAGACGCTAAAAAAGACAATGGAGAGAAGATTTTGACAGGCTTCCTTATCAGCGCAATAGTTTACCCGTTCATTAGCCACTATCTGGGGGACTAGCTCGAGTTCGGCTTATTGGTCGATTAGAGGACTGGCCAAGGACAACCAACGATGATTGGCAGTCGGCCTAAGTCGAATACTGAGCTTGAAAATACAATTAAGTATATTATATTTGTCGATGCTTTAGCTAGAAACGTTGAAGATAAAGAGCAATTAATCAATTTTTTGTAAACAAATTTTTTTCAATCTTTTACTGCCTACCAGACACAGCATGCTGATGATGACCCTGAATCTGCAGGTATGTCTTGTCGTCTAATTTAAACATCTTTCTCACCTACTGCTCCCGTGTCGTTAGGATCAAGCAGGTAAAACGCTTCCTCGTAAACATCAAGTAGTTCCTCGGGCAACTGGCTGGCTCTCAACGACGGAACTCTGCAACAATTAGAATTAAAGAATGTTAGCGACATGGCCTAGCTGTACCGTGTGCAGCTGACAGATCCTACGTGACGGGTTCGATTCACGGCTGGAGCCGATCGCATTTGACATATTTACCGCGTGGTTACTGACTCGAAGGGCGCAAGCTCACTTCACAGCCTCCCTCAAATGCTGTTGAATTTTCTGTGCAATATAATTTGAAATAATCTCAATTTTTTTATTTACTTATTTAAAACACGATCGAGTACTTGATGTGAAATTTCATACCTCATTTTCCAATTTGCTTCAGACCCAAGACTCAAAGTACTCAGAATGCTCACATTACTGAAATATCGACTTTGGTCGCGCAGTCGCCGTTTGTATTGGCGCGCCTTCTCCGCCATCTTTTTACGAGCTCAACTGCTCACTGCCCAGCACTTCAATAAAATTTAAACTCAAACCGTAAAATTGATAATGGTGTCTGTATAACTACATGTCCGCAAAAATCTACAAATAAAACTGTTGGTTTATTGTAGTATTTCAGCAGATTGTGTTAGCAACTACGATTGCGAATTTGGTGAGAATTGTGGTACAAAAATGATGATCTATGCCTCAGAAATTCATCTACAGTACGCTTCATGATCAATATAATCGACACTGCGTTCACTGCGCGAAACTCGCAGGCCTATTAACTCGTATCAAACATTTTCTTAAAAAATCAATCAAAATCGTTATTTGCACTGTCAAAACATGTGTGATAACTGATAAAAAGTATTGAGTGTATGTTTCGTTCATTTACTTAAGCTGCATTTTTTTATCAAAACATTTAGTAACAATGAACAAGTTTTGGTCAAAAAATAAGAAAAATTTACTAAACTTTCACCTTCTTTTTGGCTTTTGTGCAATAATAAAATCGATCGTTTTTTTCATTGACACTGTGAGTCGCTGACGCGCCTGTGTAATCGTTTTTGATTTCCCATAGTTTTTATTCGCGCATCTGCTAGCAACCATTTTTCGGAAGTTTTTTTTTCGTGTTTCCACAAAACCATAGAGAAATCATTTTGTACAAACGGTAGCAAAAAAGTGCGCGATATTTTTGGAAGTAAAGTTTACCCATTCAAATAATGGAAGATCTCAGAAAATTGAGCTAAAATCCTTCAAGAATACTAAATAATTAGTCTCAGGTTCTAGTATGTGGGGTATAGGTTGAAATTTTCTATGCCTAAATCGCTTTGATTGAGCAATTTAGTTAACAATAAAAACTATCCAATCATTTATCTAAGCAAATTTATCGGCTGAGTGACGTCATTTGAAACGCTTTTGTGGGCTTCGTCGCTTCCATATGAAGTAGCTTCAAGATTTTCATTATAAAGCAATTTATGGCGACGCGGGAAGTCGCGAGCAAACAGAAAGAATCGATTAAGTGGCCATATATAGAAGTTAATGGCGGCTAAGTCGATTTGCGATTGTTGAGGTTTGCTCAGTAAACCAAACGCTTCACAAACCACCACAAATTCTTTATTATTTTGGAAACGATGTCAGTGTCGCAAGGCTCGTTTTCATACTTCCTGTCAATCCAATTGCTTCGTAAATGGAATCAAGCGATGAAAACCAATAACCTTGACTTTACAACCTTATCTCGCATCCTATTTTGGCAAAAAAGGAAAACACTACAAACAAAAGAAGTAAAGAATATCAACATATAAAACCTTCTATAGGGCACAAATCAAACATATCTTTAACGAACAATAGGTTATAGAAAGTTTGCAGAGCTTTTCATTTCGAATAAATGGTAAAGTAAATGTGGCTTTACTTTAAACTGTTTCATCTATTCTCACGTACATGTAAAACAAAACCTATACTTCAAAATCATCTTCGACGAAATCCTGGCGACTTACAGTATTTTAAAAAATGTGACACCTTTTTTTAGCAAATACTTTTACGAATAGCAAAATTCGAAATGCAATACCGGTAGGCCTACATGCTTTGCACGCCCTTACTGACATTAGATGTTTTGAAAAAAAGTGCTGCAATTGTAAAAAGAATTTGAAAGGTTTATATTCTGTGAAGGAACTTGCCCAATCCGGAAATGACGCATTGACCATGTTACCCGATCCAGCCACGCTAAAAAATAGCATTTCCGCATTTACATAACGCATTTGGCTATCGCATTGGCTTGCCTTTCGCTACGCCCGGTCCATACAATAAATTTTGCAAAAATTTGTTAATTCTGTTTCTTTACTTTTTCGCAGAAATTATGGAGCAAACTTTAAATTGCTTCGTCTACCAGTTGCTTTATTACTATGCTAAATGTTGGGCACCTAAGCACTTACTTTGCTTTAGAAATCATTAAAATTTCAAAAAAGCCTAAACTACGGACTCAACGTTAATATTTTTCCGGGGAAAAGCCTCACTTTAATCTTAAAATTTCACAACGCGGCAGAACAATGTTATTTTGGTTGCATTTTTATCCTTCTACCTCGGTAAAGCTATTAGGCAGTACACATCCAGCTGGCTAGAAATGCCGACCAGGCATCCGCCAGTCTATCTCTCAAAAGTGAGAAAATTTTGCTATGAGTCGTAACCGAAGTCCAGCATGAGAGTAAAAGCACCAGAATTTTCAAGAATATAAATAGAATCGGATACGACTGGAAAGCCTTTTATGTTAATAGTAGACCTACCCGTTTCGCAGCGTGTGCTACTTTTCCTGACAACTTTATCCAATTAGTACGCACGTGTGATTTAAACGTTTTGGCGAGCGGAAATAAAATATTGATTAATTGATTGATGACGCAGGCTGCAAAATGGACAAACGAAATAAGTAAACTCGTACCTCTTAAAATCCTAGCTGACATGTGAGAAATCAACGGAACAATATTCTACAGAAGGTGCAGCGACCGTGCTGATTCTTAAACTTTTTTACCTGGTTTTATAAGCACGTCTTAACGTATATCGTTTTGTCGCTTGCCTCGTTGTGGTTTGTGTTTTCGACGTTAATTAATTCATGGCCGAAAATAAAAATTCACTACTACTACTGACCTCAAAGCCCTTTTAATCCATCAACAGTCCAGCTACCTGTAGTTTACCCAGAAGCGCACAACGCTGCTGTGCAATGTAAAAGACGTTGCAAAAAGCATGATAACGTCCAATGAAATCTATTATCGTGAACTTGCCATTTTGCTCATAGTCAAATCCTTCTTGACAAGGCAATTGCACAATGCATTGTTATCCTGCTTGTAATCTGTATCTATTTCAGCAGGCTTAACGCCGCCAGCTATTACGTGTTTGAAAATAAAGTTCGTTACAATTATCATGCTTCAATCTTCACTGCACTCTATCCAAATCGACTCGATCTCGTTAAAATGTGAGCTTTATTTTAATTAAAACAAGTATTCAGATTTTTGATAACTCGAATAGAAAACTTGATCTTGCCTCATGAAAATATCCAACTTTTTGCCAAATTTGTGGCATTTGCATCAAACTCATTTTTAATATCTCATCACCATATTAAAGCCGCAGCTAGTGGGAATTTTTACGATTATGATGCTACGAGCTTTGAAAAGAGCCACAATCCTCTTATCAGATTACTGCGGCAAAAAAACACAGAAATTTATTTTAAAAGCGTTGCTTTTTAGACCGAAAACTGGTCAAACTGCTGCATATGAGCAATGATGCGATCGCGCCTTCCACCTAAAATATCAATACAATGCCTTTTGTAGAAGTTGTATGTATAAATAGCAGGCTGCGTTGTTTGAATTGCGAGCCAGATGGTAGTAATTTTCATGCCTGGCTTAATTCGAATCAGCGAGCCTGAAAGTGTACACCAACTGTCAGCAGCTCTACTATAACTGGTATATTGTAACTGAAGTCTAGGTTTGCCGAAGCATTATTGAATTCGAATATGTCTATATTGTGTTTAACTACTGGTAAAACTTTTCCAAAACTTCCTTAAATTTTTACAAAACAAAAACATGCTACTCAAAAAAATAACAACACTTTTTTTCAACAATAATGCCACCAACTGTTTTTCTACCAAACCTACGTAGTATGAAATAGATTCTCGAATTACAGTACAAACTATCTACCACTACCACATTCACAGCCACCTCCAATTGCTCACGTCTTATGAATGTGACGATAGCTGAAGGCAGAACATTATCTCTGTCTGATCAAATATTTTTTTATTCTAATGAACTAAGCTTCCAGGCAAACAAGTGCAAACTACTACTAATACCTCGCGTGCTGGCAGCCGGCCCCGTTCGCTCATACGTCACGACTGCCAATATCGAAACATGACGTATTGCTGCGCAGTCAGCCGTGAGCTTGCGTTAACAGCGAAACTCAATCATACCAACAATCACACATCACAGACTGCAAAGTAGGCAACGCTACAAGTTGGTTACCGGTATGCGGTATTTCTACTCCAACTAACTTTCGCTTTCGCTCTCAAGGCATATCATCATCCATGGCAAGGGCTGTATTCTTGAAAAGGGCAGGCACGTATTCATGCCAAACAATTCTTGTTTTGCTTGGACCAGAGTTTTCGAAACGAGTATTGAGATCTAATTGTTTAATGTTCATTAAATTTAATTTATTGCAACCATATTGTTTTCATAGCCAGCACAGATGTATTTTATTAGATGTAATTTAACTCAATAAAACAAGTGCAAAACCCACGAATTACAAAACATACCGGTAAATAAACAATGCAATATCAAAATAGAAGCAGCATGTGCAAAAAGAAAAACCTTAAACGCTTCAACAAGCAGTATGATCTTACGTTACGTCATAACCAACTGTTAAACGCGAACTTTTGAATCAAAATCAACTTTTAATCACAATGAAGAAGCTTGTGTACAATCATAAGTATTTTTACCTGTTTAGATACTTTCGTGTTTTATTGAAAAAAAATAAAAGGCATATTGTTTTGTTCTGTAAAAAAAAGATAGAACTGAACATGAACTTTATTACTCAATTGCAAAGCTTCTTGCTCCTTTCTAAATGAGCACTGAGACTCTGGTAAATGCGTGGAATGTAGAAATCGAAGATTTGCTGAAAATATCAAGTTTCCAGTTGGTCCACGTTTTTTGATCCGCTTGGTGGCAATAAAGATCAACAAAATAACCCACCTAATGCGCAATAACAAGTATAATTTGAAGTAAAAGTTGACCCAAGCCGGGGCTTTTCAAAAGAAATAATGGATGTGGGCAATTAATCTAACTTATAAATGAAGGGGCAAAAATGATCAAAAATTACTCATTACTGCCGCATGACTTTTAACAAAAGTTATTTAAAACTACAAGCACTTAAAAGATTAGAAAAATGAATGAAATAAAATATTGATAAATAACACGCTGTTTTTATTTAACCCATTGAGTACTCGCATACTGCAATACTGCATAGCATCGAGCAGATACGAGGACTTTTAATGGAACAAGAGCTATAAAATAAAATGAGGTTATTTTCAAATTTTATTGTACAGAAAATTCAATCGTCGTCGTCGTCGTCGTTTGGCGGGGCATCTCTTCCAAGACAGATGAAAGGACCAAGGCCGAGGGTTTATCCTTTTACCACCCTGGCCACCAAACTGCTTGGGTCAGATGCTGACTGTAAGGGACTTCAGCCAGCATCTTGTTTCGTCATCCAAAACCATTAGACCAAACATACCTCGGGGTGCTCGATGTATGGGACACTGTGAGATGATGTGATCTGCGGTTTGTTCACTGGCACCACACTCACAATTCGCTAGAGGAGCGAGACCCCATTTGTACATGGACGAACAGAAACGTCCAACACCAGAACGCAGACGGTTGAGCTTGACCCAGGCTGCCCTGGGCAGACCCATACCCAAGGGTCTGGAGCTAGCCTTGGGAATGAAAGCGTGGAGTGACAATGCGTTGGCAGAGTACTCCATGTCCCATTTCGTGTTCGTCCACTCGGCTGCACGGACGTCCATCTCAGAAAGACTGTCTAGTAATTTCCGAGCAGCAGGTACAAATGAGCGTCTAGATTTCAATCTCTCCCTACATACGTCCTGTGACTCATGAAACTGGCCATGTAAAATGTGGTCAGGGTCCAGGGAGCTGCGGTTGGCTAGGGAGAGTGTCGCTCCTTGGCGGCGAAGCTCAGCTGGCTGGATGCCTGAAAGAACCGGAAGGTAGACCGATGGAGTGGGACGCAGGCACCCAGTGACAATGCGCAAGGCGTTATTTTTTACACTGTCGATAAGCCGTATGTGCACGCTGCGGCACCAGACTGGTGCGCAGTACTCGGCAGTCGAGTAGACCAGAGACAGGGAAGCTGTGCGTAATGTCTTAGCGCTAGCACCCCAACCTGTTCCGGCAAGTCGCCTCAACAGTGAGACGCGAGCACTTAACTTCTTGCGCAATGCTTCCAGGTGAGGACGATATGTGAGCGATCTGTCCAGTTTGACCCCAAGATAAGTGGGAACTGGACAGAAAGGTAAGGTCTTACCGATGTTACAGACCTTAAGCTCACGCTTAGCCTCTCGATTGTGGAGGTGAAAGGCCGCCGTCACCGTTTTAGTGTGGCTAAGCTTCAATCGCCAGGTCTGGAGATATTCCGAGAGTGTAGTCATGTCCTGGCTTAGAGTCCTTTCCAACTCCTTCCATTCTCCAGATGTATGAAGTATCGCCAGGTCGTCGGCATAGGCGAACTTCTTGGAGGTTATGGAGGGGACATCATAGGTATAGATGTTGAAAAGGAGGGGGGCCAGGACCGATCCCTGGGGGACGCCATTTCTCAGGCGTCGTAACCTGCTAGGCTTGCTGTCGCCAGTTGTAAGGGTGAAGCTTCTGTTGCGGATCAGCTCCATAATCATACGAACCATGTGCTTGTCCGGCAGAAGCCGCAACAGCTTGCAGGTGAGGCCACGGTGCCAGACAGTGTCATAGGCAGCTGTCAGGTCGATAAAGACGGCACCGGCCTTCTTTTTCGCTTCGAATGCATTCTCAATGCTTTGCGTGAGCAAAGTGACTTGATCCACGGTGGATCTTCCGCGTCGAAAACCCGCCTGTTCCCGTGGGAGCAGAGGGTCAATAAGAGGTTCGACGCGAGCGTAGATAAGTCGCTCGAGAATCTTGTAGGGAACACAGAGCAAGGAAATCGGACGATAGCTCTTTGGGTCCTCTACAGGTTTCGAAGGCTTTGGGACCGCTACTACTAGCGCTCTTCTCCAGATCTTAGGAATTTTGAGGTGGTGCAGGCAGTAAGATAGGAAGCCACGTAGCCAAGATTTTAAGCTGGCTCCAGCATGGATTATCAGCTCCGGACAAATGGAATCAGGTCCAGGAGCTTTGCCTGGTTTTAAATGTTGGAGAGCAGCAGCGAACTCCCGATGGGAAAAACTCCCAGAGACATTCGCAGAATGTAATGGATCAGCCCTCCAAAGGTCAGACACTTCCTGTAAAACGAGCCGAGATGAGCGTCGATTCACACCTTCGTATTTCCCGTTTTTAACCAGCTGAGAAGCAATAGCATCAGCTGAAACGGGACATTGACGAGGGGATTGTCGTGACCTACCAGTCAAGTTGTTTATAGTATTCCATGCCAGCCGGCTGGAGTGCGAAAAGTCAATGTTGCGGACCGTCTCTGACCAGCGATTTCTCCGCTTCCCGTCGAGCCTTGTGAGTAGGGCTGTGGCAGCCCTATCCAAATCAGGGCCCCCAGGTGACTGCAGGAAATGCTGATAGAGGTTTTCACACTCCGCATCCCAGCAAGGTATGTGGTTTGATCGTCGACCACGAGGGATGCATTTCTTCGCCGCAGTGCTTATTACCTTGCAAAAGCACTGGTAAACCTGATCGATGTTTTGAGATTCAGGTGGCGGTATACTCTTGGCCAGAAAATTCAATAGTAATCGAGGAAAAGTGCGAAGTTAGCTTGCCATTTTCGAGTGAGCAGCCACCTTTATGTATGCCAAATGTAATCGGTTCCAGCCGCGAATCGAACCCGCCACGTAGGATCTGTCACCTGCGCGCGGTACCGCTTGGTCATGTCGCTGAAGGAACCATTGCTTTACTCACTAACTTGAGGAGAAGAGGGTTAAAGTGGAAGTACTTTTTTCAAATATCATTACGGCAGCTAGCATACAATCCACAAGCTGAGAGCGTGGGGTCTTCGTTAAATCAAAACCAAAATAGTGCTTCATGATCAGTAAGAGCCGGGGCCTGTGCTTACCCAACCACTAACGCCAATTTTAAAAACTTCTCTCCATATAACAAAGAACATTTTTACCGCGATTATTAGATAAAGTTTTTATGCGCCACAGAAATGAAATCAGAACTTGATGACCATCTTCATTCACATTGTTACAATGGTTATATAACTGATTGTTTTTGGAGGAAAAGAAAAGCCACAGTAAATCTCAAAACTGGACGTTACGACAGCTTAGAATGATTCCGTTGTCATCATCAGCAGTGTACTATGCAAGGCAGTACAATTTCATTAAGCTATTTTTGTCTTATACTGTATTTATTGTATTATGATTGTTTTTGTTTTTCTAAGTAGTGTAGGAAACTGACTTCTTTATTTCTAAGTAGTGTTGGAAAAGTAGACGAGAAGCTAAATACGCGAAAAATCATTTTCAACAGAATCGCTACAGCGACTTCAATGTGCTGACAAAAAATGAAAACCTAGGAGGCTTTTGATCCCCTGCTCTGCGAGTGAAAGTCCATCACACTAACCCCTACACCACCTCACTGATGCTTTGTACCCGTAAAATTTTTGTAGTTATACTTTCTTTACGCATCACGTGACTTTCAAAAACGCTGTAGCGGTTTTGTTGAAAATGATTTTTCGCATATTTAGCTTCTCGTGAAAAGTAGTGTATGAAAAAGGTAATGACGACAGAAAACTCTTCAAATAATTAGTTTGATTTGATTTTTTTGCCTGTAAAAAACTTTCCGAATCCTATTTCTAAACGGACCTTGTCACTTAGAGGCAGATCAAAAATTGCATCATTCAACAACTTTGCCACTGCGCTATGAGACAGTGATCGACCGCGTGAAAGAAGACATCACACTATCTATTGTCTTTCTATTTTTGGACGTGTGATCCGAGTAGCAAATTTCACAAGTGAAGCTCGAAAACTCTACAAAGTACTACTGCTACAAGATAAAGAAGTAATTTGGTGCTAACAAAATTACTGAAAAACTGAGCATTTTTGATCATTTATAACAATGTGAAACGTTACATACCTTCTATTCAATCGTTATCAACGTATGTGCACTTATGTCAGCTTGGTGCCACGGGCGTAACGCCAAAACTTTCTTAGGAAGGTCGTAAGGGAAATTACTGCAAAAAGACACGATATTGGTTGGAGGATGTGAGCGATATGGGCTTTTTATGCCTCTCGAAGGAGGCATGAGAGGGTCACATTAGAGTCATCCTTTCTGAATGCACATGTCATCGTTTGTTGCCTTATAAGGCAAATTTTATAAAAGGTAATCCTTGCTTACGTTCTTGTCTGACCTTTGCAAGCAGTTGCGATATGGCGTATACTGTACATGCGAGTCGTAAAATGTTACGAGATAGGGTAGTTCATGGTGTTTCTGGTTTTCATCATTTTCTGGGAATTTTCTGAAAATTTACACATGAAATGTTTGAAAAACATGAAAAACTATCTATCTTGTTTTTTTTTAATTTCTGTACAGCAAATCATCAATATACAGATTGATTATTGACAGATTGACAATATTTTTGGTTATTGACAGATTGGCAAAACTTTGTTTCATAACTTTTATATAATTAAATAATGTCATTGAAACCTCGTAATCAAGATCGTGTTTCATCACGAATTTATTGGTTTTGTGTCAATTAAATCACTATGCTTCAGTAGGTGATAAAGTCGCTCATCATTAATTTTTATTACAGTAGTTATAGGTAGAGCTATTATGCAGAACATCCTGCAAAAATAATTAGCTTAACCAGAGGCAATCAAGTCGTATCTCGTCTCGTGTAACAGTTTTCGTTTATCATCAGCGTGAATGACGTTTTAGCGTTAGAGTCGCACTCAAGCCATATCACTGAGCGATAGAATTTTGGTTGCAAGTTGCAAGAGCGACATCTGGCGAAAGCCTTTGAAGTGAAATATGATCTAGGGTTAGATTGGCCGTTTTTTGCAAAAATCGAACAATGCCTAAAACTGATCGCTGGTTTGCGAAAAATTAATCAAATATTCGCGTTAGAGCCTACGCTAGATCTTTTTCAATTAGTTTTCAAATTTTGGCCCAAAACTCTTGCTAGTAAAGTTGTCTCTTCGGTCGTTCGGTGGTGCAACCCGTATCAGTTATGGCCCGAGATGCTCAAAAGTAGGTCAACGTTGTGTCTCAGCGATCGTGCTGAGGAAGTGTCACTTTGAACAGATCACGCTACATCGCTGATAAAAGCCGGCGAAAAGTGTTAATCAAACCGAAGAAAAAATGCAATGAAGTTTCCAATGTAACTTATTAACACCTTCCTGGTTATAAAGAAGTTAATGCACCTATTCTCACATCGATTCATGCTGCCCGGGTACGCGTGATTTGCAATCCATCGATCCCCAGAGAGTGTATACTTGATACGCAATAGGTTCTTAATTAGATAGAAATGTTGAGTCAAAGACAAATAGCTCAACTTTAGAATCATTGCTAAGGCCAGATGATGAGTTGATGATACTAAGATGAAGCAAAGTCCTTTCTAATTAATATCGTATTGCAAATAACTTTAGGAAGATAATTTCGGTAGAGAGTTGCTTTTTACAAACCACTTATTACAAAGTGCTCTGTTGCTTGAGGAAGAGTTAGACGAGCATCGTTAGGAAGACAGTCATTTACCATTCGCTTTTCCATTGAAGCAAATCTGAGTAACCTATATACTCCAGAATCTGGATGAATATACTAATTTATTTGCAACTTGGCGAGTAAACAAAACAAGTCAAAAAACAGAGTAGTTGCGTTTGGCTAAGCGCGCTATGTTGCGAGCACCCAGCAAGGTTTTCTCTGACTGATGTTTTTTCTTATCTTTGCGAAATCGTAATTGCAGTTAGCTTTCTCAATTTGTTAAATAAAGTTAAGCCAGATTGTTCTTGATTTGTTTTATGTTTAGTCGAAAAGTTCTAGGAAATTTTTTTCCTAGAAGAAAATGAATTTGCTTTCCCAAAGTGCGTTGCTGCCCAAGCACAGATGTAGCAAAATCTTTCATTAAATAAGACAAATTTTGAAGTTTTATTTGCAAAACTGTTGAAAATTTTCGTATAATATTCTTTTGCTTCAGAAAACAACCGGTGCAACAACGTTAAGCCTGTTGCTTTTACAATAGTATGTTTAAACTCCGCAAATTCTAACCAAATGAAAGGCAGATAGATACATAGAAAATCGACATCACGTTTTGGAGATTAGTGCAGTAACTTTTATCATTTTCGAACCAATAAACATATGATAAAAAAATCAAAGCAGTGAAAACGTCAGCTTTTTCGAAAAGGAGTGTTGATACGAGTCAAAAAATTTTGACGGAGAAGAGTTACGGCTGACAAATGTACTGTATGTAGTATTCTCTGAAATTAGGAGACTGGCATGTAAATTAAACTAGTAAGCGTTTTAGTTGGGTATAAAAAGTTGCCGGCAAATTAAAACTAATCAAATAAATTTACGGCCTCGCTGGAAATTTAAACATCAAAAGTTGAATACATTACAGGTAAACTAAAAACCCGCCGACAAGGTTAATCACGATGACATATCTTGCAAGGACCAAGAATTTGAAGAACTACCACATTTTTGCTCGCATAACTTTAAATACCGGTATTGAAAAATGTGAATTTCTAGACTCACTTGCTCTTCAAAGTAATTTATTGTCTCTATCGTAAAAAAAATTAAAACAGTCAATCAGAGCTTATCACTACCGGTATGTCTTTTACTGCAAATATTTAAAGGAAAGCTTAAATCTTATTATTATTAACGCTGAGAAGCTTACAATTTTTAGGTTTTCTTTTCTACAGTAGTATATTTTGTTACCACACAAGTGTTCAGCAATGACCTGCATTTCGTTCCACGACCTGGATTTAGCCAAACACTCTGAAACTCGACGAGAAAAAAATCTGAGTTCGAAGCAGCAGAACCAGTGTAAATCCAAACCGAACGGAAGCGATGTGTTGCTTTCAGAAACCGCTTTGCAGTTGTTTCCAGAAAGTCCTTCTTCTCAGATGACTCCGGTCAAATTAAGCAACGACTCCTTCTCTTGTGATGGCAAAACAAACGCTTTTGTCTTGGACAGTCTTGGTAGAATCAATTCGCTCAGTAGCGAATGCGACGTCTCAAGTCTTCCGTTGTTTCAGCAGAGTCTTATTGCTAACGTTTCCAATCCGCATAGTGAGACGTTTCTAATATCAGTGCCAAGCCCTTCATCCAAAAACAATCAAAGCTTCTGGCCTCCAACAACGAATCCTCAAATTGCTGTAGATGGCAAGGTTATCAAACAAGAGGTTACTGAAACTAAGTCTGTGCGGTTGATCGACGTCCCATTAGAGACATTGTTGGAAAACAGCAACGCTTTTATGGAACAGAAAGTGTCTGCGGAGTTCCGAGATCACTATGATGACAACGTAGCTCCTCCTATTTCAAGCATTGAACCTACATTAGCGATGGAAAGCGCTGACGCTTACGACGATGAAGCAGTTCGCGCGATGCTCCATTTTCTATCCGAAACTAGCAACAATAACGAACTAATCAATCAGAAAAACATTAAAGCTCATCAAAGCATTTGCGATAGTGACGCTGGTATCCTGCCCAGCGTTGAAGAACTTTTCTCGATGTCTTCGGATAAGGCCAGAGTGTTCCGACCGGATTCACTCAAAATTTCAATTGAAGAAGCTAAGTCTCATTCAAGCGCTGCCTTTCAAGCAGCTTTGAACTTCCCTCAAGGAAAATCGACAGATTTAAATGTGATAAACAATTTTGTGCAACCCGTGCAATTTCCCCTTGACTTGACGTCACAATTCAATAGAGGAATAGACATCAATGACGTAGACCTATGTGTAGCAGATATGGCATCAATGCAGCACACAAGCCACCCGACAGGGCACCATTGTCTGCTGTGGGCTTGCAAGGCGTGCAAACGCCGCAACGGCCCGCATGATCGACGTCGTGCAGCTACGTTGCGGGAACGCCGACGCTTGAAACGCGTCAATCAAGCGTACGATGCGTTAAAGCGATGCGCTTGCGCTAATCCGAACCAACGGCTTCCTAAAGTCGAAATTTTACGTAATGCAATAGCCTATATTTGTAATTTGCAACGTATGTTGTATGGAGAGCAACTTCACGCCGACTCTGCTTCCTCTACGTTGAGCTCAAACAGACGAGAACGAGTTAGCAGCAGTTTGGTACCCACTGACTTGTCACACGAACAAAGGGCATCAGACCAAAAACTTAATATTGCTTCTTCAAACACCGACAACGACGAATCACCGGTGAGTCGATTTTTATTTTACTATGTTCATCGTGTAACTACACACTATCATTTGCTGAAGCAGTGGTTTCCGCTTAATGGCGCTTATTAGTAGGCCTACTGTAGCTTATTAGCAAGCCTACTCTATTTAAAGTTTAAAATGTATGAAATCAAATTACCACAAGAAATATGTAATGGAGTTGTACACATATTAAAGCAAACAGTTCTTCTGGTGTAGGCTTGAAAACCGAACTAATTGACTTTCAAAAGAAAGACTATCAGATCAAAATTCAATTTAATATTTCAAACGTTTCGCTGGAGATTTACCGTAGATTTACTGATTTATTGCAGATTGTAGATTTACTGATTTTTTGTATATTTACCTGGAGGTTTACTGTAATGCATTATTTTTTCCCATTTGTCTATTCTTCAGCAACCGTATATTTTGCTTTTTTGACGTAATATTCTTCTTTATTTAGTAACTAAAGTGCCCAATAAATATATTTTTGAAATGCGTTTCGCTAGTTATTATATTGTTTTGTGAGATCATTTCGAGTGTCTCTAAAGAAGCTGGTTGTTCTGACCAGTAAAACGTCAAAAACATTAAATCGACTTTTGCTCTTATATTCTCTTTTTTGAAAGTCAATTAGTTCAGTTTTCAAGCCTACACCAGAAAAACTTCCACAAAAATCCGCTATGAATACGCTTTTCACCGGTTCAAAATTCAATGCATTTTAAATGGCGTACAAACGCTTCTACCGGCACATGACCAACGGCAAGCAGCACGTACTTACGGTATAAGCATCCTTATCAAGATTCCGCGTTGTGAATAAACAATAAATAAACAAGTTTTAAAAAGGTTGTCACGCCACGCGCGTCGTGTGTCGCTGAGAGCAGTTTACGCTTAAGCTCGACCGATATAAATTTTTTTGGCCGATACCGACATATTCAAAATTTGAAGGCCTACACCGATAACCGATATCTTAAGACTTCGCTTCAACCTAAAAACTGCTCAAACAAAATTTGCAAAACCTGATGCATTGACACAATTTGATAGTGATACTATGCCCAGCATGTGCATTCCGAATTTCAGATGTAAATAACACAATAATTGAGTAATGGCATTAATTTAAGTCCGTACCCGCTGATTTTGAAGCGTCGTTTTCGTGCTTGAATGTGTGCGCACACCTAAGCGCCGAAAAAACTAGCGTCTACTAGCAAAATCGTAACTAAGACGTTTTTGTAGATCGCCGATAATAAATGCATCGGAAAGAGACAACCAATACAATATATCGGCTAACCTCATTATCGGCCGATATATCGGCCGAGTTCTAGCTTACACAACAATTTCCATTTTTTCCATGACTTCCCGTCTCGCATATCAATATTAACAATAACGTCTCAAGTTCACTTAATTGGCAGCGTGGCCGAAGGGTTCGGAGCGTCATTTTTACGACGGCCACAATCGCAAGGTTGACGGTTCAAGTCCCCCCCGAGCCTCGTTGTTGCGTCCTTGGATAAGATGCTTTGCGACAGTTATCTCTGCGTGATGGAATCTAACAAGCAGCAAATTGAAGAAGTCAGAAGCAAAATTCAAGCAGAAAACTCGGAAACAATGCAACTCCTAAGCTAGTGTGGATCGTCCTATGCAAAGCAACTCCGTCGCTTTCTGGTGACAGGAGGATAAAAATGAAGAAATCAAATCATCATCATCATTGGTCGAAATTTAATTTGACCGCACTAAATTTTAAAAGTTCTTTTGCAAATTTTTAGTTTTCTTACAAAGTTTCAAATATTCATATAATTTTCTTGACATAACTGTTTTGTCTTGAACTGATTGCGTTTTGCGAGGTTGTTGGATCGAGTTTCCTCCCCAAAGATTAGATTAAAATGCGTCAACGTCTCACAGGATTAACTTGAAACTTCTATAATTCAAAATTGCTTTGCTGCCATCAACTCATTACGAGACCTATAATTCCATAATTGCGATGGCAATTATAATGCCGGCAATGAGTGGGGGTGCATAAAAGTAAAGGGGAGAGTGGCTACAACAATTTTCCAAACAGACTATTTTAGGCTATTACCAATAGAGAGTGATTTTCCAAAAAACAAAAATAATAATGATAATTCAGGAGTGGTTGCAAGTTAGTGTATCCATTTTTGGGCTTCATATAAGCGCTAGAGTGTGAATAAGAAAACTGCCTTTTGTTTCGTTCATTACTTTATATTCTTTTGGTTGTATGATTTAAAGTGGATACCAGTACTGGTTAATGCTCTACGATAATCAATGATTGGCTGAACAAAAAAGCGAGAAGTTTAGCGAAAAAAAAAGTCCAACAAAGGCAACATCAAAGCGTGCTTGAGTTAGCTTTTTTGCTAGCGTCGTTTCGTCCGGACAAGAGAATATAGAAATTAAAATTCTTAAATAATGCTATGGTATAATTCTTCTGTTTGTTTAGAGTGTTTCTCCTTTGGTGACGCCCTCAAATGTCCTTTCTCCTCCATTTTTGCAGCAAACTTCCATGTTGATTGGAGTTGAAGGTGAGGAAAAAAGTAGGTTTTCGAGTTACGATGCTTGCATTCTGCAGTGATTAGCTGCCGAAATATCAGCCAAGTAGAAATGATCAGTGTGCTTTTGCTGGACCAAAATATGATGTGATGTAGATAAAAACCAGCTCTGTTTTTTTTCCAGCCCGCAACCTATTTTACGTTGAATATGATTCATATTAGCCAAATCCAAACCTGAAAAAAGATCACGGGCAAAAGTTCACCGGCGGTTGTTCGACTAATTACATTTTTTGTTTCATTGTTTCAACTTAATAATTGACGGCTGAGTAGCTCAGAAGCATTATCTGTATCTCACACTCTTGCCGAGCCTGACAAGCAAGTGTTGACAGGTATTTTGAAGGACAAATGAATGCAGCTGCATACTCGCGCTAAATCGTGTGATCGTGCTTTGTGAAGTAGACCTACCTACTCATAGGCCTTACTATTTTTAATGACTATAATCGCGCTGAGTTCAAATGCCCAACCAAGAAAACCAGCCCTTTTTTTTTCATTTCGCCAGCACAGATGGACGAGTGGTAAGTGCGTCCGCCTCGGGAGCTGTAGACTTGGGTTTGATTCCGAGTCGGGTCAAACCAATGACTTTATAGTTGGTATTCACAGCTTCCCTGCTTGACGTTCAGCATTAAAGGAACAGTGAGGAGAACAAGCCCGCAAGTTTACTAGTTGTGCCGTTGGGAAAGGCACTTAGCGGGATTCCCCCATCTTGGTGCATGGTAGACAGATGGCGGGCAACTCCTAAACGAGCTCGTATAGCGCATTGATCGCTTTCTCGCGATAGGAGGATAGATATGCAACTAAATACAAATACAAAACACATTCCCACACCAATAAAAACTGAAATTGAAAATACGGTTTGAAATATTGGCTAAAAATTGGGTTGGAACGTGGGTTTAAGCCAGGGCTAGGCAAACTGAGTAATGCGGCCCGTGGGCACGTACAAAAATATAAACTCTACAGTGAATCTAGACCTTTTCTTTTTTTTTTTGCTCTTCACTGACTTTCAGTAGAAAACAGGACATCTGAGGACGTGTAGACCTTTTTTCTTGCCCTTCCAATTAGTGCGGCCCTCGGCATCAAAATTTTTTCAAAATGTGGCCCTTCGTGTGAAAAGTTTGCTCACCCCTGGTGTAAGCAATAGTCCTGGTTAACAGCGCAAGCCTAGATGTTAGACTACGAGCAGACGTGACACAAACTACTAACAAGGCTGAAAATCAATGAAACACCTGGATCCATGCAATACGTTGCATGTAAAATGCCGTATAGCAGCCAAGCTCCAAATTTTCACCTTACCAATGTTCCAATTACCTTTATTTCTTGTTATGTTTCACAGATGATGACACTGAAATAAATGGAGAGAAAAAACGATCGTCAAGCCTAGTGTGTTTATCTTCAATAGTAGAAAGCATCAGCGATGATCTCTAAAAACGATCACCGCATTAACCTGCATCATTAAACTCTAAACAGCCGCTTTACCGGTAAACGGTTAGTGACGACTGTTCGGCGTCTCGGCGAGAAGATTTTTTGGTAGCAATCGCATGCATTGCTCTGCCAATGAAGCTCTATGGCGGCAACTATCCTCAGCTTTGTCAATAGAGCCGTGGGTGAATTTTTTATAGGCATACCATCAGGAGGTGGCAGTAACACCAGTGATAACACTTGTAGTCTTCCCGAGATGACACACGCTTTTAACGAGCCTCTCAGAGCATTTATTGGTGATAGAGACGCCATTGTTGGTTGCAATCACATTGAGTTTAAATTGTTTTTGCCTTAGAAGAGTGCTTTTCTACTTTTTTAACGTTAACTTTCATGCGTATTAGCGTACTTTGCGTAATCTACTCGCACCTCCAAATCAAGATGGGATAGCGTTGTAGAAGGCACTTCTGGCGTCAGATGATCTATGAAATATTACATTTGCTTTTTTTGAGTTATGACTGTAAATAAGAGCCCTTGACTTACACTAAATTGAAAATCCCGGTTAGCTCAGCTGGTGAGAGTACGATGTTGGTGTGGTAGGTCTGGGGTTCGATTCCCGGGCCGGTCAGATCGGATACATGGTCGTCAACGTATGGATGAAGCTGTGTTGGCCAGGCGCTAAGTGGCGCAAGTGTGCCCGCCACTCGTTTACACGCTTCGGCGTATTGCGGCGAGTATAATGAAGATTTTGATTTTTTGAAGGCCAAACATTTTTGATGATCACAGTCAGGTGCATGTAAATTAGCCCCAGCCGCTGAAAATGGCTAATTTTTTTTAAGATTAACTGACATTTGTACAGAAGAATCCGCTATGCTACTTATTTTTACGATTTTATAATGTATTGCAGTTTTTTGTTTTCTTTCCCATGCTGTTACCAAATTGAAATGTTACTGTAAAAGCACCACCTTACAATACAAGCTACAGTATCATGCGTTTTTTCGTGTTATTTTAGCTTTCGTTAAAAATAAGAACTTAGCGATGATAGTGCGTTGTTTATGAATAGCGAAAAGTCTCTAGCGACAAAGGGCAAAATTTGACGTCTTGTCCTCATTCCATTCGCGGTCTTTAATTTTTTTTAAATTGGACACGTCAAGCAGGGAAGCTGCGAATACTAATTACTGTAAGTCATTGATTTGACGCGACTTGGAATCAAACTTCAAATCTACTGCTCCAGAAGCAGATAATTACCTTGTCCACATACCGGTATCCAATTTTTGTGGGCTTTAGTTCTTGGTTTCAGGCCCACCAAATTTTTGGTGGGCTTTCTGGACCAGCACCCACACGTGTAAAAGTGCTACATTGTTTATTTCAAGATATTAAGACATGTCGGAAAACGTCAAAATGATCCTCTCTTTGTTGCTTTGATAAGATCAATACTCCACTAAGATAACTGCTAAATTTTGTGGGCCTTTAGAACTTCCGATTTCGTGGGCCTTCAGAACCATCCGTTTTGCAGTGGGCCACGAAAGTCCACGAAAACCGAAAATTAGCCCACAAAAATGATGACTCAGCAAGAACCGCTGGCCTAAGGTCCACTTCTTCCTCGTCGTATGGGTTCAATTTTTCTTTTAAGAAACCCAGATTAAATAGCTGGGCATGGCTCGGATTCATCAGCCAATTTTCCAGTGTCACACCATTCGATGCTATGCCGCGAGCTTCATCTGGATGGCAATAAATGGGGCAAGATGTCATTAGATGGTCTTCAGTTTGCTTCACATTCGCATACCGGTGAGGAGGTCATACCCCATTAGTGCATTGTTGAGCGAAATAAACCAATGCCAGTTCGAAGACGATTAAGCCTGACCCAAGCAGGTCTGGGAAAACGCTTTCCCGGTGGCAGAGAGCCGACGTCAGCAATGTAACCATGGAGTCGTGAGGCACGTCCCTGCCACTCTGTGTTCCATTTGCGATTCGCCCAGCAACCTGCCGAAGTAGTGCTCAAAACATCAGGGTCGTTTAGCAAATCTAGTGCAGCAGGGACTAAAGGGCGTCTGGATTTGAGCTGCCGGTGCCCTCCGTACGGAGGAGACAAAAGCCTCTCATGAAGTATGTGCTTTGGGTCTTGTGTACGGCGAGCAAGAGACAGAGTGGCTCTTTTGCCTCGAAGCTCGAATGTGGCTGGATGCCTGCCAGAACACACAAGTCATCAGTTTGTGTGGACCGCAGGCATCCGGTCACTAAACGTAAAGCATCGTTCATTGGCCTGTCAATGAGGCGAGTGCGGGCACTGCGACACAGAGCGGGTGCACAGTACTCAGCAGCAGAATGGACCAAAGCCAGGATGGCTGTACGCAGAATAATGACATCAGCACCCTAGTTCGACCCTGCCAGTCGTCTCAGAAGACCAACGCGAGTTGTTAGTTTTTTTTCGCAGTGACCAGAGGTGTTGGCGAAACTTGAGAGTCCTATCCAACTTTACACCAAGGTAAGCTGATGTGGTGGAAAAAGGTAGGGCACATCCTTCAACGTTGATTGTGATCTCAAGTCGTGCCTCCCTGTTGCGGAGGTGGAAGGCTGCTGTCACCGTTTTGTTTACGCAGAGCTTCATCTTCCATTTCTGGAGGTACGAGGATAGTGTTTTCATGTCCTGGGTAAAAGTCCCCTCTAATGTTTGCTAGTCTCCTGTGGAGTGATGGATCGCCAAGTCGTCTGCATAAGCAAATTTCTTGGAAATTGCCGTTGGCAGATCATGTGTACAAATGTTAAATAAGAGGGGGGCTAGAACTGAACCCTGCGGGACGCCGTTTCTCAAGCGCTGCAACCTGCTTTGCGGGCCGTTATCAGTGGTGAAGGTAAAGCTGCGATTTCGGACAAGCTCCATGATAAAGGAAACCATGGGCCTACCTGGCAGAAAACGCAGAAGTTTGCAGGTGAGGCCGCAGTGCCATACGGTGTCGTAGGCTGCTGTGAGATCGACAAACACAGCACCAGCCTTCTCCTTAGCTGAGAAGCTATTCTCGATTTCTTGTGTTACACGAGTGATTTGGTCAACATTTGATCTTCCGCATCGAAATCCTGCTTGCTCTCTTGGGAAAGCAGGGGATTTATGATCGGTTCAATGCGAGCGTAGATAAGCTCTCCATGATCTTGTAGGGGATATACAGCTAGGAGATTGGTCTGTAACTCTTTGGGTCCCCAGGAGGTTTCATTGGCTTTAGAATAACAACAACTGAAGTTCATCTCCAGATTTTCGGAAGTTTTTGTTGACGCATGCAGGATGATAGAAACTTGTTTAACCAGCTCTTCAAGGCGGCACCAACATGGAGAATGAGCTCTGGAGATATGGAGTCAGGCCAAGGAGCCTTTCCAGTCTTTAGCAGCTGGAGGGCACTGGAGAACTCCTCCAGCGTAAAGTCATCAGAGACACTTTCGCCAGCAGATGTTTGTATTATCCAGAGTTCTGAGCCTTCTTCGGTCACGGGTCTCGCTGGTTCATGGTTCTTTTTCCTGTATACTCCATTCTTTACCAACTGCGAAGCAATACAGTTGGCAGAGATTAGACAAGGACGACGAGAGTTTCTTGATCTTCCCGTACGTTTGCTGATGGTGTTCCATGCCAGTCTGCTAGTGTGTGTAAAGTCGATGGTATTGACCGCCTCTGACCAGCTCTCCTTACGCTTTTCATCAAGCCGGGCTAACAAGGCTGAGGCAGCAATATTAGTTGCTTCGCCTTGCGTTGCCCAAAGGAAGGTCTGACAGAGCTGTTCACACTCAGCAACCCAACAGGGTCTGTAGTTCTTTCGCCGACAGCGTGGGACAGATCTTTTAGCTGCAGCAAGGATGGTGTTGCAGAAGTTCTGGTAGGCCTCATCAACATAACAGTGTCAGGAGATGAAAGTCCCTTGGCAAGCTGATTAGTGATGAAGTTATACTGTTCCCAGTTGGCCCTACGGAAGTTCCATCGCTTGTACGGCTCACTTGGGACTAAAATCACAGATGTAGAGGTCGTTATTAGCGAAGGTCGATGTTGTGACCTAGGCAACTTTTCTAAAGTACGTCTATACAGATGCCAGCTGTTATGGCTGGCACTCGCGAAAGCCAGGTCTGGATTGGTTCCACTGTTCCAGCGGCCAAAGAAGAAGCTGGGAACGACCTTTCGGTTGTGCAACAGGACAAGGCCAATGTTGGCTGCCCAGTCAGCCAAGCAGTCTCCATCTGGGGATAGAATAATAACCCTAATCAGTATGCTGGCAGTGAAAGTCGCCTGCATAGAGACAGGGGTGTGGAAACACTAGAATCGCATTTGGTGTTAGGGATACGGGTGGTCGTTTGTAAACGTTAACAATATTTACACCATCAACGTCCACGCACAGCCACTCGGTAGCTTCTGGAGAACAATCAGCAAGCGTCCTGTTGAGTCTTTCGTAGACCAACGTAGCAAGGCCATGTTTCCTGCTCAGAACCGAACCAGCCAGCGAAAAATTTGAAATCACTAGCCGGTCTGCATTCATACTGTGCGTCTCTTGCAAGAGGATGACAAAAACGTTGTGTTTGGTGGCCAATTGGCTGAGCACGCAGATCCTATTTGCGGTTATGCCCTTGATGTTCAGCTGCAATGTAGTGGGCACAGAGAGTCCGCAAGGAACATCTTTGGGTTCTCTCAGTTGCTTCCGGGGCCGAGGGTCTATCCTTTTGCCACCCCGCAAGCATAAGCAGGAGTGCCGGAACGGGGGGTAGCAGCTGCCCCCCTGCCCTTTTGACTAAGAGGGGCAGTACTACTCTTAGTATTTCATTGGGATAGTAACGAAGTAAAACGTCTGCTTTGTAGTATAGCGAAGGTGTCAGTAGTTTCAATTTCGTTTCATTGTCTGCAGTATTCCAGCTTTAGTAGGACTCGATTCCAGTTTTTGATGACTCGTAATGTTTACCTTGGACTCACGTCATTTTTTTTTTTTTTTTTTTTGGTGACTTGGACTTTGAGTTGTGAAAAAAATATTGGGACTAGGCTTGATGATGAGGTTATTAGTTTTTTGATGTACTGTATGACAAATGAAAATCAGTATTAGTAGGTAGTATCATAGAAACGTAACTTTTGCTTTTAACGTTAAATAGGCCTACTAAGTTTTTTGTGTACTAGGTTTCTATAACATCATTTTCATCGCTTCTCACCCGCTGTTTCCAGCAGGCGAGCAGTAGCTGTGAAGGTGTTACCATGGTGTATTGGTGTCAGAGTAAACGTAAAGAACGGCGAAATCAAAGAGTCCACATTCTTATCTAATATAATTTGTCCGTTAATTGTACCGGTACATCAGAAAAAAGGTACGACACAGTGCACATCTTTATTTGTTTGATTTCACTGTAGAGCAAACGTTTGAGACTTCAGATGAGGTCACAGAGGTGGAGGCATTAAGGTAGAACAATGACATATAGGGTAGAAATATCGATATGGGTAGAAATATCGAATTTGAATAATTAGGGTTATTGCTGTATTCTTGTATAAGGTTTTGGTTATTGTGTGTGAGAGTGTGATTAAAAATTCCTGCGTTAAATTTAGCACTTCTATGACTTCTACAATTTGCGTTTTTATTACGTGATTTTCCACAATTTGGTTGTCCATCCCAGCAGGTAGCGATAAATGCAGGCGAAGAAACTTGAGAGCGTATATTCTGGTTTCTTTGTTAACACAACAAGATTGCCGTCTTAAATTTTTTTTTTTATACAGCGAGCTTGGACTAGGACTCGTGCTCGACAAAAACCGAGTCCAGCAGTGTCGATATCCACAAGCTAGCCCAAGTCCGCTGCATTTACCCAACTCTGCTTCAGCAGTTACAGACTATCCGGTTAACCAGTCAGTAAAAATCTAAATATACGGATATATGCGTACACGAAATGGTAAAAATTTCTTGTATCAGAACAAACCCTAAAATTGCAGCTTTACAAAAGTCAGCTTGGAAGCACCGCTCTTAAAAGAAACTGAGTACTAAACGAAAGCATGCTAAAGTAAATCGAAACATTTGATCAGTTTGCCTACGGTTTAAACGTAAAACACTAATAATTAAATTTCAAGATATACATTTGATTAGTAAATTAACTACAGGCCTTCTTTTAACTGCGCGAAACTGCTTAATTGCTGGCGTATCAAATACCTCCCAAAGAACGTCGGACCAAAGAAGTTTAAAGATAGGCCTACCTGGTAAAAACAGGATTATCAGTGGGACAAAAAAATCGCCAAAACGTTTTTTACTACGACGAGTAGCTGTGGCCCACAGCTTGCAATATTTCGCTGTTTTTTAATGATTCTCGCTTGCATTATTTCGGACTTAACAGCGTTGACTGCGATTGATTTTAAAGAGTTGAATTCTGATTCCTTTGCGTAACATATGATTCTTTGTAACTTTTACTTTTTTTTTCTACATGAATTGCATTTAGTTTTTTAATTGGTGAAAAAATATGAGTTTTTTCATGATTTGGCAAAACCAGCCAATAACGTTATTTTTACCGTGAAGGAAGTTCTGTTCGTCGATAATTTTAATACTGTGTCCTGTGAAAAACGTATTTCTTTGTTGTAAAAATGCTGAAAAGTAAAGCTATTTCGGTTTTAGCCTATAAAGAACAGAGTTCTAGATTTCTTTATTTAGTGCTGCAATATCGTATCATTCGTTTGTGCAGGGCCGGATTTACGTTTAGACTAAGCAGGCTGAAGCCTAGGACCTTGGAGAAAATGGAAGGCCTCGAAGAAAATAAGAGAAAATAATCTTCTCCGATATTTTCAGTGAAAACTCAACATCTGCGGATCTTTTTTTTTTTTTTGGTCTTCACCGATTTGTAGCGGAAGAAATGGAAATAGCTAGGGCGTCTCATTGTCTAAACCCGACCCTGCGTATGTGGCTTCTTGACTGTGCAATATTGCTCATATTTCACTATTTTTACGAAATTTTAAGGTTGGGTGTTAGTGTTACATTCTTGAACTGGCTTCACGCATAATTTTTTAGCTGTTATTTTTTAGTATTTATGCGATATATTTATTACTTTGGCTCTGTTGAAAATTAGTTTTTGTCTGACAATGCTAAAAAACAATGTTGATGATAATTGACTGTACGCTGGTATTAAAAGTGCCCTTTAAAAAAGCTGCCCCCCCCCCCTTTACCCTTATGACGTTCCGGCACCCCTGAGCATAAGGTGCACGAAAATTGGACATGTGGACAGGGTAACGCTCTCCCATTCCACTCGGTCATTAGAACCCTACCCTAATGGGCCAGTAACGTCCACGAAAGTCAGAAATTCAGCATTAAGAATAACTTTCCCTCCAAAGTTGATGAAACAAGCTACTTCGATTACGCAAAATAGACAGCCAAACAATTGACGACCCATGCAGTTTGATCATAAATTCATTGTGTGATGTGGTAATATGGTGTGTAGGCTTTGCAGATGTGAAATTTGCAGAGCAAGCTGCTTCAAACTTGCACGTGACGTGGGCTGGACAATGCACACGAGCGCGAACTTGACAACCACACAACTAGACCGGGTGCCCAGGCGGTTTATTCAAGTGAACGATAGCAAAAAGTTTGACCACATCAAAACTTGCACACTTAAGGGTACTTTCAAAATGTTTATTGCTGCCAGGGTGCATACGGGGATTTCACCCCTAAATTACCCATTTTAGGGAGACCAAAAATGACATTTACTCAAGTAAACTATGGCAAAGCTAAAAGTTGTGCCAAATCACGTGTATCAATATACTGAACATCGAAATACCCATGACAGCAATTTTATCTGGGAATAACCCCCCGACTGCAACGATTTTGTACCTCCGTGTCGCCACGACGTCTGTAGATATTCTTCATGTGAACGATGGCAAAACTAATACTTATGCCGAATCGCATGACGCGTGTATTATAGTGTAATAAACATAGAAATATCCACGACCATGACCGCAATTTTATCTGGAGATAACCCCGGACAGCAGCAATTTTGTACCCTTATGACGTCACGACGTCGCGTGATATTCTTTTCGTGAGCGATGGCAAGGTTAAAAGTTGTGTCAAATCACACGTAGTGATGTACTGAACATCACAATACCGATGACAGCAATTTTATTCGGGGTTATCTCCTTCAACTAAGGAGTTTGAAGAAACTAGGAGCAAAAATGGGCTGATGTGTTTTTATGAGCGAAGATGGGAAGCTTGCATAAATTGTAAAAATCACGCATTTAAATAGCCTATACGACACTGATTAATTTAGATAGCAATTTTGCATCCGTCGTCATTCTCTCGGCAGCCAAAAAAAAAGATAATGCCAGTCGTATTTTCAAAGCAATATCTTTAATCTTCTTAGATTAAGAGGTTTTCTCGTGCTAAAGAATTGGTAAGTCCCAATTGAAGCAGAACGAATTGGTTAGGCCTACTATTTTAAATCAGAGTGGAATGAGAGCATGGAACAGTTGTTTGTTTACTTACTTTTCTGGACCCGCTTATCCTTGGGGGGTCGCGGTAGCAGCAGCTCTAGTTGGAGCCTCCAAGCATCTCGATCTTCTGCAACAAAGAATAGATGCTTTGCTGGGATGCCAGTTATAATAAACTATGTCATAAAATTTTACCTTTAAACTGTTTTTTACGTGCTTTGATACTCTTTTCAAGTAAACAATTATCGTTAGCAGCGGGAGCAGTGATGAAACCGAATTATTATTCTTTTACCGGAAAGTTGCTGGAACCAAAAAGCGGTTGTCTCTGGTGTGGTCGACTCGGAACCAAAAAGCGGCTGTCTCTGGTGTGGTCGACTCGGAACCAAAAAGCGGCTGTCTCTGGTGTGGTCGACTCGGAACCAAAAAGCGGCTGTCTCTGGTGAGGTCGACTCGGACATGTTTCCAAGTCGAGTCAAACCAATGATCCTATAATTGGTATTCGCAGCTCACCGGCTTGACGTTCAGGATTCAAGGAGCAGTATAAAGAATAGTGTAAGTCGTCAATTTTGCTGTTTGTGGTGTCGAAAAAGGCACCTAACGGCAACTCCAACACAAGTTCGTTACGCAGGCGCCATGCACTTATCAGCAGAGTTGAGTCTCGGCCAAAGACGAGACTTTGACACCACGAAACCGAGACTTGGAGCAAAATGTCGAGACGAGACTGAAACTTGAACGAGCCGAGACCGAGGCGAGACACGAGACTTTTGAAATCAGGGGTTCTCAGAAGGTCATAAATATTTTAACCGTAAACACATGACATTACGACGAATTTCTTTATTCGGCAGAATGTGGCAAGCCATAACAGCTGTCTTATAGAAACTCAGAAAAAGCTGCTGTTGTACCACAAGACGGAGAAGGAAAAACGCGATGCTTATATTTACTGATGACAATGTTTGTCTTAAAACAAAAAGAATTTGTCTATCAAGTAGAACAATAGGTTTTCAGCTCAGGGGTCCTTTGCCTTCTTTTTTTTATGGTCTCGAGAGCTTTCGATGAAGGCTTACAAAAAAACGGCCGGTTAGCTCAGCGGATAGGACATCACTGTAGGCGCAGAAGGTCTGGGGTTCGTGCCCTGAGCCGGTTAAATCGGACACAGTGTCGCCAGCGACTCGCCACCCCTGCGATATTTCTTCGGACTTCGAGGCTGTGTAGCCCAGGCGCTAAGCCGCGGAGATGGGCCCCGCCACTCGTTATAGGCCTCGGCGTGATACCGAGAGTATATGGCCTAATAAAAATTTGATATTTTTGCCTGCAAAAAATATTCTTGTAAAATTAATTTTTTATACCAGTACTGCTAATTTTAATCTTTCGTTTTCAGAATCATGAAATTTCCAAAGGGAGTCATGTGACTATTATGCGAAGCGAAATGGGTTCTTGTATTTGTATTTAGTTGCATATCTATCCTCCAATTAGCAGAAAGCGAACAATGCGCTATTCGAGCTCGTTTAGGAGTTGCCCGTCATCAGTCTACCATGCACCAAGATGGGGGAATCCCGCTAAGTGCCTTTCCCAACGGCACAACAAGTAAACTTGCCGGCTTGTTCTCCACATTGTTCCTTTAATGCTGAGCGTCAAGCAGGGAAGCTGTGAATACCAACTATAAAGTCATTGGTTTGACCCGACTCGGAATCAAACCCAAGTCTACAGCTCCCGAGGCGAACGCACTTACTACTCGAGCTTGCCTAGGAGTTGCCGATCATCTGTCTACCACGCAGGATCGTATTAAGGGGGGGGGCCATTGTGCCATAGCCCCCTCTTTTTGACTCGGCCTTTTAGTAAAAAAGAACAAAATTAATGGTGCCAAGTGACTGAAATATGCTAGACTCTTTTGTTGGTTTCTGTAGCTTATGACCAGTGGTGTAAAAAGTATTTTGAAACTGTACTTAAGTAAAAGTATTGTTGCTGACGGCAAAACTACTCGAAGTAAAGTAGAAAGTATTGACTAAAAAAAGCACTTCAGTAAAAGTAAGAAAGTAGTCATTTAAAAACTACTCAAGTAAAAGTATAGCGTTCTCAATCGTTGTAGTGTCACTGCGCACTTGCCGATGATGACTTGCTCTGAAGGTGGCTAAATGGTAAGGAAAAAAAAATTGTAACCGCTCAGATGGCCTAGTGGATAAAGCGTCTGCTTCCGGAACGGTAGACTCGTGGTTCGATTCAGAGTAAGGTTAAACCAATGACTTAAAAGTTGGTATTTATAGCTTCTCTGCATGACGCTTAGCATCAAAGGCGACAGCGTGAAGAACAAGCCGGCAAGTTCATTTGTTGTGCCGTTCGGAACCAAGCTTAGCGAGATTTCCCTATCTCGGAGTGGCAGACAAGTGGCTCGAAAGTCGAAACTCCAACGCGAACTCGTTATAGCACCTCTATTGCAAAGACGGATAAACATATGAATAAATAAGCATTGACTCAAAAGTGGAAACCTGCTTATTTCTGTTAACTTTCAATTTTAGCTTTGCAATTTGCTTTTTTCCATAATTAAGGTCGAAAGAAAAATGCTATAGTTTTACTGCTAGGCCTACAGGTTTATGGTATGAATATATTATTGTAAATATATTACGCATTTTCTGTAACTTGCGGTCATGCGGTCACGATCACACAGTAATTACAGAGAATAGTGACATTGCAATGATGCCACGCAAATTTGCAACGCAAGATCTTAGGTGCAACGAGGGATTTCATGCGAGACTCATAGGCGTAGCCAGGGGGGGCACGGAGGCCATGGCCCCCCCAATCTATCCTGGACAAAAACAAGGAACTTGGCAGAGCAGACGCCAAGGTGGGCCAGGGGGGTCAGGTCTCCCAATCGACATGCTTGGCCCCCCAATCAAAAAGCTTACTCTTTTGGAAACAGCAGCTTTTGTGCTTAATTTTAAACTTTTGCCCCCCTCTGATAAAGGCTTGGCCCCCTTAAGTCGACTGCTCTGCTGCCGGCTCTGGATCTTGGTAATTGGATAAATTATAGCCATTGCGTGTTGTTTTCTTGCTGGGATTTTTTATAAATGGGCTTACATCGGAGAAATACAACTTTGCTTTTTGCGTTGGCCTATGGGGCGCCAACTGTTCACTCTATTCGCAGAATGTTTTTTGTATATTTATACCAACGCAAAAATATACGACCGAACGCAAAAGCAAATAAGCAAACGCAAAAATATAAGATCAAACGCAAAAATAAACAGTCAAACGCAAAAATAAAGAATCAAACGCAAAAACAAATAATCAAACGCAAAAACAAACACTCAAACGCAAAAATAAACAATCAAAACGTTTGTGTATTTGGTTCCGTCCCATCTTTTTCCTTCAACAAGGCAAACGCAAAAATAAATAGTCAAACGCAAAATAAATAAGAAAAAAGATGGTACAGTTTTGTATATTTAATGCTTGGTCGGTCAATGGCCACGTGGTTTAGTTTACGTTGTATTGCCATTTTTTATTTTTGTTTAGTTTACGACCGTCGCACAATATATCTATACTACTAACAGTGGAACCATGTGGAACCACTCTCTGTGCTCAGTCAGAATCCGAAACGAAAATCAGAGCTTAGACGCTGTGTTGCCATTTTTTATTTTTGTTTTTAAATTTTTTTTTATGAAATTTACAAGGAGTTTCTAGAGTATTTGATTACTGAACTAATTTGACTACAACTGAGAAAAGTGAGAAGTTTTGGTGTGAAGTAAATGATAAAGTAAATATGGGCAGTACGAGGGGATGGAGTATGAGGAAGAATGAGGGAGTATAAAGAATTTGGGGGAGTTTGGAGGAGTATCAATGGTGGAGGAATTGTGAAATTTTTAGTAGTTTGGGGAGTTGGGACAAGTGTGGGGGGAATATGGAAGAAGTAAGAAAGTATGGAAGGAGATGTGGAGAAATGTGTTGGGGTGTGGAGAAGTGTGGGGGGAGGAAAGGGGAGATGTGGGAGAGGTGAGGGAAATGTGGAGGGAGGTGGGGAAACATGGGCAGAGGATCCCATATCCCCTACTTCTCCCCTCACTTCTCCCACACTCCAGCACATTTTCCCACATCTCCCCCACACCTCTTTTCACACCTTCCCCCACATTTTTCGACTCCTACCCCCTCACTCCTTCCATATTCCCCCCATACTTGACCCAACTCCTCCAACTACTAAAAACTCCCCTATTACCCCACCATCCATACTCCTCCAAATTCTTTATAATCCCCTATTCTTCCCCATACTCCTTCCCCGCCGTACTACCATTGTTACTATATCATTTACCCCTTACCAAAACTTCTCACTTTTCTCATTTATTGTCAAATTTGATCCAGCAATCAAGTGCACTGGAAACTCCTACTAAATTTCATAAAAAAAAATTTAAAAACAAAAATAAAAAATGGCAACACAGCGTCTAAGCTCTGATTTTCGTTTCGGACTCTGACGGAGCACAAAAAGTGGTTCCACTGTTAGTAGTATAGATACACTGCGTGACGGTTGTAAACTAAACAAAAATAAAAAATGGCAGCACAATATAAGCTAAACCACGTGGCCATTGACCAACCAAGCATTAAATATACAAAACTGTACCATTTTTGTTCTTATTTATTTTGCGTTTGACTATTTATTTTTGCGTTTGCCTTTTTGAAGGAAAGATTGGACTGAACCAAATACGCAAACGTTTTGATTGTTTGTTTTTGCGTTTGAGTGTTTGTTTTTGCGTTTGATTATTTGTTTTTGCGTTTGATTCTTTATTTTTGCGTTTGATTCTTTATTTTTGCGTTTGACTGTTTATTTTTGCGTTTGATCTTATATTTTTGCGTTTGCTTATTTGCTTTTGCGTTCGGTCGTATATTTTTGCGTTGGTATAAATATACAAAAAACATTCTGCGAATAGAGTGAACAGTTGGCGCCTCATAGAGGCCAGAGCTATGATGGCGCAGCCGCAACGGCCAGCAAACAGTCAGGCGTCACTTCAATTGTTTAAAACAAATCTCCTTTGGCTTATTATTTTCACTGTGCTATAATGCATTGCTTAAATTTGAGCGCTTCTGCTGCTGTAAAAGTTTCAGCAATGCAAAATGCTGAAAACGTTACACGAAAAGTGGTTAAAATGTAGACCAGTGCGAAGGAAAAAACGTGGTTAAAATCCTGCATCAAAGAAAATGTCTCTAGTCCAGGAGAAAAAACGTTATCTTGGCGGCCCATGTGAAACCCCGTTTGTAGAACGCCATGTATCGATATTGGTGAAGCACTCAAAATTAGGGGCAAAAAATTTCAAAAAAATTTGCCCGAAATCTGTTCAAAATGCACTAAAATGGCCTTTACAAACGTGAATTTTCAAAAAAGTTCCGGGGAGCATGCCCCCGGACCCGCTGGAGCCTTTTTCGGAAAAAACTACGCTTGAAAAAATGTCGAAATTCGGGGCCCCTTCCTTCAATAAACTTCTGATTACGCCTGAGACATGAAAAATTTTCAAAGAGCTTATTTACGATTTTTTCCGCGTCTAAACGTCTTTCGTTTTGTATTCAGAGTAGTAAACATTTAACCTAATGTAAAATTGCATTCCCCCACCAAAATTTTTTAGATCCACTTCCGACCTGAAGTAAGCACGCATATATCGAAAACGTGCGAACAAAATGCATCTATTTGGTAAAGGACTCCGAATGAGAGGCAAAAAGTTTGATCAAAATTTGTTTAAAAGTACTAAAAAGGCCATTGCTCTATGTAAATTTTCAAAATTTTTCCGGAGAGCATGCCCCCGGACCCCCCAGTGCCGTTTTTCCTCAATTTGCTTCAAATTTGCTATGCCGGAAAAACATACGCTTATAAAAGATGTCACAATTTGGTGCCCTCCCTAAAAAAACTTTGAATACCCCTCTGACACGAAGCATTGACGCCCTATTTCGAATCTAAACGTCTGACGCCTTTGTATCTAGTTAACACTCAACCTAATTCAAATCTACATCCCCCCACTAAAATTTTCTGAATTCGTTTCTGCTGTTGGGTAAGACTTGTCAAACTTTAGCCCCCCCCCAATTGAAAATCCTGGCTACGCCTATGGTGAGACTAGTCACTCAAAGACTACTTAGTACTTTCCTAAAATAAAAACTACCCAAGTAGTGTTACTTCATACTAAAAGTACTTAAGTAAATGTAAAAGTAGCCAAAAAAACTATTCAAAAAAGTACTCGTTACCGAAAAAACTACTCAAGTAATCTACTCAAGTTAAGGTATTTCGTTACTTTACACCACTGCTTATGACCAGGGGCGGATCCAATGGGGTAGGATGGGGAGCATGCATCCTCCCACCAGCCATTTTTAAACATGCTTTTGATGTGTACAATTTTTCCTTTATCTCAAATCCCTTTGATTGCAATAAGCCTTACGCCGTAAGCACGCATTGCCTAATCGAAAATGCGCGAACAAAATGCATCATATTTGGCGAAGTAGGCTTCTCAGAAGTAGGGCCAAAAACTTTAAACAAAATTTGCCTGAAAATTGTTCCAAAAGCACTAAAATAGTCATTACAGCCTGACAAATTTGAAATTTTTTTCCGGGGAGCATGCCCTCGGACCCCCCTAGAACTTCTCTTGTTTTTCAATCAGCTTCAACTTTGTTCGGCCGAAAAAAATACGCTTGAAAAAAATGTGGAAATTATGCCCCCCTCCCCTTTTCAAATTTCTCACTATACGCCACTGATCAAGGCACTGTACGCAATTGTATTTGCATCATCGGTACTCGAGAAGTTTTGGTCACAGGAAAATAGTTTACTAGAAAGAAACGTAGTTTTGGCAAAATTTACCCCTCAAGGTTCGGAAAATTGCAAAATTTTAGGTTCAAGTCCGGGGTAAGATTTTGCTTGACTTTACTGCCCTAATACAATAACAAGTAACAATCATGCATACACGTATAGCAGTGACTGTGGTGCATAGTGAATTAAGATATCCTTACAGCAAACCACATCTTTAGGCCTACTGTGAGCAACGTATAGCTCACGCATTTGGCATTTCTCACGCCTTTGATAAAAAATACCGTGGGTGCTTTTGATTGGTTTTTATTTCGGGTCTTGCCCACTGGACCACGTAAGTTTAAGCCCAGCACCAGGACCAGCGGCATAGGCGCATTCAGGGAGAGCCACGGATCCACGGTGTCATGCCTCTCACTGGCTCTGTCGTTGTTATAGATTATAGAACGCACCTACACATTATTCAATCAAATGCGCCAAAGCTAATAAAGTTGCATCCTCCTTTCATTTATTTTAGGCAAGCTTCTGCTTTTAGACATACAAAGGCTTTTAGGTAGGCCTACTAAAATATTTTTGTATTGTCTATTAAGAGACTGCACTAACTGCAGGTACGGTACGTCTTTTACGATAAAAAGTGTGCCTAAATGAGTGCTTTTTGTGTGAAAACCGTAAAAATCTTTTGGCGGCTGGGGGATCCGCTCCGCCCCCAGACCATTGCTTTTTCGCCACTAAACAACGGTAGCAGTGACAAACAAAAAATATTTAACAAGGATTGTAATGTTTGTGCCAGAAAGCGTTAATATAACGTACACAACTTCGTAAAAATTTACTAGCGGAAGTTGGCTAATTTTTGAAAAATAGTTTACCAGATTTAGCCTAGTTAAAACTAGTCAATTTCACTCAATTCAAGCTACAACGCAGCATCCATTTTGTTTTATTACGTCACACGCTTAAATATACCGAGAAAAAACATAGACATTTCAAACGAGATTTTCGAAAGTTTGAAAAAAAAGATTACGAATCGAGTCATGGCGAATATCGAGGGAATTATTTCAAAAAAAGTATAGGAAGTCTTTGCGCAAAGTACAAAGGTTGAAACGGAGGATGAGCAAATACTAAGGCATGAAATTGCAGCTCTAAAGAGCGACTGGTTATTTTTGCAGGAGATTGGAAAACTACACGAAAAGTCGGACCATATGTTAGGAAGCTTAACATACATCGCCAGCGAATACGATAGTTTTTCCAATAGCAGAACGAAGTTGAACAGCCAGAACAAAACTCTAACAAAAGATATCTAAACTTTAACTGGATCTGGGCACGCACCAGTCAACAACAAACCGAAATAGAGAAGCTCGACGATCTTGAGCGATACGGTCGGAGAGAAAACCTTGAAATTCACGGTGTTCCCTGGACCCGAAACGAATGCACCAATGAATTCGTTCAAAAGGTTGCGAAGGTCTTGAACGTAAAGTTAACAAGTAATGATATCTCAACATCTCACAGGCTTTTCAATTCTGACATCGTCAATGCAAATGAAAAGAATCAACATCCGCCCATTATCGTTCGCTTTGCAAACAGAGATAAAAGAAATGAATTGTCTTGTCAACGCCTAAAGTTAAATACCTACACCAGAGCTTTCTCCTCTGAATTTCCTAAATCCCTTTGGTCTTGTTCCTAATAATCTGACGATTCGAGAAAATCTTACCAAATTCAGAAAATTTTTATTTTACGAAACCAGCAAACTAAAGCACGCCATGAATTAATTATCAATACCTCTGAACGTGGCAGGGCCAAATTCTGATACGTAAAAATCCTACCACCCAAGTATTCAAAATCTCATTTCTACAGGATCTCAAGAAACTTAAAAACTCAGCTGGAAGAAATAGCAAAATGCCACAATAATTATGAGTCTATGTAATCAAGTGATATTACCTTTCAAAATTGATGTCTTTTGATGATCAACTTACCGTCGCAGTTAGCTGTTCCCATGCTGACTGTGATCGAAATGTTTTAAATTTATCTCAAGCCTGCAATAATTTCTGCTCCGAGTGTTGTGCAACTTTAATGCCGTTTTTTGGTGTAACTGGTATAGAATTCATGTTGCTCATGGATAGAACTTTACTGTATAACGATGATGAATATTTTTCTATCTCTCGGCTAAACAAATTATCTTCAAATAACAATAAAAACAATTTGTTTACACTACACTTCAATACATTTAAGCTTACCATTAAGCTTACCAAAAAATCACGACAAAATCGAAGAGTTTTTAAGTGAATTAAATGTTTTACCAGAAATTCTAAGCATATCTGAAACTAAACTGAATTCTCGAAGTACATCTGATGTCAACATTGCTCAGTACGATTTTCTTCACAATGATTCGCCCTCAAAAGCTGGTGGTGTAGGCTTGTATGTAAAGAACAATGTAAAGTATAGTTTAAGAAATGATCTAAACCTCCATCTGTCAAACTGTGAAGACATATGGATAGAAATTTATTCTAAATCCAAAAGCATTATTTTATCGACCATTTACAGGCATCCTATTTCAAATATTACAGAATTTCATAAAAAACTACGTGATACTTTAATAATATTACAAAATAGTAAAACAAATTACATTATCAACGGAGATGTAAATATTAACTTATTGAACCCGAATAATTTTAAAGTAAAGCAATACATTGATATGCTAAGCTCTATTAGAAGTTGTTCACTTTTAACCTCACCTCAATCAATCAATCAATCAATCAAGCTTTTTATTCTTGAAAAAAAAGAAGGTACCGTCGAACACATTAATAGAAAGAGAAACTCAAGAAAAGGAGGAAACGACACAACGACAAAGCGTTAAAACATGCGATATGAAGATAGTAGTACACACACACAAAAAAAAAAAAAAAAACAAGAGCAGCGCGCATGGTCGTGACCAGATTTTTCTCGAATTGCACACCATCACTGCTAGATCACATTTACTCTAATATGTCTAACCATCCAAAAACTAGAGGAATATGTCTATACGACATTTCAGATCATCTGCCAACTTTTTTGATGATAGAAACTTTAAAACATCCCGCTCTAAGAAAACCATCATACAAAAGCTCGATGAAAAATTTTGATATTGAAAATTTTCTTGTTGACCTTCATAAACACGTAGAAAATATTAACGTATCCAATCCAAATACTAGCGTAAACAGTAACGCTACGAGTTTATCATCTGTTTTTGAACTTGCTCTAAACAAACATGCACCACTACGTCCAATGTCAAGATGGGAAAAGCGTCTAAGCCAAAAGCCTTGGATCAGCAAAGGCATTTTGAAGTCAATTAAAACCAAAAATAAGCTTTTTAAAACACATTACGGCAGCAACGACCTAGATAAAAAACTTTTTTATAAACAATTCTTAAATAAACTCACTCACATCAAATCTCTCGCAAAACGATGCTACTACGAAAACTTAATAAAAGAAAACCAAGGTAATTCCTATCGAACCTGGTCTACAATCGGCGAATTGATTGATTACAAAAGCAAAAAAAGGAAATCTAAAATGCCCACGACTATGGACATTGAAGGTCATACATACAATACTAGTTCTGAAGCTTTTTTGAATAAATTATGAGAATATTTTGCAAATGTTGGAGCAACAAAAGATGCGAAATCATTAAATAATTTGGCCTTAACTATCCACTCAAAACGATGTTGTCAGAGTTTTGTTCTACATGAAATAGCAGAAGAAGTTAATACGTGCATCAACAATAGTAAGTTTCAATCTGTGCCCGAACTAGATGGTATCTCCCCTAAATTTATCAAGTTATCCAAAGTTGTTTTGACCCCTTTCTTAACAAAACTTTTCAACAAGTGCATCTCTCAAAAATCATTTCCTGATGGTTTTAAAACAGCTGCAATCATTCCTATTCCCAAAATTTCTTCTCCAAATTTAATGAATGATTTTCGACCTATTTCCCTGCTTCCAATATTTTCAAAAATATTTGAAAAAATCATTGCAGAAAAAATGATGAAATTAATAAACAAGAACAATATTCTCTCTGATTCGCAATTCGGTTTTAGGACTAGCAGTTCGACAGAAATGGCAGTTACATCGATATACGATAAATTAGGCCTACTTGACAATTTAAATGACAAAAAAATAACTTGTTCAATTTTTCTAGATTTAAGGAAAGCTTTCGATTCAGTGCACCATGACATCATTCTCAAAAAATTACACCATTATGGGTTTCGAGGTACCATTCTCAGTTTTTTCCAAAATTATCTTAAAAACCGCAAAATCTGTACCAAAATCAATGAAAAGACATCGAGTTTTCATTCTGTTAAACATGGTGTGCCACAGAGTTCTGTTCTCGGACCAATACTATTTTTATTGTACGTAAATGATTTACCCAATGTTTTCAAATTTAAAACTACGTTATTCGCCGACAATATCAATTTACACATGAGCAATCACAACATTCAATTTCTTCAACAAGAGGTTTCTCCGGATATAAATAAAGTCGATAAATGGTTGAAGCAAAACAAATTAATTTTAAATTACAAAAAAAGCAACTTCATGATGATCGGCAATGCGATGCAAAATTCAACAAATTTTGAAGTGATAGTTAACCATAATAATATTCCTCTAAGTAATAGCGTCAAATATCTTGGAGTTATTTTAGACAACAAGCTCACATGGCAATCACATACACTGGAAACGAAAATGGTTCGTTAGGGGTTTTTCGGGGGTTCTCAAATTTGCAAACAAACCCATTATAAGGGTATTTTGCAGAAAAAAGGTATTTACTTTAAAAAAAAACCTCAAGTATCGGTTTTTCAACAGAAAGTACCTTTCCTAAGGGTTTTTTAATATGTGTTATTGCTACCTCTAAAGGTTCGAAAACGAGAAAAACCCATAGTGATGGTATTTTTTTTACAAACATATTTTTTTGAAAGGTTTTTTGATATTTGTAATTATAACCTTTTAAGCTTCGAAAACTAAAAACCTCTAAGGAAGGTATTTTTCACAAAAATACCTTTTCCAAAGGTATTTCGAAATTTCCTATTGCAACCTTTTAAGGTTCCAAAACTCGGAACCTCATTTAAGGGTAGCCTATTTTTTTTACAAAAATAGCTCAACTTTTTCACAGAGTCTTTTCTTCTTATTGCTGCTTTTCACGATGAGGTTCAAAGACAATTTTTTGTTATTGATTTGACAAAATATTTTAGATTGAGATTTTTAAATAAATGGATAAATAGATTTTTAAATATTTTACAAAAGTTTTAGATAAATAGATTGACGAAATATTTTATCCAGTCGCCTGAAGAACGATAATCCTATTTACAGTAGATCATCTCTTCACAACAAAAGTGGTACTGTAGCTCTATGTAAGCTACAGAGACGGCACCAGAGCAGTCGACTTAGAGGGGCCAAAGTTTGGATCAATTTTTGTAAATTACAAAAACGTTTCAACAAAATAGAAAATGCTTGAAATTGTGCACAAAAGCCGCTGTCTTCAAAAAGGTAAACTGGTTGATTGGTAGGGCGAAGCCTCTAAGTAATTTGAGTTGTTGCACTGTAGCCTACATGTATATAGAGTGCTACTAATTACCGGTACAGGTTTAGTGAAGTTAGTAACGGAACTTGCTTTTTTGTTAGACCCTGTGTCGAAAAGTGTACTGGTAGGTTATCTAGTTATAATCCTATATGCCTGTTAAAATTGTGCTTGGTTTCATTGGCAATGTAAAGTGAATTCGTAAAAGTACCGGTACACTAGCCGGTGTTTTTTTTCTGATTTTGGCTGACTGCACTTGTCACACATGTTCTGAAAAACAATACTGTAAATAAAATGATTTAACCCTTATTTTCTTCAACATATTTTTTACATCAGACACCTCAACGTTGTATCGCTTTGGTATAACAAAGTTCAACAGCTTATATCTCGGCAATTTGCAAGATATTACAGTATTTTTTTACAGCTATATTCCCAATTTATTACTGCATTAGGAAAAGTTGATTGCCTGTGATTTTTTCTTGTAATGAGCGTGTAATGATAAAAAGTTTTGACATCGCTTCAAATTTTATGATTTCGCTTTGCTACTGTTGCTAATTCTGCGGTCTTCTGACGTAAATAACGTGGTCACTGGTCAGGCGAGCAAATGACACAGCGAAGATAATCAAGGTTAAGTAAGGCGTAACCAGATCACTCGCCATCTTGAAGCATGTACTAAAATAAAAAGTTCTATCTCTTGGTATATGCTCATAACAAAACAACAAATTTAGTTCATTTAGTTAATGTAATAAAAAGTAGGAAAGCTAAAAAAAATTGAAGTAATTTGGATAAAAGTTTAGTGTTTAACTTTTCAGTTAAAAACTTGTTGTGTCGATGCGACACAACATTGAGGGAAATAGGGTTAAATATAGTATATTGTCTCTAATTAGCTTACCTTTTCAAATTACTTAAATTACTTAAGTTACTTAAGTAATATTTCGAAAATTACTTGTTACTTAAGTAACTTTTTAAAGCTTACTTGAACCCAGCACTACACAAGTTGTGTTTTCGACGGATAATAATATATCCGCCCGACTTTGTGATATACGAAATCAGTCGAGCGTAACCACGTGCTCAGTCTGTTCAGAATAATGTCGTGTAAAGTGCAAAAACTGCAAAGGCGATATGTTGTGTATTTCTGTTTGTATTGACTAGCAGTGAGGGTTGAATTTTGACTATGGTATGCGAATGCTGTTAGGGCTTAGTTCTTTTGTGAAGTGTGTACTTTTAGAGCTGTTTCTAGGATATTAAGGCTAGTTAGATGTTAAGGCCAGTTAGGCTTGTGTCTTTTAAAAGAGTTGCTCAAATATTGTACTGTTAATCTTTGTGTTTTTAATCACAATTCTATTTGAACAAGGTTAATGATTCCGGTAGGTTGTGTAAGAGCAAAACTAAGTGATGTGTTTGAGCCGATGTTTTCTGTGCTGTTATGTCGTTCTCATATAAAGAATCTTTTGTGTAGCAGACACATATGTAGTTGCTGGAGTCAGATTAGTCAATCTCAGGTGTCGTAACCTCTACAGTTGTTAGTTAATAGTTGCGTTTATAGTAATTTTGCTGATAGTCTGAAGAGAATAGAAGATCTATAGCTTCGTTTTGAACAATTATAAAATGTGATTTTTGAAAGGAAAAGCATGCAGTAGGCCTACCGTTATATAATATTATGGTAGGGGGTTTAATGTAACGAAGTGTCTCCGTGTCCGTCCCGGACTTTTAACTTGAAAAAATAGGTCAGGGTTAGGTTAGGGTTAGATTAGGGTGAGGATAAGGTTAGGTTAATATTTGGAGATTATCAGTGACGAAGTTTCATCGGAAGTGATAAAAAACGCAGTGTCTCCGTGTCCGTCCCGGACTTTTAATTTGAAAAATTATTCGTCCGGGACGGACATTTAATATTTTAGGTTAAATGTCCGTCAATTGGCAGGCTTGACCATGACGGACGAATAATTTTTCAAATTAAAAGTCCGGGACGGACACGGAGACACTGCCTTAATGTAAAGCAGGGTTTCCCAACCTTTTCCATGAATGCACCACTAAAACAGTTTCAAAAACTCACCGTCCCACTTCAGCATATAAATTGCACATGCTTACGAAAAAAAACTTAACACTCGCACATATTTATGACGTGCTTGTTTAATGAAAGAAATAAGGCAATTTAGTAAATTATTATTTCCAATCAGTATTCAATGAGGCGGATACGCTTGTTTCTGCGCAACAAGCTCGTCAATGTTAATGTGAATTTTTGTGAGATTGCGACAAAGATTTGGTTCCAGTTCCAAACAGCTTCTGTACTTAGATTTGATGGCAAGCATTGCCAAGAAACCACATTCACACAAATAAGGCGCAGAAAGGCAAAAGAAACTTTGTGGCTCAAGCAGAAATTTTTGGGAAGTCGCTTTGGCAGTAAAACCATAAATTGGACAGGTTTGATGTTTGAAATTTATTTTTCAATCTACCATTACAAGAAAGATCAGAAAAAAAATGTATAATTTTTTTGAAAAATGCAAATGACTGTTTTCTGCCGACAATGCTGAGCAATATCCAACTTTATTTGACTGACGATACGCAAATTATTTCTGAAATAAGCTCGCACAGAAGCGGAAATGCAGCTAGATTATTTTTTTCAATATCCATGAGTCTTGTCTGTAATTTTTTTTACCAAGACGACCTAAACTGGTGCTTGCAGCTGAAGAAGAAGTTAGTCCCAAACATGTATCCATACTTAATCACAAACAAAATTAAATTTTAAATACCGCACATTGAGCACGTAAGTGCGGCATGGATGCAAAGGGCATTGGGTCGTAACAGTACAAAAACAATCATAATAATCAATCGAAATTATTACGCAAAATTACATTTAGATTTCTATGAAAATGTTAATGGAAATGAATTTACATTCATCAATATTAATTAAAAAAATATTAATTTCTGAATTTTAGGCGTACCACCTTCGAATCCTTTGCGTACCACAGTTTGGGAAACGCTGATGTAAAGAGTTTTAAACAATATGCTTTTGTAGTGTACGGTATTTCACATTTTGCTATTACTTTTGCTCACAGTATTTTTCATGTTATCTGTTTCTCACAAGTCACTATGCTGATATAGCCTATTTTCATTTAGCTACAAGTAAGCTGAGGCCAAATGCTTATTGTGCAAATAATGTCTTAAGTGTTCATGTTATACATTTTATTTAGCCTACCTAATGCTAGATTTTAAAGATTTGCTGAATTGACAAAAGCTGAATGAGCATGTCTTCAGCATGCAGTTGGTTTGTTTGCCCTATGCAATTTTGCTGTGTTCCTTTTCGGGAAAAAAAATCAATGCTAAAGCATCTACGTAGTCATCACACTCAAGTTGATTATCAAGGGGGTTTGGTGTGTAAGAAGGATGACTGTGGTAAAACATTTTCTACTTACGAATCTTTCAGAGTTCATATTTGCCGCTATCATGATAGCAGTATGCCAACCTCATCTGACTGCAATGATTTTCCTTGTAATGCTGACCCAGAAAGCTTGATCTATTCTGATACTGGTATACCAGAATTTGAGGATGTTTGTGCTGAAACTTCTTTGCCTCTGTCGAAAGAATTAGGCTTGTTTTACTTGAAAATGCGTGAGTTTCATGTTTTACCAATCAAAACCGCTAAAAACATAATGGATGATGTTATTAAACTGCTAAGCCTTTTGAAAGAAGAATTAAAATCTGCTGTTCAGAGCACAATAGATGAACATAAGATTTCTGACTTTGAAACTATGTGGTATGAAATGAAAAGAGAAAGTTGCTTTAGAGAATTCTGCAAACGTTTAAATTTTGTTGAGCCTGAAACTATTGAACTCTCAGATGACCAAAGATCTGTTCTTGGTGCTTCTGGGCATGCCCATAGGCACCAGTACACTAGTTATCAATATATTCCTATTTGCAAAACTTTAGTTTGCTACTTGTCACACTGGGATGTGTTACACAGCATTGAGCGATGTAAAATTCAAGCTACCGATCCAAACTCTGATGGTGTGCTGAGTTCTTACACTGATGGAGAACTTTTTCGATCAAATGCATTGTTTCAAGGAAATTTTCACTATATACGATTAAATCTATATTGTGATGAAATTGAGGTTTGTAATCCAATTGGCACTGCACGAACAGCACATAAATTGACTTGCATATACTTTACTGTGGCAAACATTGAACAGAAATATCAATCCAACTTACGAAACATTCATTTACTTGCTGTCATTCCCTCATTGCTTTTAAAAGGGCATGGCTATGCCAAGGTACTTGATAGACTCGAGCAAGACCTCATTACTCTTGAAAATGATGGTATAGTGTTTGATTTTGATGGAACAACTTTCCATTTTAAAGGAGGGATTGCAACAGTAATAGCAGACAATCTTGGAAGTCACGACTTTGGAGGTTTTAGACGATGTTTCAGTTCTGGTCGAATATGCAGATACTGCATGTGTGTGCATGAAGAAATCTTTACTAAGTTTCATCCGACTCAATTCACACCTAGGTCTGTCCCGCTCCACAATCATCATGTTCAATCCCTTCAAGAAAATTGTGATGCAAGTAAGGATTTAATTTCAGCATATGGTGTTCGATGTTCTTATCCTTTCTTGAAAGTGAAGAGCTTTCATCCAATAACATCTTTGCCTCCTGACTGCCAGCATGACTTTTTAGAAGGCATAATCATCCAAGTCATGGAGTGCATTTTTGAAGATTTAAATCGGCAAAAACTTTTATCAAAATTTCAAATTGTGTCACGTGTAAAGCTGTTTTCAGTTGGCATCAGTGATAGAGATAATTTTCCCAAGTATTGGAATCCTTTTTCAAATAAGTCATTGACATCTACTCAAGCTTGGTGTTTGTTTCGATGTCTCCCTTTTTTGATTGCGGACGCTGTCCCAGAGCATGATTCAAGTTGGGAAATGTATCTTGCATTATCAAACATATGTGATATTGTGTTTGCTCCATCAATCAAAACAGAATGGGTTAGTTATTTAGATGTGCAGATTCAAGATTTTCTGGAGAGATTTGCATCAAACAGCGATTTTGCTTGTAAAATTAGGCCAAAAATGCATTTCATGATTCACTACCCTGCTCTAATTATGAAATATGGACCTATTCGACCACTATGGGCTATGAGGTTTGAAGCATTTCATCAAAAAGTGAAAAAAGTGATGAAGCGGTGTAGTTCATTTAAAAACGTACCAGTTACAGTTGCTAATAGAGTCCAAAGAGGAAAGTGTTTTGAACAAGCAGGATTAAACTGTTTAAGCATGCCAACAGAATATTCCAGTTTTCAAACGATGAGCATCGTTGATCTTCCGAAGTATTTGTCAGATTATTTTTCTGATGTTGAGTCTTTAACGCTTGTTAAAAGCTTAAAGTTTGATGAACGACTGTATCGCGTTGGTGGTGTTTGTGTCACAGATATTACAAGCTGTGATAATCCTCAGTTCTTTCAAATTTCTGCAATTGTTAATCACCGAAATGTTTGGTATTTGGGTGGTGAATTATTGCTTAATCAAACTTTTTCTCATCATTACCATTCATATGTTGTGGAACATTCTAATATTTGGCATGTTTTGAGATGTGGTTTTGAATTGAACATACATGGTTTAGATTTGTACAATCTTCATGAGAAGTTGCTTGTTAGATTATGCTACAGAATTGTTGCTTTAAATTCATTATCTGAAAATAACTAATTGAATTTTTTGACTCTGCTTGAACACTTGCGCTATTGCTTTGTTTTGTTGTGATGTTTTTGTTTTGTTTGCAGTTCAATCAGTTTTAGTTTTGGAGTAGCTTGTAATGCTTACAATTTGATTCGCAGAATTTGTCGGTGTATTGTAGTCCATTAGACTAACAACTTATACGTATATGTATATACTAAAATATTGATATTACACATTTTGCGTTGAATGTTTAAGCACAATGGTAATTCAAAATATAAAGTTCTTGAATCGACATCTTGGAGTGACAAAAGATCAATAGACTATTGGAAAGCAGACTACCAGTACCACTAGTAGCAATGATTGAGGTTCACATTTTTGCACGGCCTAGGCATATTTTTTTTTTTTTTTTTTGCTAAAATCATACTGATCGTGACAAGTTTAGTGTAGGCTTAGCTCTCATATTCATAATACTTTTTTCAGCGTATTTTAATGTGTATATTTTCATGACCTTAGTAAAGGAGGCTTAAGGTTTTTGCATACTGAAATTTTAAAATGCACTGTTGACAATGTCAGCTCGTAACTTCCTTCAGTTTAATATGAGCGAGTGGACTATAATTACCTTTGACTTCTACTTTTAGTTTTGATATGGCTCATGACTTCTTCTGCTTGTGAAAATGTTCATAACAGAATGAAAGTGTTGTTATATTTTCAAGTTTTTTTATATGTAGGCTATAACCGGTACCGGTATATGTAAAAATATAAAAACTTTCCAAATCAAAAAATGATAATTTTTTTAAATTTTGCATTGTTGAAATATTATTCAAGGTGTTTGGTTGTGTATGATGATCATCTTTTACATAATATTTCTTTACTGTGAGTTACAGAGTAGAAGTATATACATAATTTGGAGAAGATGTATCATGTAACTTTTGAAAATTTGAAGAAAAAAGTTTTAGTTGAAAATGTAGAAGACGTCTTCCAAAAATTAGAAGATGCTTTTCAATTGTCAATTGATGAACACTATCTTTATTTGTTTGATAATGACTGCGATGATTGGCTAACAGTTGAAAAACCAACCGACATAGCTCAGTTAGGAGGGAAAGGAAAACTCATGATAAAGAAAAAAGGTAAGTATTATTTTTATTTTGTTAAAATATTACATATACTCGCATTTATATATAGTAAAGAAAGACCTAAAATGTTTCCCTTAAATGTGATTTTATATTTATTATATTGTGTGTGTATATACAATCATTTTTTCTTGAAGGTAGATGTAAGAATCTGACAACCACGATTGAAACTGTATATATACAGGGTGTCCCAAAAAAATGTATACACTTTAAAATTAATTGTGCATACATTTTTTGGGACACCCTTGTCTTTGCAAAATTTTCACAATTTTACAATAAAAACTTGCCCTATCAAATCTAATAATCAGTTGAAAAATTGATAAAATGTTGAGCAGCCTGAACGATAACATTGACCAACAAAACCCTGTGTATACATTTTTTTGGGACACCCTGTATATATATTGATACTAAATAATTTATAATACCTTTACCTAAAAATTTTTACTGTTTCGAGCTTGTAGTTGGTTGGTACTGTTTTTATTATTATTATTATTACTTGCAGTTTTATCCTATCACGAGAAAGCGACGGAGCGCTGTACGAGCTCGCTTAGGAGTTGCCGGCCATCTGTCTACCACACTAAGATGGGGGAATCCCGTTGTGCCTTTCCCAACGGCACAACAAGCGAACTTGCCGGCTTTCTCCACACTGTCCCTTTAATGCTGAACGCCAAGCAGGGAAGCTGTGAATACCAATTTTTAAGTCATTGGTTTGATCCGACTCGGAATCGAACCCCGAGTCTACCGATCCAGAAGCAGGCGCTCTTAACCACTGGGCCATCTGATCGGTGACTGTGGTTTAGTGACGCTTTTCCAATCCATTCAATGAATATATGTACCGGTATATGTATGTTGTACTTTCCAGGATAGAAAATATTTTTAAAATGCGCCCAAGCAAAATTCAGGTTTATTCATTTCTAAAAAACAAACTAATACCCATGGAAGTACATTCAATATGAGACATATACGTAGGCCTGTAATAATTGTTTTTCAGTACAAGTTTCGAATGTTTAAAATATAAGCTAAACATGCCTGTGTGCTTACAAACTGGTCTAGTTTTTCTATGCATATATATATACCGGTACTTGGTTTAAGCAATATATATGGCCTTTGACATCTATTGCGGTTGCTTTTTTATTTCCGGTATTTTTACTGTTTTAGTTGCAGCATGTAGTGAGATGTCACAGAGTGAAAAGAATTGTACCATTACTGCCTTTCCGAATGTTCAAGTTACTTTGGAGGAAGCATGTAGTGATACTCGGTTAAATTTTGGCCATTCAGATGAATTGTTTGATGAAAATACGTGTCTTATCAATGATGAAGAGCCACACAAAGATTGGCCTTGCTTCTATGATTTGCCCAAGTTCCCTCCTTCTTTGGATTTTGACATTAGGTCGCTTCCATCTACAAGTGGTGGTTATGCTATTATTCCAAGTAGCTTGAGAAGAAGGATTGTACAATTTTTTTTTGAGGAACTCCGAAGTTACTCATGGTAAAATTTTTTTTTTTTTATATATTATAAATGTATATATATATATATATATATATATATATATATATTATATACTTCTATATATATATATATATATATATACTTCTATATGTCTATGTACTGCTATATGTATGTATATATATATATATGTCTTATTCCCTTATTATTCCAGTTATATATTTGCTTTTTTTATTCTTTCTGCGATTAAATACCGCCAAGTCCGGTTTTAGCTTAATGCTAATGATTGATGCAAAACACAGCTCATGTGACAGGATAGTATTTCAGGCATTTGAAAGAGTTGTAATTGTAGCAATGCATTCAGTTATGATATTGTTTTAGTATCGTGTTTCCCAAACATTGTGTCGTTGGAGATTTTAAGATGTGTCACAAAACTTGATTTCTAAAGAAAAGCATATAATATATACATAATCGTATCGCAAATAAGCCTGCGAACTTTGATTGAATATTTTCCATTGTATATTACACATTTGATAATTATCGTATACACCCACTTCTAATTTGACTTTCCAATGCAGTAAGGATAATTGTAATGCAATCACAATAATCTTGGCATCACATCATTATGACGTCGTGAGTATGGATCTTTTTTCTCCGACAGAAGTACATGGTAAAAAAGCAAAATTGCTTTTTGGAACAGATGACAAAATATGGCTGTGCTTTGCAAGTATGAAACCGGAAACTCGTTTCAATCTTCATGAAGTTGCGAGCACTGCGTTTAGCAAGTTGAGTTTGTCAGTGATGACTACTTATGATATATATGTATATACTCTGTAATAAATGTGGCTTTAGGTACCCAAGTAGTCATCAGTATCGGAATGTTCTTAATAGTGCTTTGAGAAAGTATCCAGTTTTGAGAGATCGTATGGCTCATCAAGGAGTTTATTATGTGAGTATGATTTGCTTTTGGAGGCCAGTGCTAAGTTATCAATGCAAGTTTTCTGTTTCACCAAATTTCTCAAGATTCGTTCTCGGTAAGACAACGTTTTAAAATAACGGTAAAATGGGTTATTGCATAATGCTTAGGTCGGTTGATATGCCGGTTATTTGATTTGTGGAATAGAAAACTATCAACAGTCAAAGTAATTAACAATATTGTATATGCACTTAATATTTATTATAATACGCTGATTGTTGACACATGCCACGAATTAGTGATTCCCTTCCAGCAACATAGTGCTAAGGCAACTAAACTAT
>OZ023243.1:15237801-15304367 GCA_964006365.1 Trididemnum miniatum | reverse complement strand
GAATATCCATCATTATCGGACTCAACAGCAGTGTTGAGAATTTTCCATCAAGCTAATTAAGCTACCGCTTAGAACATCATGTTTAAGGGGCCACGCGCTGTAATCAGGTTTCTAATATTTTAATCTTTCAGTTTAAAATTATTTTTGTAATTTATCTTATAAAAAACCTACACCTTTGTTTATATCACAAGACTATCAAACTAATTAAAGATCTGAGACTATACGACAATAATCAGTAGGCTTAAACGAAATATGGCAGGCAGTGTCGTCATATGGCTTGGCTTTTTTAAATTTCCCGGTTCCTGGGAAATTTATGTCGGGTTCCCGGTAAATGTTTTACCTTAGCAAGGATTTCAATGGTACTGATAAATATCATTTCGGCGTAAAAAAATGCGTTACTGCAAATCTACTTTTTTTTTTGCTTACTAAAAATTATTTTTTAAAATTTGCAAAATTTTTTATGACAAAATGCTTGTGAGATCGAAATTTTTTCTCAATTTGTCGAAAAAATTGAAAAAATTCAAACTAAGTTTGTCAAAACAATATAACAAAATGCTAAAAATGAGATCTGCAATGGTGAAAATCAGAGAAAAAAGCAAAATAATCAAGCTCGGGAAAATTTCCCAGAAAATATTCCGGAAATTTTCCAAAATTCCCGGGAAATTTTTTGAATATTTTCTGTTTCCCGGGAAGTTGAAAATTCGGGAAAAAGGGAAACCCTATTTTCAACCCATGGGCCATGGTCCGAATGTTGATCACGGCACTGTCTTCAATGGGCCACTGAGCTTGGCTAGAAGCAGCATTAGCTTCCCTATGGCGGCCTGTCTTACGGCCTGTCTTATGGCTGTTGCGCTCATTTTAGGCCAGTGGTTCTCAAACTGGGGTCCGCGGTCCTTTTGGGGTCCGCGAGACAAATTTTCTGGGACCGCGAAGCACCTTCCAAAAAAATTAAAACGACGATCCTGAAGAAAAAATTTTGTGTAAAATTAAGTTTTCAGGCAAGTTTTCTTCCAATCAACTTAACAAACACAATTTGTCGTGAAACCTTGCAGGCTACATAGGCATTTATGATATCACAAGAAGCAATTTGATGTCACATTAGTGCAATGGCTCCTTTAGCGTGAAGTCTGCGAATGATGGAGAACGTGCAGTAGCAAAAAGGATCAAGTTTTTTTGCGGATGGCTTAGAAGTAAAAACCTGGTGGGTGGCGGCAGCAGTATTGGTTTCAGAGAAGGATACTGCAATGTGTGATTTTAGTCTAACTCTAGTAAATTGTTCATTTTCCTTGAATAAGTTTGCAAAGAAGCAAGTGCCCTCGTCACATTGATACAATAAAAAATCAACGTGTTGTTTTGTGTTTATTTGTGTTAATTTTTCAAGGGGACCGTGAGCCATTAAAAAAATTGCTAGGGGACCGTTGCGTAATTTTTTTAAAAAAGTTTGAGAACCACTGTTTTAGGCCTATGTTTTTCAAAAAAAGTAAATGGGCCATCGCCATATTTTATCATTTTAGTGGGCCATAAGCAAAAAGAGGTTGAAAAGCCTTGGTCTAGACCAGGGTTTCCCAAACTTTTTCGCTCGCGACCACTTTCATCTCCTGAAATTTTTCGCAACCTTTCACGGGTAAGATGACGAATATTGCGAACTATCCATTTGTGAAAATTTTTGAAAGGCCAAAACTAAAAACAAGCCCGCAAGTCAATGTCTACTAGCTCACGCGTAGCTAATTAAAAACAAAAAATCAAACACATCACATCTATTCAAGGAGATGGGTGCGATTGCTTTCTCCTACAAAGCGAATCCATCAGTGGCTCAATACTTGTTAATGCCGGTCTCAAGATGGTTTCAATGTTGCTTATGCTGGAACGAAGTTTTGTTTTGACTGCCGTCCACGTTGAAAATGCTGACTGGCACAGATACGCCGAGACAAATGGCAAAAATGCGGTTACTGTTGAATCCGATAATGATGGATATTCGGCTCTAATGCTAAGCCAAAAAGTGTCAAGCCTTTTTCACGAAATTCACGCCGCAATTTAGAGTCAAAAGATAAACCAGCAAGCTCTTTTTGAGTGAGATTGACGAGGAACATGCTCGGTACTTTGTTTTTGGATAGCAGATGGGTTTTGAATCCACTTTAATTTGGTATTGTTCAGTTCTGGAAGACAATACTTCTGAAACTGTGTCAACAGATTTGACCATAGATTACTATTTGACAAATAGTCGATTAAAAGAGGATTAATAACGAAGTAACGAAACAAAACAGTTCATACATAGAGCTACAGCTGTGCCACATGATAAAAATGCGGAAACATTCATCCGCTGCCACACCATTTCGTACTAGCCGTAAGACAGGCCGCAATGTACAGCTAATTAATCTACAGAACAGAATCATATTTGCGCAATCGCACTAGTTTTGAAGTCTGAAAAGTACAACATTAGGTACTGCACGGAATACGCAATATTTTGAGTAAGATTTGTATAGGCCATGGGTCGGCAATCTGCGGCTCAAGAGCCACATGCAGTTCATTGAACCCCCAGTTGTGGCTGCTTTTGGAGGTGAACAACGATCTTTTTTTTTGGAATTTTTTTCGGAATAACTGAAGTTTTTGGACCCGACGGTAGTTTTGCGGCTACCGCTTGGTTTCGTGTTGTAATAAACGGACTAATTTGGCTCTTTAAGTGCAAAAGGTTGCCGACCCCTGGTATAGGTCTATCTCTGCGACCCCTGAAGCTTGTTACGCGATCCCCAGTTTGGGAAGTTCTGATCTAGACAGCAAGGGCGTATCCACATTTTTTGGATGGAGAGAAGCAAAAGAAAATGCTTAGTTAGGCTATCATGCTGCTGTATACGCTACCACGCTACGTCTACCAGCATCGACATACGAATCTATAAACATGGGCTCGTAACTCTTTTCAGCGTCCCTCCTAAATCTTCTTATGCACAAAATGTTTCACGAAACTGTTACCGATAAAATTTGCACTGAAATGATAAACTTGGCAATTTGATTTGTGCTGTTCATAGTTTGATGAATGGTGAAATTCATTTGTGGTGAAATGCTAAAATATTTTAGTCAATATTGCCGTGAATTTACAATGCTACATTACAGCAGAGTGTTTATGATTGCAGAGAGTAAGCAACATAGCTGCAACATGCGCAGCATTATTTGCAAAAGCTTCAACTGTCTTAAACGCAGCCTTGTACACTGCATTGCATCCTAAATATAAAACGATAATATGGAAGAAAACAAAGCCAGGTAGGTTGTGATTTGAGAATTTTGTTGCGGTTGCCACTGGAGATGGGCATTGATCGCGATAATTTATCGGCGATAGTTATCGGCGATAATTTTTCACCGATTATTGCTATCGCTCAAAATAATTTGAATTAATTGATTACCGATATCGCTTTCATAATATATTTTGTTATCGCGGATAAACTATCGCGATAAACGATTCGTTATGCACACAGTGTTCAAAGTTAGGGAATTGGCGCTATGGCAAAATTCACGGTGTCGATAAAGTCTTGTTGCAATTTAAAAAATCTCTCTTTGTGTTGTTTAATCCCACGGCAAAGTTCGTAAACTGCTTTCTTTTCTAGAAAAATCTAGAAAAACACTTTTGTGATTTCACTTGCAAGAAATAAAACTTCGTCATGCACATTAAAAATTTACCGCAACGTTTATCGTAAAAATTTATCGGCGATGATTTAGCGATTACCGATATCGCTTTAAGAAATTAAGATTTATCGATTATCGGTATCGCCCAGAGCATTTTTTAAATTATCGATTATCGTTATCGCTTTAGTCAGAAAGGTTTATCGTGCCCATCTCTGGCGGCTGCCATAAACACTTTGTTAACACATAGAGCTTCAGCACCATAAAATTCAACACTCATGTCCATTTTTAATAAATTGTCGTCGCTTCTGAAAAATAGATGAAGTATTGTAGCTTAATCGGTAACAAAAGCGAATCTTCATCATACTCGCGGTATTGTAACGAGTGGCCGGCCCCATCTTCAGGGCTAGCTCGTGGGCAACACAGCTCCGATGAAACGTCGCAGCGGTGGCGAGCCATTGGTGACACTGTGACTAAATTGAACGGCCCGGGAATAGAACCATGATCTTCCTCACCGACGGCGGTGTCTTCGACCACTACACCAACCGGCCAAACAGTCATCCGAAATAACGCAGCTATTAAAAATTTTAATGTTTTCGTTATTAATCTTTTTTCACTATTCAATCAAGTTGAAGGCCACTTGTAATAACGTTCTGTTTGCTTTTAACTTTACTTTTTCATCTTAAAAATAATTGAAAGTTTTTTTTAGGATTTTCAAAGCAAGATTCAAGGCGAACTCGATCTTCCAGCAGCAATAGTAGTAAGGAATCGACGAGAAGACTTAGATTTACTGCGAAAGAAACTGAGCAAGAAGTTCAGTTATAAAATCCGTGCTAATTGAATAATGAAACTCTGATTTCAAATGAGCTATTACTGGAGAGAGAACAATTGCTTAAACTTTCGAAGACTTGATATTTTGCTTGAAAATGACTAAAACGTGAATCCTGGGGGACAACTAAGTCGTTTTTTGTTTGTTATAAATAGCGCGTTAACGCTATGTTATTTGATCTGCCGAATTGCAATTTTTGTCAAGATCATGCTTTTAACCTTCCCTAAAGGATAACTTTAGTTTCCTCTGTCATCTCCCAATTCCAGTTCATTTTCTCCAATGCGTGAAACGGATCTTTGACTAATCACTTAGCTCAGTTGTTATGACATTGCTATCGATGCAGGAGGTCTAGGGTTCGATTTCCGGGTCGGTCAAATCGGATACTGTGTCGCCAACGGCTCTCCCTCGCTGCGACGTTTTTTCGGAGCTGTGTCACCCAGACGCTAAGCTGCGGACGTGGGCCCCGCCACATGCACGTTTCGGCATAATACCGTGAGTATAAACGAGGTTTGATTACCGTAGAGCGAGACAGCTCCACTTTAAAACTTTAAATCTGACCCAACACGTGGAAGTCGTTCTGACTTCCCATTCAGCAGGCCAGGCAGGACGACGTTGTGTCTCACGAGGTTTGATTGTTTTTTTGAAAACACTTTATAACAAAAGGTCGTATCATATAGGTGAGCACATCTTTGTTAATCTTAGCTTCGCTTTTTGTTAATCGTAAATAACGAGGCTAAATTTTTTTCATTGTCTAGTTGATGTGCTAACTTCCTGTTAAATTGTAGAGCTTTTAGCTTTCATTAATGCTATAGTTACCTTTTTCGTATTCGTTAACTTTGATGTCGAAAACCTTGCCTAAAATACAACAATTTATTCTAATGGTTAGGTCAAAAAAGTAGCTAAAATTGAGATAAAAGCAACAAAAAGTTGTTTATCAGCAAAAATTTGTTTGCGCATACAACATTCCAAAGCTTTAAATCTTTTTCAAACAAGTTACAGGCTATTTAAAATGAAAAATTATCGAATTAGTGGATTTAATTAACTTCCGTAAATCGGAGCTAAATTTAACGAATTAGATTTGACGAAGGTACAAAATTTGTCACCGAAGTGGTGGTTAACGAAAATAATGTTTTGCATTAATTTGCCCATCTATGCAAAAGGTCATTTTCAAAGCGACTGCAAGTTGGACCATGGTGGAACGAGATAATAAATGAAACTGAAACACTATTTGAGTGAGCAGCGACGTGAAGAAACCAATTATTGTAGTCCACTGCGATTGTTTGCTGCTGTTATGGAACCAGTCTCATGTGGGGTTTTAAATCCGCCGAGGCTTTGCTTGACTAGGCCTTTCAGTGGTGCAAATTTTACCAATCAGCCCCTGCATGGAAAAAGACTGTTAAAACGCTATGATAAAAAATTAAGCATAGGCCTAGGAAAATTCCGTACTGGAGCCTTAATGAGAGAAATCTCTTGGTGCAGATAATGATGAAATGTCAGTAATACATTATGACGATTGAATGTTAGTTGCTCATCCCTTCTACGGCTGTTTGACAGTCACGTCTACTCAGAGCTGGAACGAGGACCCTACCTACCGAGACTAAGACGAGACTTTTTATGTGCAAGTCGAGACGAGGCAAGACTTTATAGTTACGAAATACGAGACTTCGTAAGCTAAAACATCAGGCCAAATGTTTTTCGAAACTGCGTAATCATGCCAAATTTATTACTTTAAATACATCGGGTATGCCTGGTTGTTGATTATTCTTAATATTGTGGTTTACGTATTAAAGACCTGAAAGTTGTTTTAAAGCCGAAATATCTTCATGTATCAACTGAGACATGACCATTTTCCAAGACTTTCAAGGTCCGAGACGAGACAGAGACACGTCTTGAGACATTCAGCTCTGCTTTTACTAAAGAGGTTTTCAATCCCACTGTAAGATCGTACGATGAATTTGCGAAAAAAAGACACTATGCGATTGCTTTCTGTTGAAAAAATAACATTAGCCCTATGCCCAATATTTCATGTGGCTTCAACATTGCATGATGTGGTATAAAAGCCAATAATATAGTAACATCGGACGGTAGCCTCAAATTATTGCAAAATTTCAGCTTCATAAGGATATCAAAATGTTGTGATTCAAAGCGATCCAAACATATAGCAAATAATTCGAAATCGGAAAAAATAAACACAAAATCTTGGTTCGTTTAAGTCAAGGATGGGGAACCTTCAAGGCATAGCGGGCCACATTGCACGCATGATATTTTTAGCGGGCCGCATTTACATTTCATGCGTAAAGAGCAAAAAGAGTTCCTTTAAAAATTTAGTGGAGAGCCAAAAAAAGGTCATTAGGTCCGCAGAACCTCAATTTTTTGCCCAAAATCAAGTGAAGAGCAAAAAAAAGGTCATCACGTCCGCAGGCCGTCGTTTGAGCTGCGTAAACCGTGTTTTGACATGTTTTCACTGATCAATAGGCCGAAGTGTTAAAAAAGGAGGACGTATGGTAAGCCTAGCATTACATGAGCCGTATGTACACACCGGCCACATTTAAAATTTAAGCGGGCCGCATGTGGCCCGAGGGCCGCAGATTCCCCACCCCTGGTTTAAGTAGTCCAACTGCTTAGCAAAACCAAGCACATTGTACCTTTGCCTCGTGTATGGCAATTGAATTAAACACCCTGGGAATCGATATCCTGTCGCTCGACGTTAAATTGTTTCCCAATGCGTTGCTTGATGGTGAGTAAGTTGCTTGATTCGCCGTCAAACGAGATTCGACCAGAGCGTTGTATAAAGAAGCAAAACACTTTCTGACTTTTGGGCCGACAAATGACACCAATGTTGCATCTTTGTCAAAACCAAACAAAATTGATCCAATTGGTCGTGTTTTATTAGCTTGGAATTCTGGAGTTCTGGAGCAAAGTGCTTACATAGCTTAAGTCGTTTTTTTGAGAAGTAGCTCAGATGCCAGAGCAAAATCAGTGAAATAATTGTCAGCAGTAATGTTCCTGGGACATGGTATAAATCTTCCTTTCAGAAAATTTAAAAAAGAATACAAAAAACTACTGTCACATTCTTAATCCATCGTCTACTATCAACTTTATACGTTATAGTTCATGTCATTGTTCCGCCCTGAGCTTTGTTGCCTTCGTGCTTTGTATCGTTTTGTTTTCTCTAGCGTTAGCTTCATCAGTAATTGCATTGGATGTGTCTGATTCTACTCTTGATAATTTTGCATCACTTGTTACCAGTGATGGGCACGATAAACCTTTCAGTACTAAAGCGACAACGATAATTTCGAAAAAGTTCTCGGCGATACCGATAATCGATAAATCCCATTTTCTTAAAGCGATATCGGTAATCGACAGTGATGTAATTAAGACCATCACCTACAAGACCAAGACCTTGTAAATTCTTCAATACCAAGACCGTCTTTGTCAAAACCAAGACCAAGACCTTTGATTTTTTTCAAGACCAAGTTGGCCGAGTGGTTGGTGCATTGGGCTCCGAAGCTGGCTTCGCGGGTTCGATGCTCAACTAGGTCATCTCCATGATGCATGTACTTCACTACCACAAAAATCCTAAGCCGCAATTAAGTGGCTTGAAAAAAAAAAAAAAAAAAAGACCTGAAGACCAATACCATACAAATGGAATGAGAATTAACAGTTTATCACTTATCGCTATTTTTCTATGACAACAAAAAAAAACAAAAAACGGGCAAAATATATACAGAATATTATAAGAAATATGAACAACAAAATCACATGCACGCTGTTGGATACTTTTTCTAGCTGTGCAGGATCACGCAAATTTTTACTAAATGCTTTTTAGTTCTTTCGGTCTTAAGACCAAACTAATGGTCAAGACCAAGACCGCAAATGGTCAAGACCAAGACCGTCTTGACCAAGACCTTAAAAAAATGGTCTTAGAACCTTCATCACTGGTGATCGATGAACTATCGCCGATAGTTTTTCCGATAAATGTTGCCGTAAGTTTTCAATGAGGTGGACGAAGTTCTTTTTGTAAGTCGAATTGCAAAAATGTTTTTCTAGATTTTTCAACAAAAGATTGCAGTTCACGGACTCTGTCGTGGCATTGAACGAAACAAAGAGAGATTTTTACAAAATTGCAACAAGGCTAGTTGGACACCGTGTATTTTTTTCCGTAGCTCCAACTCTCTAACTTTGAAGTTTGATCACTAGTTGTGTCCACAAGAAATCGTTTATCGCGATAATCTATCGGCGATAACAAAATATATTACAAAAGCCGATATCGGTGATCAATAAATTAAAACTATTTTGAGAGATAACGATAATCGGTAATAAATTATTGCTGATAAATTATCTCGATAAATGCCCATCTCTGACTGTTACTCACTGCACACATTTGGTAATTCTATTCAAGTTGCTGGCTTACTTTAGTATGATCATGTTAACGTCATAAAATATGGCTATAGGGTCAGCGATGGCGAAAGTATTTCTAAAGTGGGGGGGCCCAAAACCACTAACCAGATTTTCTTCATCTACAACCAGGACCGACAGTGGCGTAGCGAGAAATTTTTAAAGGATGGGGGAGGGGGGGGGCATAATTTCCACATTTTTTTCAAGCGTATTATTTTCGGCAAAACTAATTTGAAGTTGGTTAAGAAACCACGAAAGTTCTAGGAGAGAGCGGGGGCATGCTCCCCCGGGAAATTTTTGAAAATTTACATGCTGCAATGACTATTTTAGTGCATTTTGAATAATTTTCAGGCAAGTTGTGTTTAAATTTTTTGACCCTAATTCTGAGTGCTTCGCCAAATATGATGCATTTTGTTCACACATTTTTAATTATGCGTGCTTAAGGCGTAAGGCTTAGAGCTATCAAAAAGGTTCGAAATTATAGAAAAATTGTATACATCAAAAACATTTTTGAAAATGGCTGGTGGGAGGATGCACATCCCTTATCCTACCCCTCTGGATTCGCCCCTGGTCATAAGCTATAGAAACCACCAAAAGAATCTGGCATATTTTAGTCACTTGGCACCATTAGTATTGTTCTTTTTTACTAAAAGGCAGAGTCAAATGGAGGGCATGGCACAATGGCCCCGTCCCTAAATACTCTCCTGTGGAGCGGATTTAGACAATGAGAGGCCCTAGGCTATTTGATCACACTGATTGGAAGAGCAAAAAAAGGTCTTCACGTCCTCAGATGTCCTGTTTTCACTGAGCTGAAAATATCGGTTTAGTGAAGAGCAAAAAAAAAGGTATGCACGCACTCAGATGTTCTGTTTTCTTGTGAAAGTATCGGTGAAGAGAACAAAAAAAAAAGCCTTGATAAGGCCCCCCATTTTCTACGAGGCCCTAGGTTTCAGCCTGCTTAGCCTGTACGTAAATCCGGCCCTATGCCTACAACCCATATTTAGCCTATCCACATGTGACATGTCCAATTTATGTGGGCTTTAGACCCACGGTTCTTGCTTCTAGTTTCTGTTAGACTGTTACCCCACCGCACAAAATTTTGAAAAAGACATCTCTGGATTTAAGCTCTTTCCTGGGTTTTACTTTCGATGGTAGGCCTATTAAGCTTCAAATCCATTCATGCAGAGGCAAATTGTAGAAATGAGCGCGTAAATTAGAGCCCACCCTGAAAAAAAAAGTGGGGAGGCCAGGGCTCCCTCGGTTTCGCCACCTATGTATAGGGTGATTTATTGACTCAAGGACCTCGCAGTCTATTCGGAGTCACTCTGTCACTACTAACTTTGTTACTTTATCTAACGCCTATGTTTTTGTGTAGGCCTAATTAACTGCTGTGGTTGGTGACGAATAAATAAACTTGAATTCAAGATTCACCTCAGCTCTTAGTTTTGTGGGCGACGGTATCTCTACTCGCATTTATTTTTCAGGCTTATTAAGTCAAAATTCAAAACCTTCACGCTCTTCCAGCAGCAGCAAAGAATCACCGGAAAGGCTTAGAGTAACAAAGATAAGTTACATCCTGAACGGAGTGATCAGCATTGAATTCGATCTCCTATGTACTAAAACTTCACATCTTAATTTCAATCTTTTTTTACATTTCCATCATTTCACTGCAGTCACCGTTTCTGTAAATGAAAGCCTAAATCTCGCGAGAGACCTCCTTAATCTACCCATTCTTCTAAACTCTATATAGACTAAGCTTGAAAGGAATTTTGTTCTGCTCAGCATTGCGCACCCTAAAATGTTTTCAGTCTTCTGATTTCACTAATACAGTAAGTTTTGGGATCGTCGGTATGACGTCATCACTGCTCCATCTTTTTAGCTGACCTCTGTTTTTTAGATTAGGTCCAGGAGAAGCTACATGACTTTGATGAGAAATCACAAGACGTGTGATCGAGGGGCTTCAATAAAATCTGTAGGCTAATCCAAGCGTTTAATCACACCTTACTGGTCTACTAACAGTCTTCAAGTTTTTTAAGCTATGCATGAGAGCTCGATACCCAATGATGAAAATGTAACAAGATTAAGAGTTTTCAGAACAGAAACAAGACTTTTACCAGCCTGCATAAAAGCTGTCGTTGCTTAATTTGAATTAAACAATTAAGTCATATCTAAAAAATTCTTTCATGAATCCTTATTACAAGAACCTAGTGCTAGATTGTACTGTATGGTGGTTATTATAACAATGATAAGTGTTTCACCCCCCCCCCAAAAAAAAAAAACAATGCAATACAGTTTTTTCTTTTAAAATACTGTTGGCCTACACTGTGTACATTATACGATGCATCATCAAAACTACGTTTTCTCGATTATTCGCATTCATTACGTTCATAGTGTAGTGTTTGTGTTTGAATGATAATGCACAGCAGTCTCTTGTACACTCCAAAACTGACTAATCCTTTAAAAATAAATGAAATTCAGCATTTGATAAGGTACTCATATTTTCTAAACATCAAAGTGGTTTTAAACAAAACAAGTTGCTTCGAAAAGCAGCAGCAGCAAGTTACATCTTGAATAAAAAAACACGGATAATTCACGTCAAAATATCTCCAGCTTTATCCGCAATTACAGACTCCATTGATCCAACATCCAGACACCACGTGTCTAGTTTGCTTTTCATCTTCGCAACCTGTCAATCAAAGTCGTTCATTATTTTTTTGTGACAATCATGCATTGTCTTGGTACGTGCCCACGATATTATCAAGAATACAAAACAGGTTCATTTTACTGCGCAAAATACACCAACACATTGAATAAAATATTGGCAACAGGCAGCTGCGAAGGGACCTATAGAGTCGAGCAGCAACCTAAAAAAAAATGGTTTTCAGTTTTGGCCCAATTTTTTTTCTCGCAGCATAACTTCAAAAGTTTGTCATTAAAAGTGAGAAACCACGTTTGTACTCTGTAGAGGCGCTTCAAAAATTGAAATCACATTGATGGGTACCACATGACATATGTTTAACCAACACTTAAATAACTGATCGACCAACAAGGTACATTACCACAAGCCGAAATATCTATGTGCATTGTGCATCCAAAGACCTAAATATACCCAATCTTATTTTCGGTGCGTAGCCTCCTAAGCCATCACGTCTACCATCATACTCAGACACCTCCGTAAGAAACCACAACCTTATGTCAAATATAACTGAGAAAATGATGTGACAACGTGTTCAATCGGAGGAACTTTAACTTGTTTAGTCAGTATTCTGCTCAAATTTATGTAAATTTCATCGGCACCGCGTTAAGAATTCTCAACTTAGCTACAAGTATTCATGATTGACTGTTGAGAAAATTTGCTTGCTTTAACCGCATGAAAGGGCAATTCTTCAGCACAAATCGTCTATATGTCATTATCAGTAACATCTGATAAGTCTAAAGCTGTGGCGTATCGAGAAATTTAAAAAAGGGGGAGGAAGCATGAACTGCAAGAGCCATCAAAAGACTCTGGCATATTTCAGTCATTTGGCAACATTTGATCTTTTTTTACTGAAAGACTGAAAGGTCAAGTCGAAAGGGGTTGGCCATGGCACAATGCCCCCCCCCCCCAAATACAATCCTGGTATAAAATCACATAAACCAAACCCACCTGGCTTTTATCCAGCACCCGGGGCTGCACCCACAACATGTGTACCTTTTGTTCAACCTGAAATATAGGAAACAAACTCAAGTCAAAAATTGCATGTGCCCAAAAATGACGCCTTAAATAATGCATTTACAATGTAATAGCAAAAACACGACAATCTTTTTGTGCAAAATTAATTATTGCTATGACTATTTTTACAATCCGATAAAGATTTTTCAAGCAGGGTCATTGGATAGTTAAATAATTTGTTAAATCTTGGGTTTACTGCAATTTCGATTGTAGAGCTTGAAAATTCAGAGCCGAATTTGCGTTGAAACATCGATTTTAATACGATGACATTATAGATAACCATCGAGCGGCATCGGTACTTAACAAGCAAATCCAGCTTAGAAAAGCATATAAAAGTGCAGCGAATTTCCTGTTAATTTGATACAAGGTTCACAACTGAATGTCTGCTCATTAAGGCAGAACTACACACAAATATTGTTACTCTTTAATTTATTAAAAACCTACTAACACCAAATGACTTACTTGGTCAATAGTGCCTCGTACCAACCCAAGAGACATTGCCTTCATTGTAAGCAGTTCGACCTCTTCTACAGGGATTGAGGTTTTAGCAGCAATTTCGGTGAAATCTATGTGTCGGTTATTTGCTGGTCTGGCAAAAGTCATCTAAGAAAACAGTTGCTCGTTTACATTTAGCTACGTTTTGTTAAGGAGATAGTGTGTCACCAGCAGGAAAAGATTTAGCTGGAGTATATTCACAAAAAAGATAGCAATTACAAGCGTTTTTATTTTTACAACGTCAACAGAATGATACAACTTTGGTGAAACAAAAAAATTGGGGAAGATCATATTTAGATCAATCATCACTAAATTTTCAGTGGAAAGTTTTTTTTTTATTATATTTTTTAAGCCACATAATTGCAGCATAGGATTTTATATTAGTGAAGTATATGCATCATGGAAGATGACCTAGCTGAGCGTCAAACCTGCGAAACCAGCTTCGAAGCCCAATGCACCAACCACTCGGCCAACTCCATGTGCAAAGTTAATCAATCCAAAATCCAAGATGAATGTGAATGGCAATAAAAAGCTCTGGTACTACATCAGAACAGCGTCAAATGCCTTTATCACAACTTGGAAGTTGGTTGTCATTATACTAACCATCTCACAAATCAATTTGACTACTTTTGTAATACAGTACATCAAATAAACAACATGCAAAAATATTCACAAAAGATATATATTCACAACTAACCTCCATTAAACACAAGAGCATGATTTTTTGACGTAGCTTCAGTTCATTCGACACCAAATCAGGCTAAAACCAAGAATATAAACATAATAAATATTAAACATGTCTATAATCAAAAATCTTTCTCAGCACTACTATACTCTTGATGCTGAGTAACAAGCAGAAACGCAAAAGATTGAAGTCGTGACGTAAAACTACACCGAGAAAGAACCCCCGTCTCTTAAAAAATAAGGGAAAGGCGGCAAGTTCATTGATATATTTGTAAACAACATAGCTAATCCTTGCCGCGCCAAAGTTGAGGAATGCAGGTTCTTCGAAACAGGTTCGATTCACGAGTGGAGCCGAATGCATTTAACATTCATTTTAGATGACTGGCGGTTTCAAGAGCGCAAATTCTCATCTCGCAGTCTACTTCAATTAACCATTCCATTGTATGTTTAGTGCTTTGAAAATATCTTCAGTTATTTTTCGCTATTAAACAGAGCTCAGTTTTTGAGCATTTATTGTGCATACTTGAAACAGTATCAAACATTTCTACAAAGAAATATACCTGAGAACTCCAATACTGCTTTAGTTCATTCATTTTAGCAATATCACCGCTGTTGAATGCATATAACAGATCAATCAACCACTGTCTTGGTGTGTTTTTCAGAGAATCCAGGACCGGGTGCTGCAACTGTAATAAGCAATTTTTTAACAAAAAAAGCATAACTGCAAATTTTGCTAGGCTAACATCAAGTTCAATACTGCAAGTCTTTCCAAACAAAAATCAAATCTTCATTACATTGCGGTATCACGCCGAAGTGTTTAGAGTGGCGGGGACGATTTCCGCAGCTAAGCGTCTGAGCACCACATCTCACCACAGAAACGTCGCAGCAGTGCGAACCACTGGCGGCACTGGATCCGATTAGATCAGACCTGGATCGAACCCCAGACCTGCGGCACCGACTGCCATCTGCTATACACAATGCCGAGTCATACCAATAAGACTGTTCTAGTTTGAAGTCTAAAAAACCATTGCAGATGATGGGAAGAACATTATGATGTATATGGATAGCTGATGATGCGTAAAATTATCGTAAACGCAATGATATGCAAAGAGCCGCTAACTTTGCTTAATACAATCGTGAAAGAAATCAACTTACTAGTTCTCCAAAGTTAAAAACTTTACTTCCTAGTAATCCAGCTAGTCCAAGATTAAATGCACGTTCTTGTTGTTCAGCCTCTGAAACACAGCATAAAAATTCATCAGACAATATTTCTATTACCAGAGGTCAGTGACAGAAAAGCACAGACGCGTAACAAGACGAAACAAATTACTGCAACCAAAAACTTTCAAGCCGCTTTCTAGTTTAATAGACAAATACGTAAAACTTTTCTACATTATAAAAATTTAACGTAAATTTAAATTCTGTAAAACTATGTAATACCAATAATAAAATACACTTCGCAAAAGTATTTGCAAATATGAACTTACAGCCAAGAAAGTTCGATATATGCCGGTAGGTCAGAGGAGAACTAATACTACGGGTACTTATGTTATTATATCTTTTCAACAGAGCATTGAATTTATGTCTTTCGATGCCACTACAGATCTGTTTCGCATTACACATATTCGTCAGCGTCAGTGGCACATTGTTCAAACAAGGAAATTTTCTACACAATTAGGTAAATACACGAACTGTTCTGCAAGGAATTTCATATGATGCTGATGACTAAAAGTCCAGTTAAGGTTTAGAACTGACAAACGCATTGCTTAGTTTAAAAATAGACTTCAAAACCAGTGAACTATTGCTTTTACTAAACCACCACCAGCTCCACAGCTACCGAACCACCATCACAAAAAAAGTCAAGGGCAGAATTTTGAATACTATTTATACAAAAAAAAAAAAAACAAACTTACAGGCTGTCCAGCCAGCTATCAACAAAAAAATGAAAAAAAAATTTATGGCTATTTGCTGAAAAATATGACATATTTACTAAAAAAAAACCGTAAACGTCCAATTTTCTACGCAAAACCAAGTGAAAAGCAAAAAAAAGGTCATTACCTACGCAGATTCCAAATTTTCCACGCAAAATCAAGCGAGAAGCAAAAAAAGGTCATCATTTTCGTGGATGTCCAATTTTCCACGCAAAATCAAGTGAAGAGCAAAAAACAGGTCATTATGTCTGCAGAAGTCTAATTTTCCACGCCAAATCAAGTCATATGAGCAAAAAAAGGTTATTTTTTCCCGCAGAAACAAGTGAAGAGCAAAAAAAAAAGGTTATCACGCCGGCAAATAAAAAAATTAAAAAAATGAAGAGACGCGAAAAAATGAAAAAAAATGAGAGTAGACAACCTGCTTACGGACTTCTATTCACTTTCATGCATTCAGCATTGCCAACGCATAAAAAATTGAATTCTACAGTAAATTGGAGGATGTACCTGGTATTGTTTCCAACTCTACACAGCCAAGGTAACGCAAAGCATCTTTATAATATTCGTTGTGATTGCTCAGGAATTGATGGTAATTACTGCAAAGCTCATAAAAACGACTGTGTACTGTTGTTATTCCGGGAAGATCGTCCAATTTTCCTTCACTTTCTTCGATTATTTTCTACATGAAAATGAAGTGAATAACACAAACAGTACATTAAGAGAGGTAGTTGGTAAAATTTCTAATAAGCTTGAACCATATTTGGAAGCATCTTGAAGTCATAGCCATACACTTACGCAACGTAAATACGATACATTATTTCGAAAATCTCAAAGACTACAACTGCTAAACTACAAAGCAAAAAGCGACATGTTTCTGCACAGCATACTTTCTAGTAAATTAATCCTACCTCAGCAACAAAAATTCCCTTAACGAAATCACATCAACATCTTTTATCAGATGACCGTGATTACAAATTGGCAATTGGTCAAAGCACATACATACCCAGTATCACATTTGGTGTGAAAAATAAAAATAAACGTCTTTACACAATGCGGCAATGGCACCATCCATTATAATCAATTGTTAGTTTGAAAATAACGATAGTTAATCCATGACCACGAATTCTCTTTATTTAATGCCAGTGTCAGTTATACAAAAGCTGACACAAAAAATCACGCATTGCAAAAAAAAATTAAGCTTTTTTTAGGGTAGCTAAAATTTTGTTAGACTGCTTGAACTTATTTTTAATGAAGCTCACTTTGGTCTGAGCATAATCATGCTGTAACAAATGTATATTTCCCATAGACGTTGAACATAAGATTGTAGCTTCATCACTGGCTTTTGTTTTTTCTCTAAGTTTTTCGAGGAATTCTAAAGCTTCTTTGTGATCTTTACGCAAACAAAAGCATAAGTTAATGTATTCTAACGTTAGCACCGAGCAATATCCAACATATGACATAACAAATGCAGTATGCAAACAAAAATCTAACTTACACCGGCGGCTTAGTTTTCTGTGAAGACTCCAATTAAGTCTGCTCCACATGCCACGAAAAGCATTATATTTATACATACGAAAAACAATAATAATATCTTCTAATCTCAAACAAGCGACAGAGGTTTGCAGGTCACTTGTCTACCTATCAAATATGGAACCTGTCTCAACATCAAGTCTGTCATGCCAAAATGTCTTAGGTCACGCTTCTCTACATTGGGCACCCCTAAATGCTGAACATCGAGCAGAGAAGCTGTTAGTATCAATTTTTGAGTGTTTGTAGGACCAGAATAAGAATCTCAACTGAATCTACACTTCGTAAGTGCTAGGTAGATGCTCCATCCATTCACTATGCAGGCCTACTGCAAAAGATATACGGATTCAATTATACAACTGTTTTGTATTAGCATAGTTGTTTGACCGGTGCACACAAGTATCAACTTTAAAGGCAGAGTCATAAACCAATTTACCTGAAAATTGTCTTACTACGTAAGGACATAGAATTTCAACCAAAGAAAGTGGATTAATTTTATTTTCAAATTCAGCAATAAAATTTTTGTACAAATCCAACAATTCAGTTCCCTGCAACAACAGAATTTTACTTATGATGGCTTCAAAGTCTACAGCAGAGGTTTTTAACCTAAGGACCATGGCCCCGAACGTGAGCCACGGCAATGTTTTCAATGGGCCACAGAGCTTGACTAGAAAGCAGCATTAGCTTGCCTAATGATGTTGTAATGCTCATTTTATGTTTTTTAATAAAGGTAAATTATTATTTTAGTGGGTCATGAGCAAAGAAATGTAGAAAAGCCCTGGTCCAAAGAAATTAAAGTGTATTTACTTCACAAACATTTAAAATTTTTAGTTTTCAACTGTCACTTTAGAGATTTGATATTTGACAACTTTGGAGAAATAACATGTTGAAATCTTGCCCTTTGTTACCTGTAGCACAACTTTAATTCAAGCTGCTTAATACAGATGTCCCTAGACGCAACCTCTACACAAATACACGTACTTATATTTTACTACACACAGTAAAGGTTTGCACAGGCAACAAATAGCTTAAAAAATCTTGGCTCAATAAAACAATCAATCTTTATATTCTTTGTTACAATTGATTATTCATTTTTAAAAAACATAGAATATCCAAAATAAATTCTGAATAACCCTCTCTTAAAAAGTTATAGCCTACAATCTGTGGGCTACTATTTTGTCACTTTGCTATATACTAATATCGAGAAACATAATACTGAGCAAACCTAGTGTCAATAAGGTTTTGAGATTATAAGTCTAACAAAGCGCAAACGAAAAAAAAAATGCAAAAACACCAGGGCATTGCTTTTGTTTACCCAAACCACAAGTTAAGCAGTTCGCCTACCTGCTGAAAGCATTCATTCTTGACGAACTGTGTTAAGACAGTCGTGAGTTGATGCCATAATCTAAAATAATATTTGGCTAGCGTAATTTCAGCTTAAAAGACTAGAACTATTTTTACAACAAAGCAATATCCACTGGAGGAATAGACAATCATTTTTAAATTGCTCTTCAAGTAATGCATGCAGCATTAGGCTGCTCATAAGGCGTACCAAGAAAAATGCTTATGTATTTCTACTGCCAAATATCAGAAGCATTTCACAAGTAAACCATAACCCTTAAACAGTATATAAGTAGTAGAAGAGCTTCTGCTCTTTCTCTGCTCAACATTACGATAAAAATTTTGTTCTTCATACCAAGGCTGCGAACTCGATCATTTTGCCGAACTTGAAAAAATATTTTTTCTGAACTCGAATAAAACTGTTCGAGTTCATTGGAAAGATATTTAAATAGTTAAAAAGAAATAAAAGATCACTACGAAATATAGTTTGTTGGTCAATTGTGACCACAACACTGACAATTTCCATGGTACTAAACAGCTGAGGTATGGTCTTGAACCTACTGCACGAACAAAAGATTTTTATCTTTTTAATTGCATGAACATAGGCGGTGAAAAAGCTATCTCAATTTTGGATATTCATCCGCCTGAACTCGAAAAAGCTTATTTTTGTCGAACTCGAACGTGTAAGTAACTAAACTAGAGAACTCGAACTTGCTAAGATAGCTTGAACTCGAATGAAATTTGATCGAGTTAGCAGCCCTGCCTCATACAAAATAACACAGATTTATTTTGCAATTTCTAGTATCAGCAAGTATCAATTGATCTGTCTGTACCAAGAACTTTGAATAAACAAGTTGTGACTTTTCTACAAAACCTTTTATATATATCAAGAAAAGCAAACTATATTTTGAGAAAAGTGAATAGGTTTTATGTGGTAATTGAGATGAGAATTTCCTGCTCAGAGTGCTCGATGACTAAAACCAGAGCAAAATAGCAGCACTAAAATCACAGTTAAAATTTAAAAACACAACAGCCCGTTTTGTCAGTAACGACTCAGGTGTCACGGATTCTTATTCATAATACGTGACATCTAATAAGTCGTTATTGACGGAACACACTGTTGTGTTAATTCTAAAAATTTTAACTGTGAGTATAATGCTACTAGGTTTTATTTATTTATTTTACTGTATTCAGAGATATGTGGTTATTCCATATTTTTATGGGGAGGTTTATATATAATATTATAGACATACAACACAATGGTGGTTATCACATGGCATATTATATACTTATTAGTATGAAGCTGTTCCATCTCCTCCCATTGATTAATCAACTCCGGAGAACTTTGTGCTTGACGCTCCTTTAAATAATCTGCAGCATTTACAATCATTTTCAAGCGAAAAAACTATTGTCATTTGTCAGCAAAAAAACACAAAGGTCTGCACATTTTTAGAAAAGGTCAATACACATTTCACAAACACACGAAACAATTATAAACATATCTGCTATAGGTCCCAGTTTCACTTTACCATACTGATACCAGTAAGTCAGAAGAGGAAAGTAGAACTGTATGATATGGCAGACAATGAATGACCGACATGGTCTTGTGGTACCCTGTGCAGTTGTGCATGCTACAGATCCTGCATTACAGATGCAGTTTAGGGTTGGAGCGAATACACATTTAAAATACTGGTCGCCAGTAATTTTGTGACTGGGACTTTTTGTCACAGATACAATATAGATAGAAGTTCAAAAAGTACACTAGCTTAGTCTAAGGAAGGTGGGGTTTATTGCTTATTATAAGCGCAAAATTTGAGAAAAATGAGAAACTTTCGGTAAAATTTTTCAATTTTTCCTTTAACTTGCTGACTGAAATGATGATAAGAGCTGAATCTGAATGAAAGTGTTCAACATTTTGGTGCAAAACACAAGTTTTATACACTGAAAACTCAACTTTGAGGTAAAACTGCAAAAATTGGATCAAACTTTGTTTAAACCCCTAAACCATTTGGCAAATTTTTTATTACAATTTATATTTGGGCAAATTCACACTTGCTAAAACCTTAGAGAGCACAGTGGTGATGTCATTTCAGACACTAGGCTGGTTAGAACCACCCACTACTGATTATGTTTTTCCAACATTACATGACTTGTAGCAGTCATCTTACTCTCCTCTTTCAGTCGCCATGGCGTTTAGGTAGACTAGCGAAGTTAAGTAGTTTTTCACTGAACTGAACATTCTCAACTTTTTAAGGGAAAAGTAATATCAGGTTGGTTCAAACTGTACCAGTGCGGTCCTGTGCTATCCAGGAAGCAGTTGATGTCAAATTGTCGAAGTACCAGTAGTGCAAAAAGACATTTGTTTTGATAAATTATATTTAGCTGGAAAAATCTTTCTTTTGCTGGGTACTCTAGCCAGATGAGGGGTCAATTCGAACATTCGGCTAGTACCGGTAACAGACTAACAGTCTGTTCGAAATTGCTCTCTCAAAAATTTTCAAGTGGTTTTCTAGTGTGAATGCAGGCTTTTACTTAAACATGCAGCACAGTGTGCAAATCAAGAAGAAAATTTCACAATTAATTCTGATGATGCTAGACAATTAGATTGTAGAGTTGCAGTCAGGCTTGTCACAGCACATCTAAAAAAAAGAGCTGTTGAACAATTTAACATAAACAACTACCAGTACTTTATTTGAAGCATACCAGTAATAATGTTAAAAGATTTAATATCAAAAAAGAAAATTAATTTTAATATAGGTCACAATAGTCAATAAGTTTTCGTCACCAAAATTAAAGGAGGCTTATCTCTATTTAACCACAGGCTAATAAACGGGTGCTACTAAATCCTGCGGAAGCACAAGGATCACTGGCGCCGAGTTGCGGAGAGATTTAACCTCCACATAGCTTGAAGCATGTTGAAAAACCTCCCCATAAAAATATTTCCCATTTATATGTTAAAGAATGATACCTTGTTCATGAAGTATTAAAATCTAAAATCCGCTGTTTGTGTTAATTAAAATTAACTTGATATTTGAAGGAATATTTTACATTCTTACTTGCGCATCAACACCAGAAAGCGTACCGCTCAAACACGTACTCACGCAAGAAAACTAGCACTCAGAAGTCTATGCAAACGCATTTTAGCGTGCGCAGGTTAATTTACGTGATGGTGCGTGAACACGTGTATAAGCGCATTTGCACAGCATCAAACACTTTGGTTTCAGCATCTCATTCAAGCAGCGGTGCTAAGATGTAATAACACTGCAGATATGAGAATTGTGAAATGCGAAAAAACACTCACAGAAAAACTGTTCCGTAATACTGCGCAGTATCAGCAATTCCAAACACACAAAATAATATTGAGGAATTTTGCTAATCTTGAAATATCAAATATGCTCAGCATGGGCGTACGCAGAAATTTTCGAGGGAAGGAGGGCATGAGAAAATTTTCCATGCTTAAGTACAATTTTTTCTTGTAGAATCTAAGCGATAAAAGCTTTTGGCATGTATCACAAAAAGTTAAAAGGAAGGGCGTGAGCACTGGAGCCGAGCCCCCCTGCGTCTGCCTAATGCTGAGCATAACTCCTTGCCATTTCAATGTGTCATCTTCAAAATTTTTTTCTTAATTTTGTTTGCGTTAATATGCCATGAGCAAGCCCGAAATAATAATAATAATAATAATAACATGTTTTTTGTATACCGATTAAAGTTGTAAACACAATCTTTCTAACCGGTGTTAAAAATTTGCACCACAGTGTAAAATACAGTAAATTAAACAACATAATTTTCTAACAAAAAGTTTTTATACTCTCGAAAAAAATGAGTCTTTAAAGCAGTCTTAAATGTAGTTATTGTATCAATACTTCTAATATCATTCGGCAGTTCATTCCACAAAATTGGGGCATAGTTATAAAAGCATCTTGAAAAAAATTTTGAGCTGCTAATGGTCGTTTCAAGTAGATATGATTCATTACTGGATCTTAAACTTTCAAGCGAGGCATAAGGATGCAATAAATCAGCAAGATACACAGGCGCAATGTTATGCAAACATTTAAATACTGTCAAACAAACTTTATATTTAAGGCGATATTCAAACGGTAATATATGAGCTTTCAAGAAATACAGAGATACACCTGTGTCCCACTTAAGATCATAAATATAACGCAAACAAGAGTTCATAATCCTACTAATTTTCTTCAACTGGTATTTAGCTAAATTTACAAAAATAGCATTGCAGTAATCAATTTTAGACAAAATCAAACTCTTAACTAACTTTATTTTTACAATTGTGGATAGATGCTTCTTTAAACAATACAGATAATGCAATTGACGAAAACAATATTTCTTCAAGTGTGATATGTGCTCGTCCTAACTTAAATTTGCATCAAAATAAACACCGAGGCATTTCACAGTTGTAGTACTCAAGTCCAAGCAATAATTATCATGGGTAATTTTTAATTTTATTTTTTTTTCATTGAAAGATTTCAGGGACTTTTTATCACCAGTTAAGAAAAGTACAGATTTGTTAACATTGAGTTGGAGGGAGTGGTTGTTCATCCATAAGTGAATATCGTGTAAGCAATTTTGAAATTTAGAAATAGTGAGTTCAACAGAATTTACACAGTTTGGATCAAAATCAACATACAATTGGCAATCATCTGCATACATACTTAGTGTGATACCACGAAATTTAGTAATGTTATGTATTTGTTTGGTATACAGAATAAAGAGAATCGGACCAAGAATAGACCCTTGTGGTACACCAAACTGCATGGATTTTGACTGAGAATATGAAGCATTAATTTTCACTTTGAAAGATCTATCACTAAGATACGATTGGAACCATGATAAAGCATCTCCAGTTATACAGTACTCAGTTTCAAGCTTATTTAACAATAGGTCATGACCAATTACATCAAAGGCAGCACTTAAATCCAAGAGTAACATTGCTATTAACTTCTTTTGATGCATTGCATTCATAAAATCATTATGCACTTTGATCATAACAGTTTCACAGCTATGACCATTGCGATAACCAGACTGAACATTGCAAAATAAATCATTTGCGTTTAGATGGTCGAGTAGTCGTAGTAATGCAGCTTTTTCACAAATTTTTGAAAGAAAAGACAAGTTATGAATAGGCCTGTAATTCGATAAGGAATCCAAATCAACAGAAGGGTTTTTCACAACTGGTCTTACCAAGGCTTGCTTCAAACATAAAGGAAAAACACATGTTCTGAAAGACTCGTTTACAATAAACAAAATAATCAGAGCCAATTCAACCATACAAGCTTTAAGAAGCCAAACTGGTATTTCATTTAAATCACACTGTGTTGCTATAGTTTATTCGGAAACGAGCTTACTGGCGCGTTGAAATAGAAATAACATACGAGAAATGTGATACTTCCAAAATCCTAGATAGAGATTGTTCCAGCAAACTTGCTAACTCACTCGCCTCTAGTTGAATTAGATGCTGATCACAAAAACCAAAAGTTTGAAAAAATGCTTTGTATAATATGGCACGGTTTTCTAAACAGTGCTTTGATTTGAGCGTGAGAAATTTTACAATATAATGAAAATAGGCAAATCAAGAGAAACGTATAAACTGAAGATGAGCAAGCAAAAACATCAACAGCTGATTCTGATCGCAAAAAAATTGGAATGTAAGACCATGAAAACATGCATTTATATGAAGGTGGCAAAACAGATCGAAGAACAGGAAATGCTAGGTTTAAAAACCTTTTTCAATTGTGAGCAAAAACGTTTCGTTGATTTAGGTTTGACTGGAAGTGTCTCAGCGGCGAATTACTCCTTTGTGTTGTTAGTTATCAAAACACACCTCTTTAAAAAACTCGCTGAGTGAATGCAAGTCCTACGCAGGATAAAAGTTTTATCGGTACTCGCGCTCCACACATTTGCAAGATAAAGTTTAATGTGTCTCGAAAACCTATGCATTCTTCGGGGTAAGCAGCACAGTAATGCATATGTTTCGTGATCTTTGTTACTTTGCTTGTGCTTGCACAAAACCTCCCCATGTTTTAAAGAGTAAGTACGTGCCAATGACAAGGATCACAAGGACCGTTTCTTGCAAAAGCACAAGGACCTCTAGTGAGTTACTACCAGGGGTTAGGGCCTATAACCCACTATCGCCCCTAGCCGTCCTTGTGCTCTAGCAGATTTTAGCAATACCACTAATAAACAGCTCCAAAATGCTTCAAAAGTGAAATAATAATATTATCACAATATTTATAATATGCCGCTTTTATATCTAGAAGAGAATTCGTACACAGGATCTCAGTAGGGATTGACCAGGGTCCTAGCCAGGGATGCTACTTTTTGCCCCGGTCCAGCCCCGGCCAGGGGGTCACAAAAACTGGCCGGGGCCGGGGTTGAGTTTCAGATTTACTTACCGTATATTCCAGCATATAAGACGATCTTTAAAGTGCAAAAACCCGCCCTTAAAAAATAGGGTGGTCTCATACAACGAATATAAAAGTCATACCGTAAAACCTCTATTTCAGCGCCACCTCTATTTAAACGCCACTTTTACGGAAGTGTTGAAAAATAGAGCGCCACCCTATAATTAAACACCATCTCTATTTGAATGCCACTTTTAGCAGCGGAGTTGTATTAGCAGGTCTACTGGTAATTATAAAATTGATTAAGTTTTCACAATCTAGCAGTTAAAGCAGCCATTTAGAAGATACCAACCAAAATACTGGTAGGATTGCAAGATCCACTGTTTCAGGTCAGACGACCTGATTCAGACTGGACAGGAACTTCTCAAGCAAGCGCGGACCAATGCCGACATTATCGGTACGCGTGAACTTATTCAGCAACTTGATATTAATGCAAAAAGTAATGAAAATGATGAGGACAGCGACGCGTCACTTGATTTTTACCAGTGAATTTGTATATTTTGCTAATTACCTGTATATAAATGTGTTTGATGTTTTTTCTTTTCATTAATAAATTTCATTTCAAAATTCTAACCAGCTAGTTGAAAAATAGAGCGCCATGGTGGTGAAATTTAGGTTTTACGGTATCTTAATTCTTACATGAAGATTTTTTATTATTTTTTGGGAAAACATGTTGGTGCGTAAAAATAAAGAACGTGCATGCTTAAAGTGTTTTTGAGGTTCATCATGCACCAATGAAAAGCGTGTACAATTACGAAGGAATTACGAAAGCATGACGTGACTGAAAGCATTACGTAACACCATTGACGACATTTACATGAAGAGTGAGAATGCTAGTAGCCTACTTAGCTATGTATTTTAGATGCAATATAAAGCATTGTATAAACCCTGGCCCTGGCCACAGCCGGCGCAATTCCCCAACCCTGGTCAAAGCTATGGCCCCAGCCAAAATTGTTGCCCCAGTCGTTCCCTAGATCTGAGAGTGATACACAAGAAAGCCAAAGGGCACAGCACAACGCACTTAATAATTTTGACTGTAAACAAACAAATAAGCAAGAAGCAAAGAAATCACACATCAAAAGTCAATTTAAAGTATTAAGTTTGGAGGTTTTTCTTAAAATCACTTATTGAAGAACGTTCACGCAAATCTCTCGGCAGCTTATTCCATACAGCACACATTTTCAAAGAAATTGAATTATTACAATTATGAACATCAATAATTTTACGGCAATCGGAAGAAGACCTGAGATTCCCATACAGTGGTACGTATATATGAAACAGAGAATGAAGGTACCGGTACCAAGTACATATATAGGAGCAATGTTATTCAAGATTTTGAACACAGTGAGACAAAGCTCATACATAATACAAAATTCAATGAGCAGGATATGACACTGTTGTAAATACGGCAGCAAAGAAGTGCAACTGTAGCTGGGAATATTAAAAATAAATCTTATGCAAGCGTTTAGCACTGTTTTCAACTTGTTTAAAAAATTTTTGATAGCACATGAATGTAAAATATTGCAGTAATCAAGACGGGAGATAATGAAGCTCTTCACCAGCATAATTTTGGCATTAAAATAAACAACCATTTTGAGTCTTTCTTTCCTGTTTCAATCTGAAACTATTGGTATGACTGTCTCCTCATCAAGAAACTCCTCCAGTCTGTGTTGTGCAACTGTTGTGTGCATGCATTCTGATTGGACGTTGGAACTTGACAAATAAAACAACTACACTGTGTGTGGAATGAGAAGAGCTTATCTTTTATTCTGTACCGATATCAGTGCAAATTGCTGTAGAGTGTAGGCTTATTTACACCAGTACCACTAAAAAATTATCTTTTTGTATAATCTGAGACAGAGAGCGGTATGCTAAAACCAGCAGGAGCAAAAGGGCCGCCTTTGCAAGTAATTAAAGAGCACAAAGACTGCTACTAAGTCATTACCAACGAGTAGGGTTCGGTCAAAGCTAGGGCCCTTAGTATTACCGGTAACTCACTAGTGCCCCTAGCAGTACTAGTGCTTCTAAATCACTTGCAAAGGCGGTCCTTGTGCTCCTGCAGGTTTTAGTAAGACCCTCTGAGAGTGGTACAATACCCAACTCAATGCAGGTAACGTCTAGTATCAGCCCCCAGGTTTGGTTAGGGTTGGTTAGGATTAGGTTCAGTTAGAGTTGTAACTGAGTCGAACTGTAACTAAATTTAACCCTAACTAAACCTAACTGTAACAGAACCTGGGGACTGATACTGTCATACTAGACGTTACCTACCCAATGCTGTTCCGAGCCTATCGTACCCATTACCTTACTGTATTGGTACTGGTAGGCCTACCAGTACAAGTTTGGACATAGTCTACCGTAGTAGACTTGTAGACCACCTTAAATTCTTGTAAATAGTGACTTAATGCATGAAGCCATCTTCATTTTTGCACAATGAGCTTGTAGACTATTAAGACATTTTAATTTTGCTACACAGTTGCAAAACTACTTTTAGTTTAAATAACCCCATCAAAAAGTACTGACAGACCAGATTGCTAAACAAGAGTATCAACAGTGACCAATCGTCAGTCCATGACTTTTCCTGTTTCATGTTTTTCTGACATCATGCGATATTGAGCAACTAAGGGTTAAGGTTAACCCTTGCAACTCTAACAGTCTAACCCTCCGAAGAATGTGAAATGAGAAAAGTTGCGAATGGTCGATCGTTCACTTCACTCCCTGCCCATAACGGCTGCCAGTAACTTCGCCACATGGTAACTTCGCCACAAGGTAACTTCGCCACACTTTCATACATTGAAAATTTACATTGCCTATACCGAAACAAGACTTTAAATTCCCAGTTGCCGTAAAAAATTTTATCGGTCTTTTCGAGTTACTTGGTAACTTCGCCACATAATCGAAACAGTGGGGTAAGATGTGGGGAGAGAGGTGTGGGAGAGTGCATGGGGTGAATAAGGAAGTGTGTTGGGGTGTAGGGGGAGGTCAGGGGAGCTGTGGGAAGAGATATGGGGGTGTGGGGGGAGATGTAGGGAAATGTGATGGGGTGTGGGGGAGGTAAGGAAAGATGTGTGGGGAGTGGAGAAGTGTAGGAAAGTGTATGGGGTGAGTGGGGAAGTGTGTTGGCGTGTGGGGAAAGGATGTGGGGAGGGTAATGGGGAAGATGTAGGGAAATGTGTTGAGGTGTGGGGCCTCAACACACTTTTAATTCCCCACATCTCCTCCCTACCCTGACCTTTCCCTACATCTCCCCTTACCTCCCCCACACCCCATCACACTTTTCTACACCTTTCATACCTCTTCCCACATCCCTCTTTCCTCCCCCCACACCCCAACACATTTTCCTACTATCCCCACATCTCCCTTCACCTTCTCAAAGTGTGGCGAAGGTACCATGTGACGAAGTTTGAGTGGCGAAGTTACTGGCAACCCCCATAACTACAGACTAGCTGACAGCTCTGCAGCTGACTTCTGATTAGGGGCCTAGGTACCGGTAGGCCTACTGGTAAGCTTGCATGAAACTTTAAATTTTCATGTAACAGCCTGGCCTAGAGTACTGTGTAGTTACACTGTTTGGATTTTTGTGAGAAATTACCCAATACCCGTACTAAAATCTACACATGCGCATACAGCCATGCACTAACACGGTACGCCACTATCACTTAAGGTCCGATCACACTAACTGAGAGTCTGAGACGTTGAGACATTGTGCAGGTTTATTTTACTGTGACATCACATTCCCACTAAGTCATATCACAATAAGATAAACCTGCACAATGTCTCAAAGGTCTCAACGTCTCAGTTAGTGTGATCACACACTCGCTCAACAATTCTTTCAGTTTCATGCAAAGTGGCATAAACAAAATAGTCAAATCATTAAGAGGAAAAATATTCTAAATTTTTTAATCCAATCCATTTAGCCATTCGACTAGAAGCTAAATACGCGAAAAATCTTTTTCAACAAAATTGCTACAGCATTTTTAATAATCACGTGATGCATAAGGAAACTGCGTATAATAACGAGATGAATATAAATACAAAAGTTTTGCCGTAAGTAGCAACAGCGGCGTGGTGTAGGGGAGTAGTACGCTGGACCGTCAAATGCACGACAAAGGTTCGACGCTGTTCTAGGTTGTTTTTTTTTTTCTCTGCGTAATTTGTTCATTTTTTGAGGGCTAGCAGAAAATTTTTTGTTTATTCGGGATGGGGAAGAGTGGGGGTAATAGAATAAACAAAAAATTCTCTGTTAGCCCACCAGGCATTTTTGTGCTGGATCGGTTTGTTATTATTATTAAAAACTGCCGCCAGTAAGCACAAAATCGCTGTAGCGGTTTTGTTAAATGTGATTTTTCGCGTATTTAGCCACTCGTAGCCATTTGACGAGAAGCTATCAAGCTAAATACGCGAAAAAGTAATTTTCAACAAAATCGCTACAGCGATTTCAGTATGGTACGATTACGAAAAAATTAAAACCTAGTGAGGGTAGAGATCATGACTTGCGAGTAACAGTCCAGCGGACCATTCTCTACATCATCTCACTGCTGCCATTTTACCGCAAAATTTTTGTACTTATAGTTTCCTTACGCAGAGGCGGCTCGTAGTGAAGGCAAAAAAGGCTACAGCCTACCTAGTTTTTCACCACAATGCTAGTTTTTCAAGATTAATAAGCCAGTTGAATAGCACAGAAAAACATGACAGCAATTTCGGCAAACTCTGCATAAAAAAAGGCGGATCATTTTAAAAAGAAAGGTTTTTGTTTTTTTTAAATCGTCAAATCCCCCCCCCCCCCCCCCCGAGCGTACGCCGCTGGTAATTAGTTACTTTTTGAGTTACTGTAACGATCGGTAGCTTAGTTGCTTTTTCGAAACATAGCGAAATCCGTAACTAGTTACAAAATTAGACCTGTAAAAGCGACTAGTTACTGTTACTTTGTTTAGTAACGGCACACGCATGCTGGACTACGTTTCCGCACACGCATGAAATTTAATAACTCTTCTGCCCTCTAGCGCAGTTGTGGAAAGGCTGTTGAGCTTGGAAAAAGACATTTTAAAACCAAAAAGAGCTGGTTTGACCGACAAGCGTTTCGAGATGCTTGCCTTTTATAAGGTTAATTTTTGATAAATAAATAAGTTGACGAAATGTTGTTGTTTACATAAAAAGATTAGCATAGGTGATGGATGTAATCACGAGAGATAGAAAACTTAATTCATTAGAGTTAAATTTTTGTTTGTCGATAGTAAACTGTAACGGTAACTGCAACGGTAACTATGGTTACTTTTTCGAAACAGTAACTGTAATCTAGTTACTTTTTCCCAAGTAACTGTAATTGTAACTAAGTTACTTTTAGAGAGCAGGCGGACATGCCCACCACTGTTCTTACAAAATCGAACGCAATGTGTTCAGTGGTTGGATCTAAATCAAATCTTAAGGCTATTAGGTGCGGTGTCCCTCAAGAATCAGTTGTGAGCATACCAGGGCTGCGAACTCGAACTTGAACTCGAAAAAACTTTGTTTGAACTTGAACTTGCATAAAACTATTGGAGTTCGAGTTCATTAGAAAAATAATTAAATTGTTAGAAAGATATTTAAAGTAAAAGATCGCTGCGAAATATAGTTTGTTGTTCAAGTAATCACAATCCGTGTAAATTGAAGTTATGGTGATTTTACCAAAAGAAAAGCTGCATGTCGTTTATTTGTTCATGCCATTGCGACGTATAAAGTCCAGGGCTGCGAACTCGAACTTGAACTTGCTGAACTCGGTCATTTTTGCCGACCGCGAAAAATAAAATTCTTAGAACTTGAATTTGAACTCGGACTTGCAAATATCTCTTGAATAAAGATGGGCGAATAGTAATCATTCGTTAAAAAGTAACGGTTAAGAAGAAGTAACGGATAGTAAGAGATTCGTTTGGTCTGTAACGAGTGGAAGAACTGTATATCTGACTCCAGTGTTACTTATTAATTTATTCCACAAATCAACAATTCATCTTTATCCACGTCGAGCTTTTTGGAATAGGATTCTTATTCAAATAGAATTACAAACCTTATTCAAATAGAATTACAAACCTTATTCAAATAGAATCACAAACCTTATTCAAATAGAATTATAAACAAAAAGAAAAATAGATTGTAATTATTGTACAAAATTAATAAATTAACAGTTATACGTCTACATTATAGTCGGCTATTGAGATACATTTTCTTTCAAATAATGAAGTATAGAAATTAAAACTTCAACTTATCTGCAGTGGAATTACAATAATTAATTTGCTTCTTTTACTTAAATTCATAAAGCTTTTTAATAATATAGAGAATCATAATTTTCTGTCACAACGCACTCTGATTCTATTGCAACCGTCTATCAAGATGAAACATTCTGATCTGAATGGCAAAAGCATTTAGTTGACAAAATATCATTTTAACAATAACGGAAGTATGAAATGTATGAAGAGAATTCATGTCGGCATTTAGGCTAACCTACATCAAAACTATGCTAAATGTGCTAATAACGGATGTGAAAGTAGTTTATGATTTAAATACGTTATGTGAAAATTTAAAGTTTAACGAGGATACATGACACGATCGCTACAAATACTCCCCTCCAGTAAAAAAAACATTTCTTAATATGGCAGAAATGAGAATTCGGGAAAACAAGTTTTCGTAGAATTGAAAACAGAAAAGACAGGTTTGATTGAAAGAAACACGACGCCACGAGTAAAAATGAGTGCACGAAAATATGATGATAATATTAATAATCATCGACGTAATATAGTAGGAAGTAGATCAAAGCATAACATAGTTGTGTAGTTGATCAGTTCAAAGTTCGGTGACGTTTGACATGAGAGCAAATTCCGTAGGTGGAGAGTGTCTTCACGGTTGCTGCTAGTCACTTGAAGTTATTGATTGAAATTCACTTGATTGTTGAGCTGTGTTATTCACTGGCGGTCACCGATCTTGTAAACGTGCATTCATGGTGTCGTGTTTCCCAATCACTCTGAAAGATATAACGGGCCGAAACTAGGCAATGCGTGGCCTTCCCCGGAATTATCATCCGGGGCCCCGACAACCAATTTTCCCCCAAACATCGAGTGAAGACAAAAGGTCTTCACGCCTTCCGACGTCTTTTGTAAAGTAACCATTTGGAAGTGTTACTCAAAAGCAACAGTTAAGCTCATCTCTACTCTAGAGTATATATTCCATACTTTGTATCCGTTTAGGTAATCACGAATCCACGAATCCGTGTTAAGGCATGGAGACCTTTTTTGTTCTTCACCTGATTTTTGGGGGAAATGTAGGCGTCGGAAGCGTGAAGACCTTTTTTTTTTTGGTCTTCACCTCAATTTTGGGAGAAAGATGTGCTTAACCGTTACTTTTAACTTCTTAGTGATTACTTTTAAGTCCCAAGTGATTGCTTTGGAGTGTAAAGTAATCATTAAGAACCTAAAGGTACTTAAGAACTTAGAAGAAACGGTTAAGCACAATTCTATCGAACCTTCACGTCTGCCGAGGTCCAATTTTACCCTAACTTCAAGTGAAGACCAAAAAAAAAAGGTCTTCACGCTTCCGACGCCCAATTTTACCCCAAACGTCGGGTTAACACCAACATAATGAAAAGAGGTCTTTCATTCGTGATTAAGTAAACGAATACAAGTAACGGATATAAAATATCGAGTATCTATTCTAAAGTAATCGCTTGGAACCGTTACTCAAAAGTAACGGTTAAGCACATCTGTACTCTTGAACTCGAATTTGAGATCGGTTAACAACCGATCGAGTTCGCAGCCCTGGGGCATACCCACTTTTTAATGTACATCTACGACTTAATATTCTACAACACGATTACTGCCAGGCTGTTTGCTGATGACACATGCGTAGTCGTAAGTGATCTTTCACTTTCAGTATTGCGCAAATTAATTGACTCACCACGAAAAAACACAAAAACTTCATATTTTCTATTTATTTTCATTTCAAAGCAACAACTAGGCCTATTTTCAATGAAAGATATGGCCACCTTTATTTGTAATCAACTCCATAACTCGTTTTGGCATCAATTCTACGAATTTTTTGCAGCTCTGAGTGATTTCTTTGTCACAGTACCATACGTCAACTTTGTTTAGTTGTGCTGCTTGTGCAATCCCTTTTTACGAGCCGAGTTTTTACTCTATTCCACAAATTTTCGATTGGGTTTAAGGCGAATTCACAGGCAAGTCAAAGACTTTGATGTAATTTTCTTTTAAATTTTTTTTAACTGTTTTTGCTGTATAGCAGGGAGCCAAGCCTTGCTGAAAAATTCCTCCTCCGTTGGGCATCTGCTGTCCCTGTACCGTAAAATAGCTTTCAAAATTCCTACGCCGTTGTGTGGCAGTATGACAGGGAGTCAAGCCTAGCTAAAAAATTCCTCCTCCGTTGGGAATCTGCTTTCCCCGTACCATTAGGCCTATATAGCTTTCACAATTCCTTGTAGGCTACAAAATTCCTCCTCCGTTGGGAAATGCCCTTTTCCATATCTTTCTTCACTTTACGTTGAAATACTTCAATATATTTGTCGGCATTCATCATACCTTGAACCGGGAAATGAAATCAAGTGCCTTTATAGGCATGGATTTAGATTCAACTAGATTAAAGCAGGGGATCTTAGTCCGGCAGCCCTGAGTTCTGAGCCTAGCTGGAAGCTTACCAATTTTTATTCCTATTATCGTTTAAAGTACTTCAAACCATGCACGAAATCAGATTTCTGCCGGGTCAGGGGTGGTGGGTGTGGCCAGAATGAGGGGGTAAAAAGGGTAAAATCGTTGAGCTGGCACAACAAGTTACTTACCCTATAAAAGTAGTTTTAGTCGTTTATTGTCGCAGGAGAGCTCTCATTTTGGGCTTAAACAAAAGAAGAAAAAATACAATTACCGTATATACCCGTGTATAAGTCGAGTTTCTGGGACCCGATTTTAAGGTAAAATTTCAGGGGTCGACTTATACACGGGTAATGTTTTTGGACATGTTGCTGCTGAATCGAGCTGTACGTGGTATGAAAAGAAAACTCCATTATCACCGGTACTTTATTACCATACATCATTAATACTGGCATACATGCAATATATAAATATGTTAAAGTACACAGTATACGGTAGCAAACACGTGATTGCTTAATGCACGTGATTTGTGCTTCAAGTTACTAGTTTTGTGCTTCAAGTTCAATCAGCTACCCGATTTGTGCTTCAAGTTACTAGTAATTATTCCAAAATATTCGCAAATTGCGGAGTCGACTTATACTCGGGTAATACCTTTAATGATGCAATTCCTTGTCTTAAAATGCGTATCGACTTATACACGGGGTCGCCTTATACACGGGTATATACGGTAACAAAAAAATTTCAAGTTCATTCATTATGACGTCATGATATTTGAGCTTGAACTTGATTTTGCTCAATTTTTTTGTAGTCGGGGTGCATAACTTTAGCTGCAGCGTCTAAGTTTATGAAAGCAAATTAATAAAACTTGTTCCAGCTCTGCACGAAAGTAGTTTCTTACCCACAAAATGAAACTATTTGGACGCTTTTATGATGAACACAGACAAAATAACGCGCTAGTGTACAAAGACGCATGGTTAATTTTAAACGCTTTTTCATACAATGCGTGTTCCGCACTGATTTCTCTATGAAATTGCATGGCGTTTGGGCTATTTTATGTTGGAATACGTTTCTTTCTCTGGGTTCTTCAAGAAGATTACAAATAATTATTGCGAGATATAAGGATATAGAGGGTTTCAAATTTGGATATAGAGATATAAAAGGCTTCAGTTACAAGCACCCCAAAGTTAACGATTTTTTGTGAATTGAATAACACTTACGAAAAACCCACTGGTAAGTTTAATGTTGGTTTCATCAATCACTTAGTTAATTCGTTTGCAATTCCATCTCTCGAAGTTGAGTTAATTCTACTTTAATCAATGGAGGATCACCACGTTTAATTGATAAATTGGATTACCACGTTCGATTATTTCCATAAAGCTTGCAAATAATGGTAAAATATTATCTAAATTTATTTCACGAAAGTCAATCAAGTTTTACTGTAAATTGCATAATATAATATTTTTTGTTTCGCTGTTTAGTCCTAATTGCAAAATTTATCATGTTTTTGTCAGTTGGTTTCATCGCGATGCTGTGCCCATCTACATCAAAAACTTATCCGGTGGAAGTGCAAAATTCACTTTCGTTTCAGTCAATAGCGACATTGCTAAAAATTTCATTTCGGTGGCTTTTCATTTCTGTCTTAGAAAGTGTTCAAAAAATAGTATTCAAGTTGTCATTGTCACAAACATTTCTTGTCTTCATCTCCATGAGCATTGTTGTGGATTAAGTTGCTCAAAGCTTTCATAGCTGTGCAAAAAAATTGCAAGATGCTAGAAAAATTTAATTAGTCTGCAAAACCACATCGACTTGGCTATGTTTGCATTGTTTTTGTCCCATATTTGCGTTTTTTAAGATTGAGCTTTATCCCACCATTTTTCACATTATCAAATATGACCAAACTTTCAAAATTCCTACTGTTGTAGTTGCTATGGCGTAAATTCAAGGCAAGCAAGAGTCTCTGTTTTGGCCACAGTGCTAGAATATAAATCTGGGCATCGCGCTTCAACTTTTCCACCGAATAAATACATTAACATCAACTGGTTAAAGAATTTTTTGTATTTAGTTGCATATTTATCCTCCTATCACGAGAAAGCAATCAATGCGCTATACGAGCTCGCTTAGGAGTTGCCGGCCATCTGTCTACCACACCAAGATGGGGGAATCCCGCTAAATGCCTTTCCCAACGGCACCACAAATAAACTTGCCGGCTTGTTTTCCACACTGTCCCTTTAATGCTGAGCGTCAAGCAGGGAAGTTGTGAATGCCAATTTTAAAGTCATTGGTTTGACCCGACGCGGAATCAAACTCGAGTCTACAGCTCACGAGACAGACGCTCCATACCACTCGGCCATCTGAACTGTTAATAATTTTATTAAAAGACGTTAATTTAATTAATATGTAAAAACGTGGCAAAATACGTACAAAGCAGTGGTTCCTAACCTGCAGGGCACGCCTACCTAAAAGAACGGACAATATCTGGCGACCTGTAGCTTCTGCAGCAGAGAGGGCTCGATGACTTAGTCAGAGACGACTTAGCTCGATGACTTAAAAGAACAGACATAAATTTTCAAGGGAGCCCTATGGTCACAATGTGTTTTGCAGCACATGATTAGTTTGCTTTTACGCAATTGCGACTGCGACTCAGCAATAGCTTTCTAATGAGGAAGAAACAGAGTGCGCTGGATCTCTTCCATTTTCCATCAGTCGTACGGTTGTTTTCTGACACATTCCTCGCAATGGCCTGAACGTGTGAACCCACGACATTTCCTTAGCTGATACATACTAAATAGAATAGCTACAGGTAGATCAAAAATCGCTAACTAAATTTGAAAATCTGGAAAATGGTGGGATAAAGCACAATCTTAATTGATGCAAGTATGGGACAAAAACAATGCAAACATTACGAAATCAATGTGGTTCTGCATTCTGCAGTCTATAAATCACATTTTACAGTAAAACTTGATTGACTTTCGTGAAATAAATTTAGATAATATTTTACCATTATTTGCAAGCTTTATGGAAATAATCGAACGTGGTAATCCAATTTATCAATTAAACGTGGTGATCCTCCATTGATTAAAGTAGAATTAACTCAACTTCGAGAGATGGAATTGCAAACGAATTAACTAAGTGATTGATGAAACCAACATTAAACTTACCAGTGGGTTTTTCGTAAGTGTTATTCAATTCACAAAAAATCGTTAACTTTGGGGGTGCTTGTAACTGAAGCCTTTTATATCTCTATATCCAAATTTGAAACCCTCTATATCCTTATATCTCGCAATAATTATTTGTAATCTTCTTGAAGAACCCAGAGAAAGAAACGTATTCCAACATAAAATAGCCCAAACGCCATGCAATTTCATAGAGAAATCAGTGCGGAACACGCATTGTATGAAAAAGCGTTTAAAATTAACCATTGCGTCTTTGTACACTAGCGCGTTAGTTTTGTCTGTGTTCATCATAAAAGCGTCCAAATAGTTTCATTTTGTGGGTAAAAAACTACTTTCGTGCAGAGCTGAAACGAGGGACCGAACCTACCGAGACCAAGACGAGACATCATAGCTTCGAGACCGAGACGAGACTTTAAAGTTGCGAGACTCGAGACGAGACACGAGATTTCATAAGCCAAAAATTAGAAAATATAAGAACGATAGTAATACTCTGGAGTATGGGCTCTACTAAACCAAGTTATTTAAAACAACTTTATAGCAAATGACATTAGCAAAAACAAATGAAGCAATAAAGCCGTCGCGGTTATGAACTGATGTAGCCTATTATAAATGTGCTATTGGTCATATCCTTTTAACGATTACAATTAATGATTTAACGAGTTCACCATAATAACAACGAAACAGTTTATTATCACAGAAGATTTAAATCCTTGTAGCTTGCAAGGCAAGCAATATCTCTCGCAGACGATTACACGGCCCAACATTCTTTTTTAATCTAACGAAAAAGATGTCAAGAAACTTTAAACAAAAAGTCATTGGTAGGCTATGTTGGTCTAGACCAGGGATGTCGGCATTGCAGCCCACTATCCTCTGTTAAAACAATTTTTTAGCAAGTTTATCAAGTATTGAGCACAAGAGTGTTCATGAAATTTAATCAAAATACTTTATATTTGATTAAATTAATTAACATAAACATTTTAAAGCCATTGTGACACTATGCATTTTTGAAAATCCATCTGGTTAATAACTTTCTCATAAAAAGAGCTAACTCAAATCTGGAAGCACTTCCCCATGTCGGTAACCAAATTTCCCGCAACTGCAATCCCTGCACTTTTTCGATTTGAAGCCTTTTTGGGCCTGGACTGTTTTGAACAATATTTTGATAGCTGTTGTAAACCAGACGAGAATAGCATCTTTCATAGGGAACAAATTTGTAGAAATCTTAATTTTATGACATATGACACGTTACTCTCTTGAAAATGTTTTGATTTGACACACCGTTTGCCCATAAAAATTGTATTAATTTTTTAGACGTGGCTAGTAGTCGTTATGTCTTTGAGTGAAGGCCATATTGTTAAAAGTTAAAACTAAATTAACATTATTGGATTAATTATTACATTAATTAATTATATTAACGGATTTTTAAATTTTCTTTGTTGTAAAAAAGATGCATATTCAGCAAAATGCGGCTCAGTACAAGGCCTACCCATCAATGGTTAATTGTTTTTCTTAGAACTATAATAAGAAATATTGGAATTCTGATCGCTTTGCGGCCCCAGTTAAATATTTAATTTTGCAATGGGTTCCTAATAAATTAAAAGGTTAGACATCCCTGGTCTAGAGTAGATTACCATCGAATGCATGTGCTTAGTGGTTGAAATAGACCGGTTTTCATGTATGCTGCTCACAAAAAGAAAGCAAAAGCCTGCAATTCTGCAGGCCTGAACAACAAAGCAAAATGGTCTAAACAAAATGTGGCCAAATGTTTTTGCAAAGTGCGAAATCATGCACAATGTTTTGCTTTGAATAGATCGGGTAAGTACCATTGTTGCTACCGTATCGAAGACCTGAATGCTGTTTCAAATCCAAAATTTTTTCATGTCTCGATCGAAACATGACCATTTTCCGAGACTTTCAAGGTCCGAGACCGAGACGAGACATTGGCATGGCGAGACCGAGACGTGTCTCGAGACCGAGACACGTCTCGAGACATCCAGCTCTGCTTTCTTGCAGAGCTGGAACAAGTTTTATTAATTTGCTTTCATAAACTTAGACGCTGCAGCTAAAGTTATGCACCCCGACTACAAAAAAATTGAGCAAAATCAAGTTCAAGCTCATATATCATGACGTCATAATGAAATGAACTTGAAATTTTTTTGTTAATTGTATTTTTTCTTCTTTTGTTTAAGCCCAAAATGAGAGCTCTCCTGCGACAATAAACGACTAAAACTACTTTTATAGGGTAAGTAACTTGTTGTGCCAGCTCAACGATTTTACCCTTTTTACCCCCTCATTCTGGCCACACCCACCACCCCTGACCCGGCAGAAATCTGATTTCGTGCATGGTTTGAAGTACTTTAAACGATAATAGGAATAAAAATTGGTAAGCTTCCAGCTAGGCTCAGAACTCAGGGCTGCCGGACTAAGATCCCCTGCTTTAATCTAGTTGAATCTAAATCCATGCCTATAAAGGCACTTGATTTCATTTCCCGGTTCAAGGTATGATGAATGCCGACAAATATATTGAAGTATTTCAACGTAAAGTGGAGAAAGACATGGAAAAGGGCATTTCCCAACGTAGAAGGAATTTTTCAGCAAGACTTGGCTCCCTGCCATACTGCAAAAGAGTGAAAAAAATTAAAAAAAAATTACATCAAGGTCCTCTACTGGCCTAGGAATTCTCTCTCCTTAAACCCGTCTGAAAATTTGTGGAGTAGATAGTAGGCTAAAAACTCAGCTCTAGGGAATGCACAACCAAACCGAAGCTTATAGATGCTATAATTGACAGGTGGTATGACCAAGAGATCACTCAAAATTAAAAAAAAGAACTCGTAGAATCAGTGCCAAAATGAGTTATGGAGTTGATTACTAACAGAGGTGACCATATCTCCTGTTGAAAGTAGTTGATGCTGCTTTGAAATGAAAATAAATTGAAAAAATGAAGGTTCTGTGTTTTTGTGGTGAGTCATAATTTGCACAATACTGTAATAGGCCTACACTTCTTGCGAAAAATCACGTAAGATCAGCAATGTAATTAATTAAATGGTGGTCAACTGACTATCATTAAATGCGTCTAAATCCGATTTCATTGTCATCCACCACAAATGAAATCTCCTTTCCCTTAACCTCCCATTCTTTCGTCACCATTTACACGACATTCCGCATTCTGAATCCGCAAAATACTTCGGCGTTGCGACAGATAAAAAGCTTGATTTCCAAGAACATAGGTCTTTTCGAGAACTTGAAGCCAAATTAAGTAGAGCTTTGGCATACTATGTAAATCAAGTCTTTCTCACGACCACTCTTACGCGTCAATTGTATTACGCGTTGTTTCACTCATACGAGGTCTATTCAAAAAGTATTGTCTTTTTTGTATAAAGCACACAACACAATGAATTTTTCAAGTTTTATTCAATCTCCTTCAAAATATTCCCCTTGATAGTACACACTTTTTCCAGCGCTTCTGCCACTTCTGAAAGCACCTCTTAAACTCCTCCGGAATGCTTCGAAGCTCCTCCGCCGTTTTTTTCATAATATCTTCTCGTGACTGAAATTGCCTCCCTTTCAGAGTTGTTTTTAGCTTGGGAAACAGCCAGAAATCACACGGTGCCAAGTCAGGTGAGTATGAAGCCTGTCTAACAAGTAGCATGCTGTTTTTGGCTAGAAAAGCTTGGATCACATTCGCAGAATGAGCGGGGGCATTGTCATGGTGGAGCTGAAAATTCTTTGTTTCCCACATGTCTGGCCGCTTTCTTCTCACAGCATCACGAAGGCGACGTAGAATCTCCGGGTATATTCTTTGTTGATTGTCTATTAGCTTTCGGGTGCGTATTTATGATGCATGATGCCACGGGAATAAAAAAACAGGTCAGCATCACTTTCACATTGCTGCGAACTTGCAGAGCTTTTTTTGGTCGGAGTGATTCCGGGTGTTTCCATAGTGAGGATTGAAACTTGGTTTCTGGGTCGTAACCATAACCCAGGTCTCATCACTAGAGACAATGGTTTTAATAAATTCTGGGTCATGATTTGCAAGATCCAGCATGTCCTCAGAAATTTCCTTTGGGAGTTCCTTCTGTTGCTCCGTCATCAGCTTGGGGACAAATTTAGCCGACACTCTTCACTAGATCAAACTCTCAGTTCGGATGCAATAAACTGAGCCTGTGCTTATTTCCACTTTTGCAACAATTTCCTGTAACATTAAACGACAATCCTCCAGCAATTTTTTGCGAATCTGGGGCATCACCTTCTCGTTTCGGCTTATGGATGGCCTTCCCGAGCGGGGATCACTCTCCACTGATGCACAGCCATCCTAAATGCGTTTAAACCATTGCTTTATCTGAGTTGGGTTTAAGGTCTCACTTCCAAAAGCTTGTTGAATCTTTCGAATTGTTTCAACTTGAGTACATAGGCTTGGCCAGGATTTTCAATTGGAGGGGAGGGGCTACAATTTAACAAATCTTACCCAACAGCAGGAACGGATCCAGAAAATTTTGATGGGGGAATGCAGATTTGAATTAGGTTGAGTGTTAACTAGATACAAAGACGTCAGACGTTTAGACTCAAAATAGTGCGTCAATGCTTCATGTCAAAGACGTATTTAAAGTTTTTTTAGGGAGGGCACTAAATTGTGACATCTTTTATAATCGTATGTTTTTCCGGCAGAGAAAATTTAAAGCAAATTGAGGAAAAAACGGCTCTAGGGGGTCCGGGGGCATGCTCTCCCGGAAAATTTTTGAAATTTTGCATAGTGCAATGGCCTTTTTAGTGCTTTTGAACAAATTTTGATCAAACGTTTTGCCCCTCATTCGGAGTCCTTCTCCAAATATGATGCATTTTGTTCGCACACTTTCGATTTATGCGTGCTTACTTCAGGCCAGGGGTGGATCCAGAAAATATTGGTGGGGATTGCAATTTTAAATTAGGTTGAATGTTTACTTATGTGAATACAAAAACTGTAGACGTCTATGACACGGAAAAGATCGCAAATAAGCCCTTTGAAAATTTTTCATGTTTGAGGCGTAATCAGAAGTCTTTTTAAAAAGGGGCACCAAATTTCGACATCTTTTCAAGCGTAGTTTTTCCCAGCAGAATTAATTTGAAGCAAGTTGAGGAACAAAAAAGGCATCAGAGGGTCTGGGGGCATGCTCGCCGGAAATTTTTTGAAAATTCACGTCTGTAAAGGCTATTTTAGTGCATTTTGAGCAGTTGTCGGGCAAACTTTATTGAAAATTTTTGCCCTTAATTTTGAATGCTTCACCAGTATCGATATATGGCGTTCTACAAACCGGGTTTCACATAAGCCGACAAATAACGTTTTTTCTCCTTGACTAGAGACATTTTCTTTGATGCAGGATTTCAACCACGCCCTTTCTTTCGCACTGGTCTACATTTTAACCACGTTTCATGCAACGTTTTCAGCATTTTGCATCGCTGAAACTTTGCAGCTGCAAAAGCGCTCAAATTTAAGCAATGCAAAGCACAGTGAAAATAATATGCCAAAGAAGATTCGTTTTAAACCAGTGGTTCTGAAACTGGGGACCTTGGTCCCCTTGGGGTCCGCAAAACAGTTTCAGGGGGACCGCAAAGAGGTCGCGGATTTCTAATAAATCATCCCGTTGAATTGTGTTTGATTGGACATCTGCGGACGTGATGACTTGTTTTCTGCTTTTCACTTGATTTTGCGTGGAAAATTGGACATCTGCGGGCGTGATGACCTTTTCTATTTTTTTTTTGCTCTTCACTTGATTTGCGTGGAAATTTAGGCTTCAAAATAAAGGACCGTAAGTGATAGAAAAAAATCTTTGAAGACCGCAAAGGCAAAATCTTAAAAAAGTTTGAGTACCACTGTTTTAAACAATTGAACTTATTGAAATGACGCCTGACTGTTCGCTGGCCAATGCGGCTGCGCTATCATAACTCTGCCAGAGTATCACAAAGTTTTTGACAAAACTTGATGCAATACCTCTGTTCAATGCGTTCTGTCATTGCAATAAATTTGCAGAAAAATAAAAAAACGACGAGCACGTGCTACGCGCCTGCACTAAATGTTTTACAAACAGAATAAAGAATCGCCTTGAAACACTTCACGATTACGCATGAATGCGTGTGTAAGCAGCCACGCTTTGCAAGGGCAATTCGTTCATACTCTGTTGGCGAGAAGGTAAAAGGTCGGATACGTTTTGAACAGACCTCGTACTCAATTGTGTCTCATACTTTGGGGCTCAATCGTGGTGTGGTGGTTCGGAGCGTCGTTTTTACGACGACCATGATGGCAAGGTTAATAGTTCAACTCCCAACCTAGTCTCGTTGTTGCGTCCTTGATGGGTAAGATGCTTCATGATAATTATCTCTGTTTGGTGGAATAGCTTCAAGCAGCAAATTAAAGAAGTTAGAAGAAAATTCAACCGGAAAACTTGCAAACAAAGGCAACTCCTTAGCGAGTCTGGATTTGTCCTACGCATAGCGCCTCCGCCGCTTTCTCGTGATGGGAGGATAAAGATGAAGAAATCAATCTATTTACAATTCCCACCTAAAAACTGTACCTGCACTGCAAAATACAGCGATAAGGATTAAGTTGCTGGACCTAAATGGAGAGAAACAATTACTCCTTACTTCAAAAAGGTTCAAATATTAAAACTAGAACATCTACAGGGCCTATCGTAAACAGACATCTTTTTTATGTTGCTGTAACGTAAACGGTGAAAGCGAAGTCGCAAAAACAGTGTAAGTTGGCCGAGCAGTGTATATAGCCACTCAAACGAAAACAAGGAACAAAAGAAATTTTTGAAGAATGGATTACAGGGATAAAACAGTGGCAAGGAGGAGGGGGAAAAACTCAAATTTTCTATCTTTTCTAGGTTGCGTATCTTTGTAAGAGAACCCGCTGATCTCCGAGAAAATGCGATTTTTATCCGTTTTGCTTTTGTTGTAGGCTACAAAATTTTGTCCGATTTTTTTACGTGCAAGTTGATGGTGATGCTTCTTCTGCTGCATTCTTGGTTTTAGTACCTTTTAACAACTCTTGAAGTAATTTAAGTTTAGATTTTTTAGTTCTAATTGTGACTGCGATACCTATAAAGACACATTTTTGCTAATGCGATCGGCTTTTTTAGATCTTTTTGGCCAGATTTATTAAAAGGACCAAATACAACGTGCTTGACCAAGGCAGGCGGGAAGATGAGTGTGTCAATTAACTTAAAAGAACATGACTTGCTAATTTTTATGTAAATGTAGCAAAATCAATCTGAACTGGAAAACAATCGTAAGATGATTTGCAAAACAACCGATAAAAAGCGAAATCGCTTCAGTTCAAACTTTGCGGAAGATATTTCTGTCAACTGCTTAGGTCAAAAATCGGATGAAATTTCGTACGACACCAGATCGGATAAAATCGCATTTAGTGTACCGGTATACAGATCTTAAGAGTAAAACGTGTATTGACAAGCTTTAGGAAAAACTAATCGTTTTAAGTGAACTCAGTAACATGGATTGTTTTTTAATCATTGGAGACAAGTGGATACCAGCCGCATGCCACAATACGTTTTTACTAAATTTATACGAAGGCGGAAAAGCAAGACCTTATAGGCATGACTTTTTTGAAAGCTATCGGCACGATGATTGAAGAATTTTTCCGATCGATAGATTCAATAATGAATTGAGAGGATTGATTTCTTCAAGTGCACAAGTCGTCTACTTCACTCTGCGCAACGTTGTCAATGAGTAATTTGTGCATTCGTAACAAGCTTTGTGAGACTACAACGAGACATATGTGGAAGTGTTCAATCATGCAGTTCATTCATCGACCATGAGCATATCTAAAAGATACTGTATTGTAAAAACAATGATGTGATATGTGAGGCTTCATGTTGGTCATAGCTGTAACTCAAAACCATACAGAATTGCCAGCGCTGTCAAACACATTAAGCTGATTCACATGCGCAATTTAAGTGGGTTAACCCGCTTAATCCAACCCACTTACGCCAGACAAAAACTTTCGTCGTTCTGCTTCATTAAGCTTTGCGGGTTGGAAATTACTCATTTGCAACAGGTAGATTCAATCTGCTAAAAAGCACGTTGAAAAAATAGCCGGTTAAACTAAAAAATCTCCTTTACTGACACTGAAGCGTGTAACCCGCATAATCAAACCCGCCAATGTAAATAGGCCTACTGTCAACTTTTTGCACAATGAAAAAGAGTACTGCTACTGTGACGTTATCGTGTCAACAATGAATAACAAATTCATAACTTTTCTCATTTATTTGCCTACAATAATTTTCTATATAGGAAACGTTTCAACTTGACTTCTTTTACACAAGTTTAAACTAATAATTGTTTCACCTTTTAACAAGAAGATCAGCCAGCATTAAATCGAATGGTGTGTTGATATAAATACTGTGTTCCCTTGGCATTTCAACATAGCTTATTTTTCCTCCCTGAAAAAAGAATACGAGGAATAGGTTTGTCTGAATGCTCTTCCAATTTGTTTACAACCGCAAAATCAAGCTTTGTAACCGCTTTCCGTAATCGCTATGAGCGATGTTAATGCAACCGTTCAAGGAATAGCGTTGCGCTTACAATAACAAAAAAATTTGTGGCACTAAAATATTTTTCGCCTCACAAATTTATGCCCAATTTTTAGCCCATTATGGCCTTGTAGACTTTCATATTGTTATGGATTATGACGTCAAAAGGAACTATCCAATCAATAAAAAATTTTTTTGTTTTTATGGAATATTTTTCTGAATGTATTACCAGTATAACTTACAGACTACTAGTACGATTTTGCAGTACCATCGTCAATAAATCGTTAGGAGGAAAATCGAACGAGCCGGAAATTTCTGACGTGAATGTGAAGTGGTATTGAGTGAGTTATCAACATAGATATGTAATTACTACAACTAGATCGCGCATGGGGAGAGAAAAAGTGTAACAATTTGAAGCTCCGATCCGCCATCTTGGAATTACCCGCTTGGACAAACGCCGCATATCTTTTGTAACGTAAGAACGATGGAAAGTGTTACAAAAAATATCATAACTTTAGTTATGCTTGTTGGATTTTCAAAATTTCAACTGGATCGTGAAGGTCTTGATTATAGCTATCGGTTAAAACTATATTCAAAAAAATTGGTAGAGTTTTAGGCACTTTACATGGTAAGTAAGTTGGACATAGGCAATAATTTTTGAAGCGGTTTTTAAGCTAATAGCATTTCTTGCTATTTTAAAAGGTAAATGTAGCGTCGATTTGCAAAAAGTTGTCATTTGATTCAAATTGAATAGGCTCAACCACAAAAATTTAAACTTCAATATGAAATTAGCCTAGCTATTGGTCATGGTTTCTCACGCCCTAAAATTTTTTCGCAAATGATTGTGTAAATTGTTTTTACACATTGCAAAAGAAGGTTTCACTGTATAGAACTAGATTTTCACAACCACTATTATTCGTTTAGCACATCGTCCAAGGGTGAAGCATGACAGAAGTTAACAACCTTACTACCGTACTAATCTATCATGATAGTAAAAATCTAGTTCTATACAGTGAAAACCTTCTTTTGCATGAGGTTTAAAGCAATTTACGCAATCATTTTCCAACGAAAAAATTTTAATGCCGGAAAAACCACGACCAATAGCTCAACTAATTTCATGTTGAAGGTTTAAATTTTTGTGGTTGAGCCTGTTTAATTTGAATCAAATGACAACTTTTTGCAAATCGACGCTACATTTACCTTTTAAAATAGCAAGAAATGCTATTAGCTTAAAAACCGCTTCAAAAATAATTGCCTATGTCCATTGTCCAATTTACTTACCATGTAAAGTGCCTAAAACTCTACCAATTTTTTTGAATATAGTTTTAACCGATAGCTAAAATCAAGACCTTCACGATCCAGTTGAAATTTTGAAAATCCAACAAGCATAACTAAAGTTATGATATTTTTTGTAACATTTTCCATCGTTCTTACGTTATAAAAGATATGCGGCGTTTGTCCAAGCGGGTAATTCCAAGATGGCGGATCGGAGCTTCAAATTGTTACACTTTTGAGATAGCCGTTTAACGTTGAACGTGCAATCTAGTTGTAGTATTACATATCTATGGTAATCAATAGCTTAATACAAGATGGCAGAATGGTAAAACTGTCTGCCTGTGGAGTTGTAAACTCGGATTTGGTTCCGAGTCGGGTCAAACCAATGACACTAAAATTGGAATTCACACCTTGCCTGCTAAACCCTTAGCATTAAAGAGACGGTGTGGAGAACAAACCGGAAAGTTTAGGCTACTTGTTACGTGGTAGGGAAAGATACTTATCGGGATTACCCCATCTTAGAGTCAATAGAGTGGTAGACAGGCGATCGGAAATTCCTAAGCGAGCTCGTTATAGCGCTTCGATCGCTTTCTCGTGATAGGCGGATAAATGGTAATCAAATTATCCAAATACTTTACTTGGAAAAAATACAAGCACCAGCGATAGGCCGCGCAGTGGCATCTCGGTCGTTGTTTTTATGCCGGCCGTGATAGCAAGATTTTAAGTCAATTTCCGCTTGAGCTTTGCTATTGAGACCGGAATTAGATAAGATGCTTCACGATAATTATCTCTTCTTGACATAGGAAGGCACAGTATTTCTTTGAATCGTTCAGCCGTTAACAACAAAGCTAATTTTTTTATTGACTGGTTATGTCGTTACAATGCTTTTTAAAAGTAACGGACTAAATCAACTTCCGCTAAATGTGTGGTTAAATTGTCCATTAGCTTATTTACGAACTTGTAACAAAGTCTCTGCGTAATTACTCGGCTGACTGAGAGCTGAGCTACCAATTTTTTTTCTGTCTTGCCAAGCTGCGTACAGCGCATACGGCAAGCAATAAGTTCAAAAAATACGTTAGGCCTATGTAGTTATTCCAATTAGTTCTAACATAAGTTGTAACACTGCAAAAAAAAAGACAAAGTGCGGTATTACGCCGAAGCGGGAACCAAGTGACGGGACATATATTTCGGAATGGTTGCATAGAAAATTTCCACTTTGCTCTCCAGCGATCTGATTGGCAAGAGCATTTGCGAGGAGAATGATAGGGCTCGACCGAGATAACTAAAAGTAGACAAATTGTACACACATGTGGCATTAGAGATGTGGCATAGTGGCTAGCGAACTGGACTGCTACTCATAGGATGTGGGTTCGATGTTGCTCTAGGACTTCACTGTATTGCCAGCGAACTTGTTTTTTATGAGTAATTCGAGATGGAGTAGAGTGGTGGTAATGAAGTACACAAAAAAATTACTCGCAGCATACTCGAGCAACTGCTCTAGCCAATTACATCGGGGAACAAAAGAGAAACTTTCTAGGCAACCATTCCGAAATATGCGGTCGGGGCCCATCTCTGCGGCTTAAGCGCCTAGGCAATACATCTCCGAAGAAACGTCGCAGCGGTGGCGATTCGTTGGCCAGTGCTGCCGTCGAGGGTAGACTCAGCCTTCCTACTTTTTTTGCTATGGTAAGCTCAAGTAGGCTCCATCTATATTGGCCTTGCTATAACGTAAAAACGAAGGCCTATATCCCGAACAGAGACGGGTGCCGTCCAACATCCAAAATCTTAAAAAAAAATTGCGCTTGTTTTGTCAAAATCACAGCAGTGGATGGTAGTCTTTTTAAAAAGACTTTTCCTCTTTTTTTCAAAACAATAAATGATCAATTAATCATTCTAGGGCACTCAAAAGTAGCCAAATGTTTTCTTTTTTGCCATTTGGTGGAAACCCTTTGAAATCTTAACACTCTAGCCTAGGGAAAATGAATGCACGTTCGAATATAAAAACAAGTCGAAGTCGAAGATTTTTTATGTTTATTTTTAGGACAGTACCACGGTCAGTGGCGTGGCCAGCTCAAAATTTTTAGAAGGGGCAAAACTTCATAGGCTTATCCAGCGGCGCACACAAGATTCGGCATTGGGGGTTGGGCACATTCGGGGGACTGGGGGAGAAGCCCCCAGGCGCCGGGGGCTAAGGGGCCACGGATTTTTAAGGTTTTTTCCAGAAAAACACTCATTCTTAAGGTTTTTACAAGAAAAACACTCATTCTAGCGTAGTTTTTTTGTCGAAAAAAAAAAAAAAACGAAACACAAGGGTACCTACCTCCTAGTCAGGACCGGATTAAGGGTTTCTGAGGCCTGGGGCTATTTGGTAGTCAGGGGCCTGTTTTGTCCCCGTCAGTTCTAGACCTGCTGAAATATGTAACCTACATACCAGTATTAAACACATTCAAAAAACAAGTTTTCTGAACCTATTTTGCACGTACAAAGCTTTAGAAGATGTCATACCGCAGAGCCCCAATTTCCGCAAATACGCTTTCTATTTGTTGTTTTGTAAGTGATTCTACGATTAGTTTTCCCCAAGCCATGCAAAGTTTGCGTCAACCTCCTTCACAGCCTCTATTTCAGGGATGGCAAACCACTGACCCGCGGATCACCTAGTGACCCACTTGTAGTTTCAAAAATATTACGAAGAAAACGGTAACGAGCATTAACGTAGTGAAGAAAAGCTTATCTTTCCATACTGCGGCATTGAAGACGGGAAGCTGGGTATTTTTGAGGTGAAGATCCTTTTTTTTGTTCTTTGCACAGATTTCGGAAGAACTTGGGTTCAAGCCCCTCGTTCATATGATTACATCCACAACCCACGTTTTTTCTTGTTTCGGTCTACGACCTTAAATTTGATCCACCAATTAAAAAGGTTTGCCATCCCTGCTCTATTTCGTATCCTAACGTCATTTTACGAAAATTCGTACGGCATTTTGTGTGAAACCATAAGTCTATGGTGAAACCATCTTTAATTTACGCTGCTGTCTATGAATTATGCAACGAAATAATCATAAATTAATGACTCGCTAAAACGACGACATTTCTTCGGAGCTGCGTTGCCCTGCAGGCTCTATGTCACGTAGATGGACCCCCGCTACATGTATCACCCTTCCGCGTAATCTTGAGTTAATGAAGATTTAGATCAGGGTTGGGGAACCTGCGGCCCGCTTAAGTTTTGAATGTGGCCCGCGTCAGAACTTTAATTGTTAAGTGTACAACAAAATGGTGGAATATAAAACATTAAGATTTCTTAAAAACTGCGTCACATTTAACTACATGCTATATATTTATAGCATAAAAAACGCGCAAAAGTCTCTGATTTTACGAAAAAAAAACAGCTCAGCATGAATGTTGTTAAATTTGCGACGAAATATTGTGCCTTTTTAAAGCGAAATTTAACAATTAAAAGTAAATGTGGCCCGCTGAAAATATTATGCAATTAATGTGGCCCGCTGTGCTTTACCGGTTCTGCACCCCTGATTTAGATTGATTTCCTTCTAGTTACAGGATAGAACGTTACATCACACACTGTAACCGATGCTGGGCTATTGATAGTATTTGATTGTGATTTGTTTCAAAATTTACACAGCAATGAACATTCATATCAATCATCATTTTATTTATTCAGTTTGAATTCTGTTTCGAAAACCGTTAAATTCGTTGTACAATATGCTGCAGAACGATCATATTGCGTCGGAATGTTTTTATATACATTGTTTGGCATTTTTTTGCTTCCTGCAATTTTGACCCAAAACATAGAGAGATTTGATTTGTTAGGAGGGGCTGGAATAATTTCAAAGCTGGCTTCTGGACCCTGTTTCCTGCTCCGATGAATGCCTCAGCCGTTGGGCTGGTAACGCAATACTGGTCCGAATCTCGCAACGTAAAGTATGTCCAAATCTCACAAACTCGTAATCAGTCTTCTTGGATTTCGTTTACTAGCCGCAGATCTTGTGATTTAAATTCAAGAGTAAAATCGTTGAAACTTTTGGCGTTGATACAATCTTGAATCACTCACTTAGCCCTAACCTAAACTGGATAGATTAGGCCTATAAAGATTGGTAATTCGTATTCAACTTTAAAATAAAATAGTTGATTGCTGAAAAAATCACTTAGTTGTTCATAATAAGTTGTAATCGAGAGGCCTATTTTGGTCGGTGGGCCTGGGGCTGCAGCCCCATCAGCCCCCGCCTTAATCCGGCCCTGCTCCTAGTGGTCTTAATCCGTTTCTGCTTGCGTTGTTAGTAGACTTACGTTATAGCATTAGTATCTTTGTTTGTAGGCTAGTGGTAACTGAAAATATTTCGAGGATGGGCAATTGCCCCCTTTGCTTCCCCTGACCATGGTAAACGGCAAAGAAGCCGACTTAATTGTCCATATATTTTATTTTAAAATTTTGGTCTGGTAGAATGGTCTTATTCATTTTGCTTGCTGGTTACACCTGTTCTCTTTTTGGGCAATAAAAATATGGTACGCTTACGCAAGGCAGGCTAACCCTCAAAAGCTACGACAACTTATCACCCATTGAAAAGTACTTTGCTACTGAATCACGATGACTGTTTGCCAGAACCATACCTTTCGTAAATTTCAACGCCGATGCGGCTTTTCGTTCAACAGGTAGCCTACTCATACTCAACAAAATACTCTAGTTAAATTTAAAATTATTTCTGCTATTTCCTGCTCGTTAAGTGTAAAAGAGACAAACATAGTAAAGCTGAGCATTTACTAATCCAAGGAAGCAACAAAGATACTGGAGGGAATTGAGCCAAAAAATTGCTATCTTGGTACAGGAGAAGCTTGAATAGCAGTCTACTTGTTGTGCCTTTACCGCGCCATGTTTTCACATAAGACCTATTACTATGAATTGACGCAGGCAATAAGAATTCCTGAAGAAAAAATGGGGGCTTTGACATTATTGGTACTGCTGAAAGAGCCTACCCACATATTTTGTTAGGACGGCAGCCCTGCCGTTGGCGACACTGCCGATTAAATGCGTTAATCCCGTTAACATAGGGGTAATCCCGCTAATTTCCAATTTGACCGGGCCGAGAATCGAACCCCAGATCTACCACACCGATATTGTCTGCTTAACGACTGAGCTAGCCGGCCATTAACCCTACGAGTTATTTTTTTTAATAACCTGAAGCAAGCCATCTTCAATAAGGTGTTTTCGAGCGAAGTAAAACCCTCCGTTTTCACAGAGTTCACCATTCCAATCCTGTCGCCGGGGACGACTTCGTGGATCAAAATTTAACGCCTCTGTAGATTGACCTGAAAAAATTTTTATTCGCCAAACTTTTAGTTTACTGCAAGTAAGCTGGCTTGCACCAAACCAGCTTACAAATTAAAAGACTAAAACTTCCAAAAGACCAGCGAACTAGGCTATGGCCTAGCCAAACTTTAATGATATACTGTACTTGCTTTACGACAGAATCACCGAAACTTAAAAAGATAATTTAAATCATCTTAGTAGGCCTACATGGCACACCATAAGAAAGTTGTAGTGATTGTTTGCGACACCGAACAATGCAAGCACGACATGGGCCGGTTGTACACTAACGCTTAGTGCACGAAAAAGAGTAACCGGTAGTCATTTTTTTTGTCCTTCTAGACTCATCAGGTGCACAACCACGAGAGCCAAAGCTCGCTCTATTGCTATTATTAAGCGGTTTTAAGGCGCTTTAACAGAAAAATCTTTTAGCGCGACGACTTACACAATATAGCCTACAGTACGTACAAACAGTAATTTAACAACTTACTAAACCAGCAAAAACCGAAGCTTAGGATATATACAGTTTGCTAATCAGAATGGCGCGGCAAGACAGAAAGCGCTCGAGGTTTACAACTCAATTACAAAATCCAAGATTACGTAAACAACAGTAGCACTGCGAAGCAAAAAGCGCTCGTGGGTCAGAACACAATTACCGGTAGCTAAAACCAGTGCCGGATTTAAGTGGTGGAGTGCCCTTGGGCCCAAGTGTGGTGGGGGCCCCATTGGCGCCCCCCAGGATTTGGCAAAGACGGAGGCCCACAACAGGGGGTCTAGGGGTGAAACCCCCAGCCGCCGGAGGCCAAGGGGGTGTGGTGGCGTAGCCCCCAACAACCGCTAACGAATTTTTACGGATTTCACATAAAAAAACACTGATTTTAGAACACTTTTTATTGAAAAAGGGTATGCAGTGAGTGCAGTCACTATGGACAATGCAAAAATATTTTCGCAGCTTACCGATCGGCGATAATTTATCGATTACCGATATCGCTTAAAAATTGAGATTTATCGATTATCGGTGGGCTATCGCTTAGGGTTTTTTCAAATTATCGATTATCGTTATCGCTTTACTACAAAAAGGTTTATCGTGCCCATCGCGGATAGTGGTTATGGGTCTGCAGTCTGCATGCTTCCACGATTAAACATTTTGTTGCGCCTTCCTTTTTCTATACCAGCTTTTCATCCTTTGCTTACGTCTGCGTATGTTTTGCGTAGAAATAAGCAACAACAAAAATATTGCTGAAGCGCAGTAAATTACATTCTGCTTAGGATTGCCAATCAATCTAAGTATAACAAATACTTGCTAAAACCTAAGAGATTTCTGATTCTGAAAAGCCCTCACTTGCCCGCTGCTACTTTAAATTTTTCAAGACGTTACACTAGCTTTGTGAAATTACAGTACGTCAAGCCAGGTATGATTTCACAACGAATTGAGATATCTTAGGTGGCTTTTATGATACAACAGCTGGTCATTGATATGAATTGTAATCATTGTCTTTTGCAGTAAGCAGTGATTGCTTCTGTTACATGAGTTTGCAAATTGCGAAATTAGGAATGTCGAAGAATATTAGAACACGACAAGGAGCTAGACATTTCGTTACAAAAATTACATTTCACTACCACAAAAATCCTAAGCTGCAATTAAGTGGCTTGAAAGAAAAAAAAAAAAAGAAAAAAAGAAAGCATCTGACGTAGTACATGGAGTATAGGCCGAGTGGTTGGTGCATTAGTCTCCGGAACTAGATTCGCGCGTTCGATGCGCAGCTAGGCCATCTTCTATGATGCATGTAATTCACTAATATAAAAACCAAAGCTACAATTATGTGACTTAAAAAAAAAAAAAAAGAAAGCATCTGACGTCGCACATGAAGTTCGCTGAGTGATTGGTGCGTTGGGCTCCGAAGCTGGCTTCGCGGGTTCGATGCTCAGTTAGGTCATCTCCATGATGCATGTATTTCACTACCACTAAAATCCTGAGCCGCAATGAAGTGGGTTGAAATAAAAAAAAAAGCATCTGACGTCACCCCCTACCCCTTGAAAAATAACTCTGCGGTTCTAGGCGATTTGGAAAAATGGTCAAACAATCATTTGGGGGGCGGTCGCCCCCTCTCACCCCCCGAGGCGGTGCCCCTGTTCTTCAATTGATTCATCTAGGTCGTTAGTTGAGCCGCTATTATGATTATTCCAATTCACTCAAACGCGAAGATATGCGCATTAGACTATATGCTGTTTCGAATGCATAAATATTTTCGCAGCTTGGGACAGAACCCCCCCATATTATGGAAAATCCGGTCCTAAGTTTAAGTTTAATGATGTAAGCACTGCTTTTGTGTAGCCTACATCTCTAAAAAATTTATCCAAAAATTTGGGGGCCCCAAGTGTGCGGGGCCCCCCGCGGCTGCGGGTACTTGCGGGGGGAGGGTTCCTACGCCACTGTTACACATGTTGAAAATGGTAGTGGACCATCATAATTAATGCAGTGATATAGGCTATGAACGTGATACAATGATGCATATCGATGGCATGCGACTTTCGAAAATTGCGTCATAGTGATTGTGTTCTCAACAAAGTTTTCTTTGAGGTGCAGCACTGCAGCAGCCGGGCATATTTTGGATTTAGTTTTGGTACCACGCCCGCTCTAAGGAATGTCGTATCATTTTTCGTCGATGTTTTTTTATTAACTCCTGATGTTATTTATGTTTTTCCCAACAGCACAACATGCAAATTTGCCGGGTTGTCTTCCATATTGTTTCTTAAAGCTGAGCGTCAAGCAGGAAAGTTGTGAATACCAATTTTACAGTCGTTGGTTTAACCCGACTCGGAATCAAAGTAAAGTCTACAGCCTCAGAGGCGGACGCGGAAACATATGCGACTTGGTCGCGAAAAAAAATCAGCAAATATAGCATCAGAAAGAAAAAGTTGCTGGTCTTGCCTTTATTCTCGACCTCTTTCCATCTGAAATAATGGTTTCTTACTACTGAGAAGACTGAACCATATCCAAGCCTAATCATTGCCGCTGCTTGTTGCAATTGATCAGGTTGTATGCAAGGTGAAGTTGCTTGAAGAAGACCAACAGCATCTATTTCTGCAAACCAACTTGAGGTTAATTACATCCAAACATATGCAAAATTGAAGTTAACGACACACCAATACCACTAAATCTTGAGTGAATACCTAGTCATATAGGAGTCGCTTTTTAAGTTTCCAGAGCAAAACTACATTACCTCATAGCTTTCGGTATTTAGAAAAAAATGTAACGGTAATCAAAAGGTATTGCCGTGAGGATGCAAAGGAGAGGGTAAAGCAATAGTTTTTTATGTAGTATTTAATTATACCCGACAGACTAAGTCAAATCGTTGAGTTTGGAAGCTTCTCAAATAGGTTGTTTCACGTTATATAAAACGATTTTCTCACACCTGGATGATGCATCAAAAATTCTTGAGTAGATTCCACAGATGAAGTCGTATCTTTGGAAACTTGGGTAGATCGCCAATGCACAGATGCCCCCCACGCTTCTGCTACTTTGGCGATACCATTGTGGTCTGTGGAGACCCACAAGCTGCAACAAAATTAGATTCAACAAATTTATACCTAGTGTACTTATTCTAATTTTTTGCTTGCGGTTAATATGCTTCAAGTCAAAAAAGTTTGATCCTGAATAAAATCGAAGTGACAGGTTGACAGCCAATCGTGCTTTTTGGTCAATCTTCTTAATACTCTAGATTACAGGTCTTTGAACTGGAGTCGCTAAAGGGTTCCATGGGTAGCGCAACACGTTTTTCTTGACCTGACCTGACAGAATGGAACGTGACTCGTTTAAGGTAGCAGAGAAAATTTTAGCACCTGAAAAGGAATCTGAGGAGCGCAGAAAACTTTGGTCGCTGTGTTTAGTGAATCGTGACGAAAACAAGTTTGAGAACACTAAATTAGACATTTCTTGTTTTCGTAACACGATTGGTTGTCTGCTTATAACATTAAATCATTCCTTAGTGAGTATTACTCCATTTACGTATAAGACCACTGGTATGATGTTATTTGCTTGGATTCATGGTGGAAACCTTTTCGCGTTTTTCCCCGGGCATTCATTTCAAATATTAATATGGCCGGGATCAACTTTACACGATTGAGTGAGCTACACGATTGACTAAAAAGTTATAGATCTACTCGTTTGAGTGAGCTGAGAAAACTTTAGCATGTGAAAATTGATCTGAAGGTCGTGAAAAAATTTGGTAGTGCCAAACTGAATCATGATGAAAAAAGTTTGAAAACACTGAATGTGACATTTCGTGTTTTCATAACATAAAGTAATATTCTTAAAAATATTAGCCTAAATTGCTCTTGTTGAGTTTACTCCAATGATGCAAGAACAGTAGAACACTGGTATATTCGCTACGACTCATGGTGGTTAAGTTTTTATTCCCACCTCTATTGTTAAGCACATAGAGCTAAGAGTACGGGAGGTCTGGGATTCAATTCCTGGTCCGGTCAAATCAGACAGTGTTGCCAATGGCTCGCCACGACTGCGATGTTTCTCAGGGTTGTGCCCAGGCGCTAAGCCGCGGAGATAGGCCTCACCGCTCGTTACACGTTTCGGCGTAATACCGAGGGTATAATGAGAATTTGCTTTGAGTTGATCCCCGAGCAATCATTTCAATTATTAGGCTAATATTGCCGGGATGAATTAGAAAAACAATAGTTGTTTAGCAGAGCTGCGAACTCGAACTTGAACTCGAACTCGCTTGTTTTTGCCGAACTCGAACTTGAATTTGAAAAATAAAATTTTTCGAATTCGAACTTGAACTCAAACTTAAAAAAAAACAATCGAGTTCGAGTTCACTAATTGAGTGCTTAAATTTTGTTGATTCGAATCTCTCAAAACGAAGTTTAGCCTACTTATGATTTGTTGTTATACTGTGATAGATTGAATGACTGCAAATTTGCAATTTTGATACCGATACTGCACTGGCATTTCATTTTGCGTTGTCTTTTTGAAACTTATTTATCGCATCATAAACGGTGTTCCGAGAGATTTTAATGAAAACGCAGCTGCACTGCAGCAACAGTTACCTGTTGTTTGTGCGGTGCTGCAATCTCTGTTCCAACTGTTACTAAGTGGGTCAGGGGCGGATCCAGGGGTGGGGGACCTTTTGCTACAACGTCTTTGATAAATACAATTTTTCCATAATTTCGAATCTCTTCGACAACAATAATTCCTACGCTTTATACCGGTACACAGAAATCGAAAACATGCGAAAAAATTCCATCATACCGGTATTCGGTGAAGACCTCAAAATTAAGGGCAAAAAATTCAAATACAATTTGCCTTAAAACTTATTCAAAAAGCACTAAATGGCAATCATAGAATGCAAATTTTCAAAAATTTTCCGAGAGAGCATGCCCCCGGACCCTCTTGAAACCGTTACTGTCCTCATTTTACTTCAAACTAACTCAGCCGGAAAATCTACGCTCAAAAATGTCAAACTTTGGTGCCCTCTCCCTAAATAAATTCTGGTTACATTCCTGGCATGAAAACATTAACTTTAAATAGCTTAAACGTGCTTTTTTGGATCCAAACGTCTTTGTAATTAGCTAACATTCAAACTAAATCAAAACTGCATCCCCCCACCAAAATTTTCTGGATCCGCTCCTGGTTAAGGTATGTTTGTTTATGAGATATTTTGAACAGGGCTGTGAACTCGAACTTGATCATTTTTGCCAAACTCGAACTTGAACTCGAAAAACAAAAATCTTTGAACTCAAACTTGCAAATGTCTCTTGAACTCGATTAAAAATTGATCGAGTTCGCAGCCCTGGTGTTTAGTCTACTTGGCTAATTTTTCTACTTCAAGCGCCAAAAAAGTTCTTGCAAAATTTTTCCAAACTTTTATGGCAGCAGATCTAAATAAAAAACTTTTTTTATGAATTAACTGATACGCAGGACAAGCTTTATCGATCTTTTTTCGCGAACACATATCTTTGCCTTTCGCACCGTTAGAGGTCTATTATGAAAACCAAACTAATTGGACTTTTCAGGCCAAAAACACACTTTTTACAGTAGTTCTCATTGCTTGCATTTATGCTTTCAGTAACCTGTCAAATGCTTCGCTGTCTTTCGCCGCTGCTAAAGCCCATGTCAATAAAGGGCGTCCACCAACTTCTGCTAAATTTTTCAAAGGGATGCTTTTGCTTCCTCCACGAGCAAGCATCAATCCTGCCAAGTGAAAATCGTTTTCGTCTTTTCCCATTTTGCTGAGGCAAAAGTTGCTTTGCTCATAAGTTTATATTCTTGCGAATGGCTTGTTTGTTGAGTTTGTTTTTGCTGCTTATGTCTCTCGTGTAGCATGAAGTAAATCATTAACTTCAACAATATTGTTGTTTCAATTTTTGTGTAGAGCCACACCTTGCGCGTGCTTTCGAATTACTGGATGGTGTACTTTGCAAATTTACCACAACCGGTAATTTTCGTACGGGTAAAATTTGTCCATGGATAAGCCGAAATAAAGAAAATGGCTACAGAAAATACTAAATCGAAATAACGTCTGAAAAATGAGGCTCTTGAAAATTTCTTACAAACTTGCAAAGGTTGCGGAAACTTTGAAAATTTCTCGTAGTCCGTAACACCCTTTTTGCATTTAAAGAATAACTTGGCCTACCTTTTGTGTTGGACACTTGGACTTAATGAGAAATTTAGACCATTTGCGACATGAAATGCAATGTCGTGTATTTCTTTTTTCAAAATTGATAAAACAGGTTTGGTGATCAAAATTTTGAAGTTTACGTATTATTATTACACTGGGTAACAAAAAAACTTTTTTGTTTGTTCCCGGGTTCTAACCAAGATTTCCTGATCACTTACGACCAAAAGTGTTGGAAAATCGCGTTTATTCTTTTTCAACTTTGCTTTTGTGGTTTTGGGAGTGATTTTACGAAATTCAGATTTTTGGCTAAAATCGTGTGATATAGCGTTTGTATTGTGGCATATTTATCCTCCTACCACTAGAAAGCGATCAATGCGCTATACGAGCTTGTTTAAGAGTTGCTAACCATCTGTCTACCACACCAAAATGGGGGAATCCCGCTCAGTGCCTTTCCCAACGGCACCACAAGTAAACTTGCCGGCCGGTTCTTCACACTTTCCCTTTGATGCTGAGGGTCAAGCAGGGAAGCTGTGAATACCAATTTTTAAGTCATTGGTTTGACCCCACTAGCAACCAAACCTGAGTCTATGACTGTAGAGGCAAACGCTCTTCGCACTCGGCCACCTGAGTTGTTACCATCACCAACAGGGATTTTTGGTAACCTGCTTTAAGAGAGTTTACAGACAACAAAAAAGTTTTTCTAATGTGGTTTGTTTGCACCAAACCAAATCAGAATGGTTGACATCCAGACTCAAACAATGAAACTTGCTTGAGTCACGTGTTTGAGTCACTGAACAGTGTAAACGTCACCAGGACTTCTCGAGTTTTTTTTTGCCTCAGCAGATGGACTTTGCTTTTGGCATAATGTAAATGGCCTTTTTGACTCGATTGGGATTCCTTGTATTCCAAAGGACTGACACCTTTTTATCGTTATTTCAAGCAGGAGTCTAAAAAGCATACTGCATCAGAATGGAAACAGATATACATCTATCCCTCTGGCCCACTCAATGCATCTTGAAGAAAACTATACAAATGTCAAAACTCTTCTGATTGCTCTGAAGTGTGACCAGTTCAACTGGCAAATAATTGGAGATTTCAGAATGGTGGCATTCTTGGTGGGTCTCCAAGGTGGATTTACGAAATTTCCATGTTACCTTTGCCATTGAGATAGTCGAGACACAACTGCACACTACCATAGACGAATGTGGCCAAAACGAACTGAATATTCTGTTGGGTACAGCAACATCAAATGGGACCCTTTAATTTACCCCATCAAAATATTGTTGCCTCCGCTGCATATAAATTTGGGCCTTATCAAACAATTTGTTAAAGCATTAGACATGAATTCAGACGCATTCAAGCATCTACAAAACTTGTTTACCAAGATTTCTGAAGCAAAGATAGAAGCTGGTATTTTTGTTGGCCCACAGATAAAAAAGATCCTAGACTGCAACGAATTTCTTGAAGAATTGACAACAGAGAGGACAGCTTGGAATAGCTTTGCTCCAGTGGTTCGTGGGTTTTTGGGCAATCACAAAGCTGAAAATTATGGGGAACTGGTAGCCAAATTAATGAAAACCTGCAGCAAAAGGGACTGCAGAATGTCCTTCAAAGTTCATATGCTTGACGCTAATCTGGATCAGTTTATGGAAAACGTGAGTGCATACTCAGAGAAACTTGGCAAACGTTTCCATCAGGATATAGTAGATTTTAAACGTCGCTATCCAGGACAGGATAATAAAAGTATGATGGGTGATTACATAATATGGAGGCTGATCCATGAAAATGACTTATAAGTATTGTCGGAAATCTAGATAAACCATGCATTTCTAATTGATTCATTTACAGTTTGCTATTATATCTAAGTGTACCATAGCATTGCTATATTTTTATAATTTTTTTATTTAGTTGCATATTTATCCTCCTATCATGAGAAAGCGATCAATGCGCTATACGAGCTCGCTTAGGAGTTGCCAGCCATCTGTCTACCACACCAAGATGGGGGAATCCCGCTAAGTGCCTTTCCCAACGGCACTACAAGTAAACTTGCTGGCTTGTTCTTCACACTGTCCCTTTAATGCTGAGCGTCAAGCAGGGAAGCTGTGAATACCAATTTTAAAGTCATTGGTTTGACCCGACGCGGAATCAAACCCCGAGTCTACAGCTCAAGAGACAGACGCTCCATACCACTCGGCCATCTGAGCTGTTTAAGGCGATTTGCTATAGGCGATTTAGGTTGTCAACTTTGTAAATAGGATAAAATTTTGTCGTGGTTTGTTGCTTAAACAAGCATGAACTATGAACAAAAGATGTAAACCCTCCCGATAACGTAAACAATCAAGAAATAACACCAGATTATACACGCTAAATTACATGATTTTAGCCAAAAATCTGAATTTCGAAAAATCACTCTCATATTCACCAAAGCAAAGTTTAGGTGAAATTATGTGCGTTTCCCTGATTTCTAGACGTAACCAATCAGGAAATAACACTTAGAAGCCGGGAACAAAAATTGTGTTACACAATATTATTATTATTATTATTAATTGGCGGTGGTGCCAGAGAAACTGACCAGGTTCAATCCTTACAGGCACATTGTGTAGGCCATTATTTAGGGCCATTGCCTCTTCACCGCTCTCTCATTTATTTAAATTACTACTGGCCGTATTCAGCAAGTTTTCCGGCCTGCTGCAAATACTTCGCCAGTGGGTTTACATTTAGTTTTTTAACCTCCGACTTTATCGTGATTTTTCTTTACCAAATGCCTTCTTTCGTAGAGCGTGGAAGTAAGTGCATTCTCCAACAAGGTGATTTGGAATTTCTTCTTCCAGGTTACATTTTGGACATGCCGATGATACGTCATGCCCCATGGTGCTCCAGTGTTTCTGTAAGTTGCAGTGACCTGTGAGGACTTGCAACGTTTCATTTAATCTATGTCTTTTGAGCCTCAAAAGTCGTTCAGTTAACTGAGGCGAAGCCCACCGCTCTACATTTTCCTTTGTTCTCGAGCATTGTTTTTTTCGTTCTATCCAAGACCTTTTCCTCCTTTTGACACTCCAATCCCTTATTGCAACGAGACAACTAGCATATGGGATTAAAATGAAAGGCTCAGGCCCCAAGCAGTTTAATGCTGATCCTGATTTAGCTAAGATATCCGCCTTCTCACTACCTTGGATCGGGGGTGCAAATTTATGTTGAGCATTAGGGGGATGATTCTGCAAAATTGACCATTTTCTGCCATTTTTCGAGATTGGGGGAAGGAATGATTTAGCAAATTTGACACCCCCGCGCGGTTGCCCAAATATTTGCCCACCACAGTGAAGTGCAATGAAGTGAAGACCAAAAAAAGGGCCATCACTTCCCAGATGACCAATTTCTTGTTCAAAATGTAGCGAAGACCAAAAAAAAAGACCAATTTCTTGCCCAAAATGTAGTGAAGACCAAAAAAAGGTCATCTAGTTCGCTGATGTGGGACATGAAAATATTGGGGAGATGCAGCGGAATTATTGGGGGGTGCATCCCCCTAGATTTGCACCCATGCCTTGGATGCCGGTGTGGCCCGGCGTCCAGGCAATAATGACGTCATTGTCCTTATTCAATATATTCAGGTTTTTGATGTACGTTAATAATGTGTTAGATTTCACCATATATTATTTTGGATAGCCAGAATTGCAGCTTGGCTATCCACTAAAATTATTATTTTTCATTTAGAATTCTTTTCATGATCAGTTTTTTCGCTACTTCAGCCATTGCAAAGACTTCTGCCTGGAAGACAGTACTATATCTTCCTTGATGGAAATAATTTTTGACAGCTCAGATGGCCGAGTGGCATGGAGCGTCTGTCTCGTGAGCTGCAGACTCGGGGTTTGATTCCGCGTCGGGTCAAACCAATGACTTTAAATTTGGTATTCACAGCTTCCCTGCTTGACGCTCAGCATTAAAGGGACAGTGTGAAGAACAAGCCAGCAAGTTTACTTGTAGTGCCGTTGGGAAAGGCACTTAGCGGGATTCCCCCATCTTGGTGTGGTAGACAGATGGCTGGCAACTCCTAAGCGAGCTCGTATAGCGCATTGATCGCTTTCTCGTGATAGGAGAATAAATATGCAACTAACTAAAAAAAAAATATTTTGATCTGTTTGAAAGCCTGATGCGTATTCAATGTAAAAACTCGCACCGGCTCTTCCATTTAACTTGGATCCGTCAGTGTAGCATCTGATTGTATGCTTGGTTCTAAAGCATTCTCATACTGCACTGCGTCGTTGCGTTCCATAACAAGGCATTTGTACTGTTTTCCAAATACCTTTGTTCTCTAGCGTAGCCAGGATTTCGCAATGGTAGGGGTTGAGAATGACGTCAATGGTAGGGGTTGAGAATGACATGCAGGAGCAGATTCAGAAAGTTTGGTAGGAGGATGTACTTTTGAATTAGGTTGAATGTTTACTAATCGCAAAGACGTTTAGACCCGTAAACGGGAGTAAATAAGCCTTTTGAAAATGTTTCATGTCAGGGGCGTATTCAGAATTTTTCCCGGGAAGGGGCACCACTTTTCATCACTTTTTCAAGCGCTATTTTCTTATCAAAGATCCCCAAAGCCACTTCAGAAGAAGCAACGTAGTATACCGTCTTAATTGTTCCTGTGGATCCTCTTATTTTGGCCAAACCCGAAAAAAACTCATCAAACGTTTCCGGGAGCATCAAACCAGTGACACCTCGGAAGTATGTAACCATATCTAATCCAACACCGACCATAAAGTAGACTTTAACAACCCACAAATCCTTACCCACTACCCGAATAAATACAAACTCCTCATCCTCGAGTCCTTATTCATTCAACAACTCAAACCGGATCTTAACTTAGACTCCACATCCTTTCCACTCCACCTATTTAACACGTGACCAACTAGCACTTCTCCAGGTTTTGTCTCAGTTTCCCCTCTTTTTTGCATCATGGCTTAAGACCCACATAACGTAAGCTTTTTAGCGTTGACAATGGCATCAGATGTGAGCCGAAACGTCCGCCCAAGAATTTTTAGCTGCATCTTGGCTGTATTGTTTGGAAGTCCTACTGAACACCGCAAAGAACGAAAAAGAACTGAAAACACTGCAAAGGACGACAAAGAACGACAACGAACTTTAAATTAATTACTAAACACCGCAAAGAACGACAAAGGACTTGGAATCATAGTCTCGAACATAACAAGGAACGACAACGGACTTTAAAATAATTATTAAACACCGCAAAGAACGACAATGGACTTGGAATCATAAACTCGAACATAACAAGGAACGACAACGAACTTTAAATTAATTACTAAACACCGCAAAGAACGACAAAGGACTTGGAATCATAATCTAACAAAGAACGACAAAGGACTTTGAATTAATTACTAAACACCGCAAAGAACGACAAAGAACTTGGAATCATGATCTTGAGCATAACAAAGAACGACAAAGGACTTTAAATTACAGTAATTACTAAACACCTCAAAGAACTTTCAAATCAATTAGGCTACTGATTGGGGTCAGGGGGGGGTTGGGGTTGGAGTCATGGGATGTTGGGGTTCATGGGGAGGTTGGGGTCGGGGGGGGGGGTAGGAGTGGGGTCGTAGGGGTTCGGGTTGGTGGGAATGAAGCTGGGTTCGGAGCGGGTTCAAGTCTTGGGGTTGGGGAGGTCAGAGGAGTTGGGGTTGAAGTTGGGGTCGAAGGAGTTTGGGTCTAGGGGTCGGGGGTTGGGAAGTTGGGGTCGGGGGCATTGTCGGTCGGGGGGATTGGGGTTAGGGAAGTTGGGGTTGGGGGGGAAGGAGTTGGGGATGGAAGAGTTGGAGTCAAGGGCGTTGATGACGTTTCCAACTTCTTTGACCCCACTCCCCTGATTCCAACTTCCCTAACCCCAACTCTTCCGACCCCAACTACCCTGATCCCTACTTCCCTAACCCCAATCCCCCCGACCCGCTCTGACCCCAACCCGCTCTGACCCCAACCCCCCCGACCCCAACCTCCTGACCCCAATTCTCCAACCTCCCCGATCTCAACTCGACCCCTCGACCCAAACTCCTCCGACCCCAACTCCAACCCCCCAACTCCTCTGACCTCCCCGACCTCAACCCCCTGACTTGAGCCCCTCCGAATCCAACTCTATCTCCTCCGACCCCAACTCGAACCCACTCCAAACCCCCGACCCCAACCTCCCCATGAACCCCAACACCCAATGATTCCAACCTCCCAACCCCCCTCCCCTGACCCCAATCAGTAGCCCAATTGATTTAAAAGTTCTTCGAGGTGTTTAGTAATAATTACTGTAATTTAAAGTCCGTTGTCGTTCTTTGTTGTGTTCAAGATCATGATTCCAAGTCCTTTGTCGTTCTTTGCGGTGTTAAGTAATTAATCTAAAGTTCGTTGTCGTTCTTTGTTATGTTCGAGATTATGATTCCAAGTCCTTTGTCGTTTTTTGCGGTGTTTAGTAATTATTTTAAAGTCCTTTGTCGTTCCTTGTTATGTTCACAAGTCCTTTGTCGTTCTTTGCGGTGTTTAGTAATTAATTTAAAGTCCGTTAGTAATTAATTTATAATCCTTGTTAAGTTCGAGCATAGACCTTATATTATATAGACTGGAAACTCAGCGCAAGAAAAAAAGGCATGTATAATAGAAGAAACAAACTTTGCTCTTAGACAGAGCCTTTTTTTTGCACGCTCGGTTTATTCTATAGCAGGGGTCGGCAAACTTTTTGTACTACTGGGCCAAATCTTCACATATCGGGCAGCGTGCGGGCCGCAATACTTTCCGCCTATAAACGCAATACATATCACCATAATGAGATCTGTGTCCGTTTGTTGTATGTTATCAAACACATATTAAAACACAATACAGTGGAATTCGGTTAATAAATCCACCTCGGGACAGCCGGTTTTGGATTTAATATGCGGCGGCTTTAATAAACGGCGTTTCCTAAAGATGCATCTCACCAATGTGGATATCCCCCTGCAGCGGTAAAAATGCACAAAATATAGTATTTTTTCAATATTTATTCGATGCAGAAAAATCTGCGCAATGAAGTTTGCTTCGGTGGAAATGTTTTCCTCAGATGGCCATCCACTTCTTCTTTCATATCACAAAGCATGTCCATCTTCGTAAACCCAGTACGCTCTAGCCCCAGGGCCAAGCGACGAAAACATTTCCGCATCTCTGCTGCTGATGGCGTTTCTTCTTCTGAACCATCATTATCATCATCTTCGTCATCAGAAATTTCAACAAATCCATCCTGGTTTTGTATCATTGAAACAAGAATCTCAGTGAATTCTTCCTCAGTCTGATTTTGCACACTCCTGCGACTGGCGTTCAATTAGTCTGCTTGATTAGGCCTACCAGTACACTAGGGCATGTACGTACTTGTCCATACGAAACTGATAATCCAATGTTGTACGTACTTATTAACACATAATGAAGAAAAATTTGACTGCATAAAGCACGTAAACTGGATGTATTAAGCGGCGCTTGGATTTATTAACCGAAGTTTTTATAGCGGGAAGGGATTGGGACGATTCCGTTCCAAGCAAATTGGATGTAATAAGCGGCTGGATTTATTAACCGTGGATTCATTAACCGAATTCCACTGTACATTGATTTATTTACTTATCATCAGTGTGAAGGATGATGTTGTTTATGTGTGATCGCCAAAGCATTAAAATCAACTGGCAACTTTGTTGATGATATCTGCAGTACGTCGTTCAAATGACGATCTGACAAGCGAGTACGAAGTGTATTCTTAGTGTAATTCATTTTTGAAAAAAGTTGCTCACAGCAATATGCGCTTCCAAACATGCACATTACACGTCTTGCATTGTCACGCAGATGGGGATAGGTGGATTTCGGGACATAATCTTTACAAAAGTTGGCAATTGGAACTGAATCAAATTTGGCCTTTAGCCTTTAACATATCGGATGATTGAAGTTCAATTATTTCCATTTGCAGTTCATGTGGCGCAGAATTGACATCAACTGAAAATGGTAAGCCAACTAAATCGAATTTATCTTTTTGTTTTTTCATATCACCAAATCGAGATTCAAATTGAGTTTAG
>OZ023243.1:14929601-15237601 GCA_964006365.1 Trididemnum miniatum | reverse complement strand
TTGGTTTGGTTTCATGGCTGTCGAAAAATAGGTTCCAGTTTCGGTTTCAGTTTTGCTTACGCACAGCTTCGGATTCTGGGTTTCAGTTTCGGTGTAAGTTTCATCCAAGAAACCGTATTTTATTTTGAATAGGAATTATTCAAATGCTCTACTTTTTGGCGTTTTTGTTTTATTGCGATGATAAGTAGCAGCTCAGATGGCCGAGTGAGGAGTGCAATTGCTTCAGAGGTTGTCGACTTTGGTACAGGCTAATTCGAGTCCGGTAAAACTAAAGACTCAAAAATTAGTATTCACAGCTTCTCTATTTGACGCTCAGCATTAAAAGAACTGTACTGGTAATGTTGGTGATGACAATTTTTACCCAAAGTCTTTGAAAATTTTAAACAGGTTTCAGTTTCGGTTTTGATGTTTCACGAAAAACAATTTTGGTTTAAGTTTAGGTTTTCAAAAATTTGGATAAGCAGGTGTCAGTTTCAGTTTGGGTTTCCAAAATTTCCGTTATAACCGAGTTTTCAGGTTTAGGTTTCGATTTCCACCCTGGGCAGTGCACGCCAATGTGTAGTACTGAGTAGGCCTAGCTTATTAGGAAACCTTAACTAAGTTGTTTTTGTGCTTGCTTTATGCAGTTATAATATCTATATTAATTGTTGAGGCTGCAAATTGAATTCCTCATTCAATCTGAGTCTTCTGTTTTGCCTAGTCTAGAATCACTTTCCACTATTTGACTGTCTCGGTTACAGTTGTGCAGTGCATTCAAATAAATGACTGAATTATTTTGTGTGTTCGTATTTTTTCTAGGTAGAAAACACCTTCTTGTAACTCTTTTGTTAAAGTCATTTAGTGGTTTTGATTTGATAAAAATTCAATAAATTAATGCAATATGGCATACTATGGCCAACAGGTACGATTATTATTAACAATGTTATTATTGTCCATGAATGCCTCAGTATCGGCCATGGTGTAACTAAACTTAGAATTATATATCAATAAACTAAATAGATTAATTAGTTGCTCTTGGGAAACTACGTTGTGTTCAATTATCAAAAAATTGAAAGGCAAAGCATAATGAGATAGATTAATTTGTGGCATTTAGCAGTTGAGAGCAAGGGGTGTGGTGAACAATGAGCGGTCAATGTGTAATCGGCCATTTGTGACTTTTTTTCACGTTCTTTTGACATCAGGTGACGTTAAGTGTTAATCCTGACCTTAACCCTCAGAAGAACTTGAAACCAGTAAAGTTGCAGATACTCGATTGTACAATGAGGAGGTTTGATTGTTCAGTTCACCAAAGACTGAAAGAGCAACACCTGAAAATTTATGATTGAAAACTCCAAAAGTTTAACCGGCTGGTTAGCTCAGTTGTTAAGAGCATGCTATCAGTGCAGGAGGTCTAGGGTTTGATTTCTGGGCTGGTCAAATCGGCACAGTGTTGCCAATGGCTCGACATTGTTGCCACGTTTCTTTGGAACTGTGTTGTCCAGGAGCTAAACTGCGGAGAGGAGCCCTGCCACTTGTTACACGCTTCAGCGTAATGCTGCGAGTATAATGAAAATTTGATTTGAACTTGGAAGTTTTTTGGTGAAAATATAACATTTTTGCTTTTAAAGTGACTCAGTAGTCAGTAAGCATTCATCTGCTTAACCTGCCACAATTTTTGTCACGTTGAATGAGTGATACTTTTGCAATTAGCTATTTTTTGATGTTACTGTGTTGTGAATCTTAGTGGTATTTTTGTGAAAATTTACGGGGTGCTTCATATTTTGTTATGATCTTTGTAATTAAAATCTCACTCGTAATCCGTATGAACTCCTTACTCAAAGAATTTTTGAATGGCTTTTGCATGTGAATCCTACAAAAAATAACTTGTAAATTTCATTCCAAGGTCAATATTGTAGAATAGAATTAGCCATAATTACTTTTGCTTTATAATACATTGTACAAGTATTGCTATACATATTTAGTAAAAACATTGATATTCTAAAGCCAGGGTATGGAGCACCTCAGGTTGATCCAAACGTTTTGGCATGGTTTCAGTCAGTTGATGCTGATCGCAGTGGTCGTATATCTGGTGTTGAACTGCAGCAAGCTTTAACCAACAATGACTGGTCTCGCTTTAAATTGGATACTTGTTATCAAATGATAGGTAATTGATTTTCAAAAATGATTTTGTGCTGTTTTTTGTAATGTTCATACCAGCAAATAAGTGTGTCTAAAAGCATTTTGCTGGAGAATCTAGCTCGTTGTTTTGTAGGATATGGCAATGACAGCAGTTTATTATTTTTGCACTCCGCTCATAAAAGTAAGCTATCAATAAGATGAGAAATTGTTCTGACATTCTGCATACAAAAAGCAAGAAAACGATGAATATTGTGGTGTAAGGAGAAAAAAACTTGCACAGTATGAAAAAGGCAAGAATAAGCAACTGGGCATGCTTCCAATACCTAAAGAATAACACCTGTTTGATTGTGTGTAGTTTAGTGCTAATTGCTAGTGCACACTTGGTAGTTCATTTTTTTTATTATTCAGTTAAAGCATTTTTTTGCAAGTGTGTTGTTGCACAAATCAATGTGTGGTGAGTATGATTCTTCGTCCCTAGGCACTCTTTGAATTCATTTTGAGTGTCTTCATTCAGAGAAGTAGCAACCTTAAATAAACTTCAGAATTTTTTTCGAGGCACTACAAATCTTTACATGCCTGTTGGACATTAGGTTTTTAGCAATAAGCTACTCCTAGTGACAAATCTTTAAGCTTTAGCCAAGTTCTGAATTCTATTCGTAAAGCTGGTGTACAGTTTGTACCAGTGGTTCAATAGCTGTTCAAAAAGTGTGTGCAATTACTGGGCGATTAGTCTTAATATGAATTGTTGTCAGTGATGGGCACGATAAACCTTTCTGTACTAAAGCAATAACAGTAATTCATGATTTTAAAAAGCCCTGGGCAATACTGATAATCAATAAATCTCAATTTTTTGAATCGATATCGGTAATCGATAAATTATCGCCAATAAATTTTTCTGATAAATATTGCGGTAAATTTTCGTTGTGTCTGACGAAGTTTTTCTTGTATGAATCAAATTGCAAAAATGTTTTTCCAGATTTTTCAAGAAAAGAGAGCAGTTCACTTGGCGTTTAACAAAACGGAGAGAGGTTTTTTCAAAATTGCAACAAGGCTCAATGTACACCATGTATTTTTTCGATAGCGCCAACTTACTGACTTTGAAGTGAACACTGTGCGCATAAAAAATTGTTTGTTGCGATAATTTGTCGATGATAACAGAATATATTGCAAAAGCGATGTCGGTAATGAATAAATCAAAACTATTTTTGAGCGATAACGATAATTAATTATCGTTAATAAATTATCTCGATAAATGTCCATCTCTGATTGTTGTTAAGTTTATTTTTTGCATGCAGCGATGTTTGATCGTGATTTTTCGGGAACAATTGATATCAATGAATTCAATTCATTGTGGAATTACATTAATCAATGGCGACAAGTATTTGCAGCTTATGACCAAGATCGTTCTGGATCTATTAGTCAGCAGGAGTTACATACAGGTAATTAATAACAAAACTGATAGGTACATAGCATAAACACCCTTAACAGAGGTTTACTTTCTAATTTTTCGTGCTTTTTTAGTTAAATATTCATGCTTTAGGTGTGGTAGTGGTGCATACTTTTTGTATAAGGAGTTCTCAAACTTTTTCGTCCAACAATCGGGTTTGAAAGACGATACTTTATGCGATGTGCAAATAACTGTTATATATAGCTAACGTTGTGTTGTTCACTAGTAGGCCTATGTAGTATCATACAATAAATTAGATTAAAACTGTTTTGGCTTTGATGAATATTTTTAGCAGCATTTACTGGTTGTTAAATAGTGCGACAAATAACTTCATCATGTTCACAAATTTTAGAGTGTTTGCTTTGTAATACGGCATGTGAAGTGAATCAGTAAAACTTGAGCCAATTAGTTTTTTAAGATCATCTTGAGTAAAGGTGAAGTAGCCTACAGTAGATATCACCATGCTTGTAACGGATTTGTTCGGAGAACTCCTCTGTTAGCATGAGAAGTTTTCTGACGTGATATAGTAGGTCGGTAAGTTCCCTTTCTCGTCAACAAGAAACACTTTTTTCTGAAAACAAATATTATGTTGCTATATATGAGATGTTGTGGTTTCTCATACGTTGAAGCTTGAAAGTCTAAATATCTTGCGTGAAACCAACTCAATTATTTTAGTAACATTTGTTTGAAAACTGCAACGCAACATGTTTTGCCCTGATGCGGGTTATCAAGGAATCTTGTTCGAATAGGGTGATGCAAATTATTGAATTAGATTTTGCTTAAGTCGATTAGATTTTTAAGCACTTTTGTTTAGTTATTCAAATAAATTTGGATTTCATTTGCCTTAACTACAAAGAAGTGATTTTAATCTTTCAGCTTTCTCGAAAATGGGTTTTAACGTCTCTCCAGCATTCGTGGCAACAGCTGTATGGAGATATGATATTCACAAAAGGCTACAGCTTTCTTTTGAAGATTTTATTAGTTGTTGTTTACTGATGCAAGCTTTGACGAATCAGTTTCGACAAAAAGATACAGCAATGACTGGCAACGCTCAGATATCATACGATGATTTCATGTGCTTAGCTATTGCTAATATCAGACCATAGATAGAATATGTTGTCGTTTTGTTGCAAAAATCATCCGTTAATTAGCTTGCCTCGTCACCGTTGCCAGATAGTTTCTTGATATCATACTCCACCTATTTTGTACACGGTTTTGGTTATGATAATTTTTCTTTTTAATTGAACGTATCCACAGCTTATATTTCGCGCTGTTTCGTCTGGTACTGTAATGAAAGACTATCATACATACACAAAAAGCAGGTAATGGAGACCAGCTGGCCTTTTCATCTAAACCGCTCTAAAAGAGCATTAGTTGATTAGTTTTGGTACACTGCTGTACTATATCAGTTGACAAATTGCTGTCTGCGAAAAGTAATAAACAGCTCAGCATGTACCAGCTTTGTGTCGATGAGCAGTTTGTTTACGAGTTTAATTAGTGCTGTTGTTTCAAAATTAGTTTCTGTCTCACCTTTTGTGAATGTTTTTTTTGAGGTTTTCATATCTCTATGTTAACGATTAGCGGCAGTTTTAATAATGCTTGTGTATCACTAAAGGGCTATTAACAATGAAAATGTGACATTAATTCTAGTTCTGGGTTCGTTAGTACAACTTTTAAAAATAGCTCATTTTGCGAAAAGGCAGTGGTTATGCTTGAGTATTTATCATACATGTTTTTAGTTGTGGCTCAGCTATCTCTGAATTTGCTTGTAGTAAACCCTAGTTTGCACGTTCAACGTGAATGCGAATTTTAGTAAACCTGTTTTTGTAATAAGCTGCGGTTTTGAATCCAGTGTATCCAGTATAGAACCGTATAATGTGCTGAAATAAGGCGAAATTCACGAAGAAATGTGCTTTTGATTAATAATTTATAATTTTTGTGTGATATTTAAATTCGTTTGACATATTGATAGTCAAAATGTTAAACTTAATGTTCTTTTATTGCCGATGGGTATGATACTGAATACTGATGGCAGTTGGTTGTTTAGCAGCATATTAAGCGATTTTATTGTTGACTTGAGGCAGTGTGGCAGTTTAAAACGAAATTGAAAGATTGGTAAATTGTCAACACTTTAATTATTTACATACTATTTAATTTTTTACATGTAGCCAGATTTGGTATCACGTTACTGCTACCTGATTACTAAATATGTAACTCTGCAGACTGTCGTTAGGTGCTGATTTGTGCCAAAGTTTGTTTTTAAAGATAAAGTTTTTAAAATGTCTGGCGAAGGTTTTGGATCAGTGACTATGTGGGGTTTCAGTCCTTCCATTGATCTACAATCAAGTAAGTTTCCTTATGTTTTGAATGTGGCATAAGAACTGAAGAGGTTCATTGCATGTTTTGTTGTGCAAAACGTTTCCTTTTGCGAACATGTAGCATGATATCAGTCGTTGATTGGGTCAAAAGTGCACATGCGCAGTTATGTTTTATTTATCTTTTCGTCTCGACTAACCCCAAAGGACCTTAAAACGTGCGCAAAACTGTTCTGCTGCATTGGTTTTGGCCTGAACAACATAACGACTTGTACATATGATCGAATAATGTGCGTATCGGGTTTACTATTTTATTTTCTTCCCTTTCGCGGAAAGTAACTTTTCATGGGAAAAGGAAAACAGCGTAAGGATTTTAGATCTGTATGTTTTAAAAAATCATCTCAAGTGCTTTTTCGTTTCTGCTTGTAGTTTCTGGCAAAAAGGTAGATAAAGCGCAATATACTTTGCTTTGCGAGGTTAGTGTGATTTATTGTGCATTGAGGTTATGATACGGGTTGTAATTATTGGCGACATGGCTTTGCGGTACCGCACGCAGGTTACAAACTTTTCATGACGGATTGGTTCATGGATACAGCCAATCGCGCTAGACGTGTGTTCCGGGTAGCTACTCATTTCAAAAGCGCAAGCTCACTTTGCTGTCTCCCTCAGTTACTGTTAATTTTATGTTAAAAAAGGCCATTTTTGTGATTTTCTAATCGCAAGAGCACTTGCACTGGATACTGTTTATGAAAACTTACTAAAGCTGCGGTAAATCTTGTATTTGCAGACTTGTGTGGATTAAAGTGTTTATCAACGAGTGAGGAGCTTGTTGGGTCCGTCCATGAAAAATTGGAGGTAGTAAATATCTTGATGGTTGGGTCCGGAGATTGCAGAAATATATTGAAAACAATTGCGTATCGGAAACGACACAAGAAGAGGAAAATTCATGTAGGATATGCATATTTGCTTATTGGCACTGAACGCATGTTACACACCACGCCAGCGCAAATGACATCAGGTTAAACAAAAAAAAGTTTTCCCCGAAAAGGGGTTTGATTTTCTATTACAAGAACCCGATGTTCTGTTGTAGGCAAATCTTTTATTAAGGAAAGCCGATTTTACATAATGAATGGGCACCCAAATTTCGTCTTAACATTTAGAAAAACTTCTGTAAATTCTGTATTTGAGGTAATCTTCGGTTGGCCTGCAATAGGCTTACATTTCTGATAAAAAATCTAATGGTGATGAATTGCACCAAATTGCTTGGCTCTCTCAGAACTAAGCATCGGGTGTGTTCTCATCTAAATCGCTGATTTTTACCGTAGAACAGCCAAAAATGCTTTTTATGTAGAGTCTTCAGTGCTCTTCAACCAGGATGCACGGTGCACCTTAGGGTTCACGACAACTGCCTCGCGGGTGCATGAGTGAAATAGGGTGCATAGGGGTTCACCACAAAGATTTTAGATGTGCAGGTTGATTACGGATGAAAACATTTTCTTAGGTGAAACTCGTAAAAAAAATTTTGCTATTACCTCAATAAATTGATGAACAGTTGTTGCTATTACACATATATGTAAGTATAACCTATTAGGGGAAAGCGGAGCAAAGCGGTCATGAGGGGCAAAGAGGACACCTCCATGCTGTCACAAAACCAAAAGTCAAGAATTCTTTTTTTTTTGTGCCATACAGCTAGAATTAATTGCAAGAGCGTTTGACAAACATTTTTGGCAACTCTGCTTTTTTTGTTTCGAGCTTTCAGTTTTTCATGCAGTTGCGATGTAATAAAGATGTAGCATAAAGAAGGATATTTCTGTGGTTTTACTATAAATTTTTGAAGGGCTTTTTATATTTTGACAGTTAAGGTTAATGCTTTACCCTTGCACCAGATTTCATTCGTTGAAGATTAGAGTTTTTTTAGAATTTAGCATTTACATAAATTTTAAGATTGCAACTACACAGGATTTGATTATTCTTTTTTCATACTTTGCTCACTTTTCATGTGTATGGTGTATTTTGCATCGTAAATGTGTTTTAATAGGGTCTTTGCATAACTGTATGATCAATATCTTGTCTATTGCTTTTCAATCTATATCTATGTCTATAATACCAGTATGTCATGACATTTTAAGGATACACTATAAAAATCGCGGGTTTCGCAAAGCTTTTTTAGACTTTGAGTAATTTTATCACAAGGGTACCCGAAATATAAATTATTCTTGCAAAAGTGCATGAGAGGAAAAAAGGTTGAAGAGCCCTGGTCTAATCGACTGCTAACGCACAGTATGAATGTGATCAGTTTGCTAGTCAATGGTCGTGCGTTTTGGCCAAATTGAATTCGCAAATCGTTGCAATTTTTGCACAGCGTTGATCAAAATGGCATTTGTAAAGTAAACCCAGCATAAAGAGCGCGAAACTAAAATAGCGATTTGAACATAATATAACTAGCTTTCCGATCATCACTTCGCAAGTGTGATCGTTTCTTTAAATGTTCTTACAACGACACAAATAGAATCACAGTAACCGGCATTCACACGACTACTGGGCCCTTTAACGATTTGAGCTATACCGGCTACCTGGTTACAGAAGAAATGTTAAGAAACTTACGTAGATTCGTATCAAGTGGTGGATGGCGCAGTATATTTTGAATATAAGGAATGAATGCACTTTTAGAATGATTAGAATAAATGCGTTAATGTTGAGATGACTTTCTCTTTTTTCTGTTTACTCTTTCGTGCATTTTTTGTGATTTAGTAGTTTACAATCATTCATACTGCGCGTAAGTTATCGGTCACATCACTTAAAGGTTTGATTTTAGGTTTAATGGAGACTTTAATGATTAAGTTGGATAGATGAAGCCATAAGTTGCATTAATTGCGAATTAGATTTACGTCAGTTACTTGCCACTTAACACAATTATTATTTTTGTAAAAAGTTCAGTTTCTGATCACGTACAGTTGGCGTATCAGCGCAGAAAAACAACCCGGTCGAAGCGGGTTGAATGCAGACGAAACAAGTTGTTTACTTTTACTACAAAGTCGCTGCGCTGTGCTAGGCCTACGTAATATTCCTTTAACTCGTAAATATTGTTTTACAGATATATGTTGTCGAGTCCAATTTAGAATTACTTGGAAAACACCTTTTGTTACTCACTTTATCGTTGGAGCCGGCTCACAGAATGGGTTTGCAAGGTAATAATTATTATTTGCAAACAAAGTCTGGTATGCAGTAGCTTTCAATACACATTGCTCGCGTTTTCGGATTTTAAGGAGTCTACCTTTGTGTTTTGAAATACATTTGGTTACAAGATAATTGCGCTTTAACTCACCCATGAGTATGAAACAAAGTTGCTTTTCAGTTCGTTGCTAATTATTTTGTTAAATTCAAAGTGAATGGATCGACACTGCATTCTTTCTGGTGCAGCTCGTCACTCGTATAATCCCAAGACTATACGTGGGTGTGTTACGTCTGCACAAGGGACACCATTTTTGTTTTTTTCATTCGTCTTTAGTCGGATTTATTGGGTCACTACGACTGCTTGACAGTTTGACCCATGAAAAACTAGACGTAAAGTGCCATTTTCTACATTTTTGACCCAATTTCCTGCCCAGGCATCGAACGTAAAACCGATAATTTGAATTAAACACCCAAGCGCTTTTACCATAAGAAATGTCGTTAATACAACATCTTGTATTTAAATGAACAATTTATCACAAGAGCGAGACTGCAGACCGCTTTACTGTTGTGATGTTTTTGACAAAATGTAATTTCAATGCTATTGGCACGAAATTCTGATGTTTACACGTTACTAAATGTTGATTTGACTATTTTTGCTGCTGGCTGCAAAATCTGTCGTGCGCAAGGCGTAAAGAGTTTAGCTGTTGCCTTCGACTACACAAGCCAACAGGCAGTGCAAGACCTGGTCGTCGGCATTCGACCTTTGTGGCTGAGCATTCATCGTAGATCAAGTGCAAGCTTTTCTGAAGCTGTGGGTCATAGTTGTCGCTACTTTTGCTTGCTGCAATATACCATAGTACCGCTGCATTAATGCTATATTATCTGAAACATTGACATTGCATTTTTTCCAATTTAGAATACATTAAAAACTTAGACAGTTCGCTTTTTGCTTTAGAAAAGCATATTTAATTGCTTGATCCAATGTTAACCATTGGCGGCTAATATTATGTGTTTAAGTAGTGGATCGAGTGTAATTGGATAGAAATTTGTTGCGTTTTGAAGGTATCGAATTTTTTCAACCTTCGTTTCAAATGCCTCTAAGCTTGCCAGTTTTCGGTTTTATATACACGCCAATTGAGCTGGCCAACTTTTACTCGGCACATTGGCTTTCCTAAGTTACTGCTTGCAGCAACAGTGGCAGCAATACTGCAGGTTTGACCAATTTTGAATCGAATCCAGATCTTTGGTCTGCAGACGCTAAACCGTTGTCCATCTGATTGGTATTTCAAATCGAGATTGATGTTATTGCGATGCTTTTCAGAGAAAGTTGAGCTTTTTGCCGAATTGTATGGGAACACGTTAATACGTCAACAGACCGTTCAATACTTGCAAGAAAAAGCCAACTTGTTTATTGAAATGATCACTGATCTCGATTACTCGGATGAAAGGATGCCTGTTATTGACATGTCGCAGCTTAAGGTACTGTTTACCGCTTATTATGTTGCCTTATACGCCTGACTGAGCAGGTTAACAGCTGCTATGCTCTTTGCCTTCTTACGAATGCTGACTCTAAAAAACGTCTTGTTATTTTTTAATGCTAGACAAATTTAGATTATCTCTAACAACGGAATATGAATAATGTATTAAGTTTCGTATCAGCGGAAAAGCAATGCGAAAATCATCTCGAGTATATTTAAATTTGCGTTAAATTCTGTAGGCTAATGAAATTAAATGGCTGCTTTGTTCTTTGGTAAGAACAAACTTTTTGTAAAACCCAAAAAAATTCAAATGTTTTAGTAGTTAGCTGTTTTATTTGTCTTCAATTAGGCTTATATACTGACCTCTATCGTTATGAAGTGTGCCAATAACTAGCATTAAATGAAACTTACTCTATTTATTCTCTCAGCGACATGGCGTAGCGGTATCGCGCGCAGGTGACAGATCCTACGTGACGGGTTTGGTTCTGGTCGAAGCTGATCGCATTTGACATAATAGAACGAGTGGCTGTTGACGCGAAGAGCAGAAGCTCGTTTGGCCGTCTTTTAAAATCACTGTTAAATTTTCTGTTGAATATGATTTGAAAATAACTTGGTTTATTCTCAATGAGACATTGGTGTAGTTTCTTAGTGTTCTAGATGTTAGTTCAAATAGTCTAGAAAATAGAAATTGATTTACTTAAATAGTCATTTAGCATTATGTCTTAAACTTCCATTTCCGATGTTTATTTGGAAAGTATCTTAATGTGATTTCAATTAGTATTGTGGTAATGACAGCCTAATGATATGGTTATTATCGAATATGCAACCATTTCTATGATTGTCGCTCATTATTTCGTATTTGCAATCTTCATTAATCGTTAATTAGCTTATATGTCCATTGCGGATATTGTGCTTGACATTGGCTCAGACGTTGTCTACTTTGACGTTTATTTTGAAAGAATAAAAGAGACGTACAAAATTGGCCCATACCTAAATAGGCTACGTAGAAAAAATCTAACCGCTCACACGAAACTATTTCTCAAAATTTGGTTTTGCTTTTCGCACTTTAGTACGTTATTTTTTCTGTTCTTTTTTTTTTTTTGAATTTCGATTGCGTTGCTTATTTAAGCGCGAATGATACTCGCTTCCTGTGGATCAATTTGGCGGTGCCCATCTGAGTCGCTCAAATACTAAGCAGCGGTACATGAAAACGTTGGCCTTAAAATCAAGCCCTAGTTTCTCACTTCAGAAGCGATTACGAGACACTTGTAATCTTGAGGTGTTCAATACTTCAAGATGGTCGGTATCTTTGCGTCGCTTTACAGACCTTGCGCATTTTGATGTAAAAGACACAAGCAGAGCAAAAAGAGCTGTGTCAGTTGTTAACTTTCCGGTCGCCATGAGTAAAAAGTAGTCCGTTATCGTAGCTAATTAATTTTTATCCCAACTAGTGAAGGCTGGTCAGGCAGCAGAAATACATTTATCATTATTTCTATTGCCTTGCGCGCCATGGGGATGAGTTAACACACACAGTGGGAGACTGGTGGTGCGTGAAGTACATAAATTGGTGCGGTAAAGACTTAGTTGGTTAATGTAGTTGAAATTACTGTACTTAATTAAGGTTGAGCGTACCGGTATGTGCTCAATCAGTCAATCCAAGATTTGCCGTTTTATTTGGTTTAGGTGAAAAACTTCAGGCATGAGCAGTATCAAATGCGCACTCAAAGTGCGTGTCTAAGCACACAAAGGAAAAAGCGATACAAACTCCATGTGACCAATGAAGTTTTATTTGTTCAACGGAAGTCAGGTTTAAATTCAGTTGAGCAATATCATGTTTTGACTGCTTTCAGCTGAGTAACCAGATGATAGTCAGCTTCCGCTGTGTGCACATGTGACAAATAGCTTTGAGTAAATTGACGATTTTATCAAGACGGCACTATGTTGTGTTCATTTCAATAACAAAAAATGAAAAACACAATCGCAAAAAAGCTTGGTTTTATCAAAAAAATGTCACTGCATAACCGGGGAGAATGAAGATGAGCCTTACAGCCAATCCGCTAATTTGAAATCGTTGCGAGAAACAGAAATGAGCTGCAAATAGGTCATTGAGGTATTAACTGTCAAAAATGCTCTGTCATACATATTTTTGTCAAAAGTTATCCTGAAATTTTTTCAACTATAATGTTTGCAGCGTCATTTTTTTACAGATCGCTGTTGCTTTTGTTTGCCATGACTAAAAATTAATTTTCTATAAATTTGCAAACGGCAGCAAAATTGCACAGACTTGCCTTATTAAAAGAGGCGTAACCCAGCAAAAATTTCATTTTCTATGGTTGATTCAATGTGTTTTTATCTCCAATTAGCTTTTTGAGCAATTTTTGCAAACCCTGGGCGTTTTCAAGCAAAGTTTTTAATGTGTTTGAATTGTAAATTATTGCAAAATTCAAACCAATGTTTGAAGTATTATGAATTCAAACCAATGTTTGAATTTTGAATTGTAAGTTCAAATCAATGCTTAAATCGTTGTAAGTCGTTGAACACATAGTGCAAAACTATCGTATTGCCTGGGTGTTGCAAACACTTTTTTCAACTTCTCTTTCCTTACCTGCATGCCACAACTTTAATCGTTTTGTTGCCTCTTCCCTTTTTTTGTACCGTTATTATATTTTCTTCATCTTATTGCATTCTTTATCTAGTTGGCGGTGCCAAAATAAAAGACACTGCTTCTACTAAATGATATGCGAAATCAGTCTCCGCACTATCATCAAAATGCACGTCTGGCTTCGCTTTGTAGTGCATTACCACACCAGTAGTATGCTTCGGCTTCTGGTTGACAAGCAACTGAAATTAATTGTTGCTGTCATACCATGTTCAAAATAAATTCTGTTTTGCTTCAATTTGATTTTGTAAATGAAGTTATTCTAAAATTTTTATGTTTTACTTTCCAGTACAAAGAACGCGATTATTTGGAAGGAATTTTTAAATTTTGGCGCGAAGAAGATGCTCGTCAGTTCAACGTTTCGGCAATGTGGAACAACCGTCTTCGTCAGTATCTGGGTACCCGATACGATACCCGAATGGGTGCTTTTGACTGGGACCTTTCCATGAAACTGGGTGACTTGGGGGTGAGTATGTACTGAGTGACTTGGGGGTCATTTAATCGAGGCACAATAATCGTTGAACCTGAACCTGCTTTTGATTGTCGTAGCTTTTCACATTTGCTAAGCACAACATTTTTGCTTTGCATTGGCTAGTGTGTTATTTTTAGGCTAAGATGATAACGAAGCACGAGTACTTCCGCTGGAGAGAAAATGGGGTCGCTTTTGAAGCGAGAGAGGGAATATACGACCGACCCAACAAGTCCATGGCCAGTGGGGTCATTCTGAAAAGAGTAAGTCTGTCAACTCACCAGAAGAAAATAGATGTTAAAATATTGAAAAGCGTAGACAGGGGTTCACAACTCAAATAAGGATATGTGCCGAAGTATTCAAAATAATTTTGTTGTGTGCCACGTCAGACGTCACTTTTAAATAATTATTGGTATTGTATATGAACTTCCGTTAGTGCATACAAGTATTATGCATTAGCAAATATTATGCATATATACAAGTATTATGAACTTCCGTTAGTGAGTACAAGTATTGTGCATACATGTATTATCAAACTTTAGAATTACAATACAAAACAACAAGAAATATTTACCGACACAATTCATTGTAAACTTGAGTTATTACGATTGATTATACTGCAAGTACAAGAATCACTTGTTTTTTATAACCATTTCGCATGCGCGTTAAAAATGTTTGCGTGGCACGTTAGAGCTTACGGCGAGCCACGATATTTAGCGCAGGTGCTAGTGGGTGCGTATTTGATGCTGGAGAACTAGCGCAGTGTGTTGGTCTAGATTGCCCGGGATGCGTTTGAATAAAAAAGTTATAGGTTGCAATCAAGCAAGAGTCACCGATGAAACAATGAACTAATTACTGTACCTTACAAGAATAAATACACTGCTGTAGGCCACTACAGACTGTTTCGCTCGATTGGTTTTAGCCTAGCTTTGGCTTGAAGTTTTCCACAAGTCAAATAAGCTTTTTTACTTGCTTGAAAAAAAGTTTATCAGATCTTAAAATCGATCTTTTTTGACCGTCCAAGGCACGACTTCAATTAGCTTTGTTAAATCGATTAATAAGCCTTAACTTAGTTTCAATTGCACTTAGTTTGAAATACAATCGCGCTGATTTTTATCCAAGTAGGGTAGGGGTTCTTTTGCAATTGTGCCGTTTGCGCTTAAGAGCGAACTGTTTCTTCCGTACAAGTCTAAAGATTTAGTCTTGTTGTATTTTTATCTTGCGCAATTATTTCTATTCCCACATCTTTGCCTTGAAGTTATTGATATGATTTACATAGCGCATTGTCTTTTTGATGTAACTTCGTTCTATTTCAGCGAGATGGCGAGCGAGTACCATGCCGAGGATACTGGGGCGATATGGTCACTGGACCTTATGTGACGTTTGGGGTTGAAACTGAAGAAAAATCCCTTTTAAAAACAGCAAATGGCAAGCCGACAAAAGTAGGCTGATTTTAACTTATCTGCTAACTCATTATAACAACAAGTTCAAGATTAAGTCGTTAAAGTAAAAAACAACCAAGAGGCTGCAATCGAGCAGGTAAAAGTTTTAATGGATAAACCCGAAGTTACTTGCTGCTATGGTTAAAATAAATACATTGTCGAAGATACTAGATACCTTACTGCTCACTTCGGGCTTGAGAAGATGTTCGTTTCGTTTCACTTTCCATTTCTATTTATCCTTTTACAGGCAACTGTACCTTATCACATTTATTTAGGTTAAAATAAGAGGCATTGCCTCACGTTTTTTACTACTTTTAACGACAATGTACTAATCTGGTAATAACTTTGGCATTAGAAGGTGGTAGCTGCTTAATTCGATGACTTTGCCATCCGTTTGGCATATTTTTCGGAAGGGTTTAAGCGGTTTTGCAACTTTTAAAAATGAATGTATTAAATCATCCTATCAAAAAATTTTAGTCTCCATTTTCATTTTTTTATTTCATTTCATTTGTGTATTTCTGTTCAAAAATGACAATTATGTAATATTAACATAACATACGGTACACAGTAACAATTTGCTCTTTCTAGTAAGAGGCTGCGAAAGACCATAAATGTCTTGCATTACAAGGAAGGCAAGGCGCGGTCGCCAAGTCTGCAGCCTCTCACTTTCGTGACTCATTTATGCTTTTTGTGTAGAATTCCGAAGACATTGTGTTGCACAATCTTTCCGCGATCTTCCATGAGCTTCAAACAGGAACAACTTACTCCGTTAATTCGGATGGAAAAGAGGAAAATGAGAGCAAGATTACGGAATTGGATGAACTTCCAGAAGAAGAAGTAAGAAGAGACTCGGATGCAATGGAACAATCTAGACCCGAGGGAAACCGGGAATACTATGGTATGATCACTAAAAATGATCTGAAACGGACGTATTTTTCCGACAGGATGTTACATTTGACTAGTGACAGCGTTCGTACTCGTTTTAATTGCGCTGGTATTTATCAGTTGTGCATTTTCAGCTGTTGGTTTCAAATGTTCAGTTGAGTTTTTTCCATCGGGGAATAATCTAGATCTCGTCGCCTTCGTACGATGTCGGGATAGATCGGTTTGTGGTCATGAACTAAGTTCCGTCAGCAACAAACTGAAACTCTTGTATGGCAGGAAAAACCGTAGCAATTTAGCCACTGGTCCCAGAATTTTGACCATAGGTCAATTTATTACCGTAAACTTTCTCGGTTTTGCTACAAGGCCAAAACCTGGTGGAATAATGCTCTCCACAAACACGCTGTGCTTGGGTTTTTGACTTCATTCACAGTTAAGTTTTCTACATGAAGTTGTAGTTGAAAGCTTGGAACTTAAACAGACATGTTCGATGCTAAATATATGCAGTTGGGCTTTATCAGTTTTTCCAGCTTACCACTTTGTTTAACTTTAACTGTTCGTGCTTTTTTTGTATGTGATGCAGCGCTTAGTCATCAGCAGCCAACAGCAGTGCATTGTTCTTTACGAATAACTTTTACTCGTTCTGCTTAGTTTACGTTGCTGTGTCTTCTTTTCTAGCACCTATCTCATGCGAGGAAGTCTGTGTCCATTTCCTTCCTATTAATTCAATGGCCGAGTTGCATAAGAAATCGAAATTTCAAAGTCTATTTAACGCAGCTTTCATATCAGCCAGGTAAACAAGGACTATGTCAAAGGAGTTATGACAGCCATTTTTGAGAAATATCGTGTTGTAGCTTTAAGTGAAACTTTACGAGCTGATGCCAATTTTGTACAGGTGTTTTTAATTTTACTGAAACTATAAATTTGTGAATCCACAGCACCAAAATTTTGAAATAAACATTGCGCCAGTCGCTTTTGCAGTAGTTTTACAACAATTTTCAATGCGGCGTATTCTGAGACAATAAACTTACGTCGACACAGCTACCGGTAAAATATTTTTAAAGCGTTGGATGTACTTGTGAACGACTGTGAAATGCTTCACTTGGATTTTTACTGACATTTCCCTGAGCACTGAGATGAATAAGCAATAAACTAGTTGCAGATGAAAATAAGCAAATGCATCCTAAAATCCGGTTATCCCAAGCACGATCCAACTTTATTGAAAGACCGAATCAACTACGATACTGATAACGGATTGTTGTCCTGTTTTTCGTCGATAGTATGCTTTACTGTACTTTTCGTTTGTTGAACTTTGCTGACGTTATTTGCTTTGATGTTACAGCATGGTACAAGTCCTGACTCCCGAACTTCGTCGTATATTCGCAGATCATGCAGTTTTAACTATAGAACTTGTAAAGTAAGTTGCATAGTTGTACGATTGTTGTCAGTTTTTTTCCTTTTCCTTGTGATAGCTTCGCAATTATTGCCCTCGGTTGTACTGTTATGTTGTTCCAGTTTTATCAAAAATTAGTAGAAAGTGACTACCAAAACTGTCCCCGCTGAGCTGCGGTGACCAAGCGCAGAGCCAACGCATTTCGTACTCCTAATCATTATTATTAACGTTTATAGCGCCAAATTTTTGGTTTTCTTGCACCGCTCGAAATTGATTTAAGCATTAAGCAGCTTTTTTTTATACTGGTGCAAAATGCGTATTACACCGCGTTTCTTTAGATGGTTGGTTGGTAACTTACCGCTAGGTCATTTTCAAATGAACAAAGTTTTAACGGTGATTGAGGGAAATTGCGAAGTGAGCTTGCTTATTTCTAGTCAGTGGCCACCCGATGTATGCGAAATGCGGTCTGCTCCAACCGTGAATCGATGTCCAAAGCAACTGCAATCTGCACGCTGCCGCGAGACCACCATTTCACTCCTGTAATGATTTTAGGCTGCGATAAGAGTTTAAGCTGTTAATTGGCATAATAGTTTAGAATTTGTCTCGTCATGTGCACATAATTGGATCAGACGTATTATTCGACGCGGAACAAAATCTTTTTTAAACTCACACTGCGACAAATTTAATCCGTCAGATTGGTTACTTGTTTCTTTGAACCAATCATTGTAGACAATAAAAACAGATTCTATCCTAGTGACCGACCGGTTAGGTTAGTAGTTAAAGGCATCGCTATCAATGCGGAAGGTCTGAAGTTCGATTCCCGAGTAGGGTGTCCCGTTTTTTAACTTTTCTTATCCCTTAGTTTATACGATTTCTAGCGCGGAAATCGTCACCTAACAACAACCCAACAATTTTTTTTCAAAAAAATTGCAATCTTCATACTTTGGGAGGTGCAATAGGTTGTTGCGGGGGGCAAATGCCAGTTTTTCTCGTAACGCATCGAGTACAACTCCTAGAGCAATAATTTTTGTACCAATCGATTCAGAAGAACAGGTTTCCTATCTGTCTTTAATTCGTTATGTACCTCTAACTGCTTTATTTTTCAAGTTATCGTTAAAAAACTGATTTTTGAGGTTTTCGTATTAATTTAATCTGAAATGGCGTTAACTATGCACTACGCAAGAGATGCATGAAATCTATTGCGCACAAATTGATCAAGCATGACGTTGTTATGACTAAATAATACCTCCTACTGTTACCTAGAATTATGGTTGCTTTGGTAAAATTCCATTAGAATTTCAGTTGTCAGTGTTCAGTTTGAGCTAGGTGGGCAGTTTTAAAACGTTAAAATCTGGCCTTCTTTGTAAATGCTATTCATTGCTACACATTAGCCAGTTCCGCACGTAGTAGTAATACTCTATGACATTTTTTTAATTGGCGAAACATGCACTTTCGTCGCTTGAGCAAATCTGCATTCCTTCATCTTACAAAACATATCGCTCACTTTTCAACACTTTGTTTAGCTCAATATGGTTCAACCGCAGGCCCGCGGGCCAATTTTGGCCCTCGAGGTAATTTTTAAATCTTTGCTTTTGTAGTTTTCGACAACGTTTGCGTTTTTGTTTTTTAAATCAAATTCTGAACAGTCTGTACAGCTTCGCTTCATTACTTATGTAGTGTTTTATTCATCGAATTGCAACGTATTACTTTTCAATTTGTTGCAATTGTAGGAGCCGAAGGGCAGATCCACGTTGGTAGCAAAGAGGACCAGCCGGGGCCAACAGGAAAAACAATAAATCACTCGACTTCCACACGCTTGCTTAAAACTCTCGGTCGTATAGAGTCCTTCACAATCGCTTCTAATCGCTTAACCTTAATGAAAAAAGATAGCGACAGCTACTTCATGCGGCTGATGATAATGATCTTCGCAAAATGCAGAATCAACGTAGTTTATTTTGTTTCTGGTTTGCCAGAGAATATTCACAACAAAATAAACCACTATAAATTAGAAAAAGGACAATGCGACGTACGTTAAACTAAACGAAAGACAAATTTTAGATTTTCGTTATAACTAACAAGTATGCTGATCTACTGGCATGTAGCAACAATCAACACCTTCTATTGAACATTGGCCCGTGTGATAAGTAAACAGCTTTTATGGCCCGCGATATAATTAAGTTGGGCCACACTGGTTTAGCCCAAGCATCCCTCAAGTCCAGCTCAAACTGCACGCTGACAACTGAAATTTTAATGGAATTTTTCCCAAAACATTCATAATTCTAGGTATTATTATTATTATTATTAAAGGGCGGTGGTACCAGAGAAGACTGACCAGGTTCAATTCTCACTGGCACATTGTGTAGGCCTTTATTTAGGCCCATTACAACTTTCACCGCTTTCTCGTTTATTCAATATTTCCATTTACTACTGGCCATATTCAGCAAGTCTTCCGGCCTGCTGTAAATACTTTGACAGTAGGTTTATGCGTAGTTTTTCGACCACCGACTTTATTGCGGTTTTTTGTTTACCAAAAACCTTCTTTCGTAGGGCTTGGTAGTAAGTGCATTCTCCAATGATTTGGAGTTCTTCCAGGTTACATTTTGGACATGTCGATGATACGTCATGTCCCATGGTGCACCTGTGTTTCTGTAAGTTGCAGTGACCTGTGAGGACTTGCAACACTTCATTTATTCTAGGTCTTTTGAGCCTCAAAAGTCGTTCAGTTAACTGGGGCGAAGCCCATCCTACATTTTCTTTTGTTCTCAAGCAGTCCTTTCGTTCTATCCAAGATGTTTTCCATCTTTTGACATTCCAATCCCTTATTGCAGCGCGACAACTAGCATATGGGATGGAAATGGAAGGCTCAGGCCCCAAGCAGTGTAATGCTGATCCTGATTTAGCCAAGATATTAATACTGTGTTAGATTTCACAATATTATTTTGGATTGCCAGAATTGCTGCTTGGCTATCCACTAAAATTATAATTTTTTCATTTACAGTTCTATCCATGATCAGTTTCTTTGCTACTTCAGCTATAGCAAAGACTTCTGCCTGGGAGACAGTACTATATCTTCCCAGATGGAAAAAATTTTGATCTGTTTGAGAGCCTGATGCGTATTCTATGTAAAAACTCGCACCAGGGGCGGCATACTATGCTCTTCGTACGAACACGAATATTCGTTTTTCGTGAATTTGGTATACTATGCTGCTCGTTACGAACAAAATTCCCGAATCTTCGTACGAAGATATTTTATCCGGCCGAAGATTTGTTGTCCAAACCACGAAAATTTTGAAATCTTCGTACGAAGATATTTTTATTCGGCCGACGATTTTTTTAATCGTACGAAGATTTTTTTGTTCGGGCGAAAATGTTTTTTATTCGTGTAAAATTTATTATTTGCACGAATAAATTTTTGTTCGTACGAATAATTTTTTGGTGTTGCGAATATTCGCCTAAATAACAATAATCTTCGCGATTTTGCCAAAATATTCGTGAATATTCACGAGTGGTATCGACCACTCGTGAAACTTTACGAAGATTTTTTGACGGGGTTAATGTAGTTACAGGTCCACTTACAGTACTGAGACTAAAGGTAAATTGAGAAAGCATCTGTTTTTTGAAGAGCGGTCGGTAATGTCGTTGGTTAGTTTGTTTATTGAGAGAGGAAGAAGACATGAGGAAGTAGAGCGTGATAGTTTTCTGGAAAGAAAGCCCGCGAGTGAAATTTTGGAAGAATTTCGCCTGTCAAAGCAAGAAATTTATGCTCTTTGCGATGTTGTGCAAGCAGACATGCAACCTGTAGGACACCGGTCAACGGACTTGACACTGCTAAACAAGGTGTTAATTAGCCTAAAGACTCTTGCATCCGGGAGTTTTCAAAACTGCAGCAAGGATTTCATGCATGTTTCCCAGCCAGCAGTGAGCCACGTTCTATCCGATTTCGTTAATTCCGATGACTTTTTTTAATCGTGAAAATTTTTTAAGTTAACGAACAAAAGTTTACGAAGACGAAGATTTTTAAATGTAACGTGTGAAGATTTTTTCAATTGTGCATGAAGCATTGCGAAAAGTTTTTGACTTGTTCCAATTTAGTTTCATTCACGAACAAAGTTTTCAAACAAAGTTCACGACAAAAGAAAATCCTAAACTGTTAGGCAAAAGCCAAAGAAAAAAGTTTTTTCAAAATCACGAAGAAAAAATATTATTTCATTTAAATTTTACGCGTGCCAAAAACTCCCACGAACAAAAAAATCCGAATACGAACAACGAATATTCGTGTTTGTTCGAACAGCATGGTATGCCACCCCAGCTCTTCCACTTAACTTGGATCCGTCAGTGTAGCATCTGATTACATGCTTGGTTCTAAAGCATTCTCATCTGCACTGCGTCCTTGCGTTCCATAACGAGGCATTTGTAGTGTTTTCCAAATACCTTTGTTTTAGTTACTAGGTCTGCTGGCATACTCAGCAAAGTTAAGTTTTCCTTTGCTTCATTGCACACGTCTACGTGACTTTTGGTTTTTCTTGTTAAACCAATTGTCTTGGCAGGCCAAAAGCTCACAAGGGATAACCGATATGATCCTTTTACTGCCTCTGACAGTATGAATTCATTAATTGGCATGATATTCAGCAGCATCTCCAAAGTTTCTGTGGGGGTGCTGGGAAATGCTGAAGAAATTATAATACACGCTAGTCTTTGTACTCTTGACAGTTTTTTCTCTAGATATTTTTTATTTACTCCACCAACCCAGGATGTATTATACACCCGTATGTGATGACGGGTCGTGTCATTGCAGTGTATATCCATCGCATGCTAGTTGGATTTAACCCCTACGCTCTGCCCACTATTTGTCTGCGTTGTAATAACGCCGCAGTCGCTTTGCGAGCAATTTGTGTTATGAGAGGTTTCCAAGTAAGCTTACTATCAAGAGTTACACCTAGTAGTGTTGCTTCTTTGGAAATTTCTAGTTGGCGTCCGCTTAAACGCAAGGTTCCAAAATCCGGCTTCCTTTTGTTAGTAAACAGAACTATTTCAGTCTTTTTACTGCTGAATTGAAGCTCTTGGTTATGAGTTCAATTACTTGCAATATTTAGCGCTTTTTGAGCCCTGCCTTTGATCCACAGCATATTGGTGCCAGTGACCAAAATTGCTACATCATCGGCATAGGCTTGTACATGAAAACCCCTGTTGCGTAGGTCTACCAACAAGGAGTTTAATGCACAGTTCCATAGAAAAGGGGACAACATACCACCTTGGGGATACCTCTTTACTACTTCTCTTTTATCTCACCATTTAGCTCTACTTGAACTGTGCGGTGTCTCAGTAAGTTCTCAATCCAATGGACGAGAAAAGGCGACATTCTCGCAGAGCATCGGCAATGCCACTATGTGTGATATTATCAAAAGCACCGACAGTATCCAGAAATATTCCTAGTGCTGTTCTTTTCTTTGCCAAGCTTAGTTCTATGCGTCGTACAAATTCGTGCAGTGCAGTTTCAGTTGAAACTCCTGCTCTGAATCCATACTGGAACGCAGAAAACCTTGCTTGCAAATTAGAATCATCATTAAAATGATACAGTAATACACTTTCTAGCCATTTAAGTTAAAAGGAAGTTAAAGTGATCATCCGGAAAGACTTAACTTCATGATAGTTTTCTTTACCGGGTTTAGGGATGAAGATACCAGTCCCTTCCTGGTTTGGTATATATTTCTAATACTATTCCAGCTTTTTTGTAGTAGCACCAGGTCAATACCGTCTGGTCTCGGCGTCGTAAATGGCAGAAATTCGTTTATTGCTCTTTCCATCTTTTCAAGTGAACAGATGGAGCTAACAATTTCATCGTGCGTTGGTAACACAGCAGTGTTATCATTTGGTTCTTCTGCTGCTTTACTATAGTTTACCTCTCGGCTTCCCGGTGCTAGGGTGTCTAGAAGGCAATTCATAGTCTCAACAGAAGATTCGGTGAATTCATCATTAGGTCTTAAAACGTTGCTTAACTTGCACCGTTTCGTTTCGACGCATAATTTTAGCCAGCCGAGCGGTTGCACAGTGACTATTCGTCGATTCCGTAAAAAGACGCCAAGAATCTCTCTTGGCTTTTCTTACGGCATTTTTAAATATCAATTGGGCCTGCTTAAAAGCTTCCCAATCGTTTCCAAGTTTTGATTTGATGGCTTTACATTGGGCTTTACGAGCCTCTCTGCGGAGACTGGTTAGCTCTGTATTCCACCGAATATTGTCAGTCTTACGACTGATCTTACGCTAAGGGTAAGATACATCGTAAGATTTTATTATCTGTGATTGAACAGTTGATGCCAGTTTTTCTATATCATCTACTGATGATATGCTAACTGGTGTACTATTCAAATCATGTAACCTGTGATCAAGTTCGTTTGCATACTTATTCCAGCAAGTACGTCTAACGTTCCTGATCATTTTTGTTTGTTTGATGCCACTTTGAACTCTAAACCTAATATACATGTGATCTGAAAAGGATGGCACATCACTGGCATGCCAGTCACTTATACAGTTCTCAGCATTTCGGTTTATTAGAGTCAGATCTAGCACTTCTTCTCTTTTTCTCGTTCGGAAGGTGGGTTTATTGCCCGCATTACAGAAGTGCAAGTTCGCACTAGCACAGTACATAAGCAAACCCATACCTCTTGTATTGACGTTGGAGGAGCCTCATACTGTGTGATGTGCGTTTGCATCCGTTCCTATAACGGTAGGAACTTTATCTCTGTCACTGAATGATAGCAGCTCTTTCAGAATTACTGGTGGAGCTGGTTCTTCCAAAGCCATATAAGCCGATATAAAGATAAAGCTATTTCCTTCTTGTCTTACATTTTAAACTCTCACTGCTACCACATCTTTGCTAGAAATTTGTGGTATGAGAGAGCATGTCATATCAGAAGTGACATAAGTACATGCTCGGGGACGTTTATCTTTTTTATTACCTTGAAAAAGTTTTCATCCCCTGAGTTTACTTCTGATTGCGCCTCCATAGGTTCAGGGCTCCTGAATCGGACTACACCTGAACGAATAGGCTAACTATTTCAGAAACTTATTCTTCCGGTAGTAATCAAAGACGGAGGCTAATGCAAATATAGACGGAGGCTAATAACAAAATCCCCTAAAAAACGTTTCCTACTATGCAGTGTTTAACATGTACGAATGATTTTTGTCACTTCACATTAGTTATAGCTAGCGGCCTTACTTCTGTGAAGATTAATCTGCCAGCATTCAAATCCATTCGACTTGTTTTTCGTGCTGGGATTTGTTTTTGATTAATTGAAGCGTTTGTTGCAGATCTATTACTCATACACGGTATGAATTTTGAAAATACAACAATTTTGCTTTAAGGTATTGATTGTCGGTCTACTTTAGTTGGAACTGGTTGCCTTCGTACCCTGATCAGGGTTCTCAGGCTCCTCAGCTCCTTCCAAAGCAGCTCTGACGTTCTCGATTGAGTGCTAGAACAGTGCTCCGCAACCGGTGTGCCGCGAGGCGATCCTAAGTGTGCCGCGAAATCATTATATTTTGAGCCACTAAACTGAAAAAAAAGATGGAAAGAATGTATATGGTTTCCTGATTTATTTCAGAATTGCACCGATCAATCTCAAAAGATCTTTTTCAAGTTTCGCTGAGTAGCGAAGGATTATCATCACTTTAATTAGTTTCCACATTTTTCTCCACATTTGCATAACTACCAAGAGACCCGCACGTTGTACAACAGATTATTGTTGTTAGGAACCGAACCTTTTTCTTAAATATATCTAGATTTCCCCGCATTTTTGATGATAAGGAGCGTTTTATTGCCAATGACGAATTATTCACTTAGTCTTGGAAGTATAAACATAAGAAATTTCAGTTTTCGCTCGACGCGTCGATCCCGTTGTGCTAACCTTTGACTAACCTCAGGAAACCGCTTTTGCTTGATTGTTCTTCTCACTCATCTGGAAGCTGATATTACAACTAACTTCGCTTATTTTTGAAGTGCGAGCAACCTTGAACAACGTTAACACTGAGCTCGTTGCGATGCGCCACGATCATTGCGATCACGTTTGCGTGAAGTCCTGCCACTGCCAATGCTCACTACCGCGATTTTCTTACACAATAATCGTGCGACTCGTGCGATGCGATTCCAGCGACAAATCGCCCTATCTATGCACACTGAATGCGACTGAAGTGGCTGCGGTCATCGCAAGTGAAAAGAAGTGAGTTCTACGACGCTTGCGACAAAATTTTTCTACTTTGTCGTAGGAATCGCAAGCAACTTAGGTCGTAACAGCAGCTGGTACCATAGGCTATAGACCATATTTGCAGTATGAACTAAATTTATATTCAGTTTTTTGCCTAATCTTGAACTTCGAGTTGTTATTTCAAATATAGAGCCCAACGTACAGCGATTGAGCTCGTTACGACAACCCCAAGCATCCCATTGAACTGCTGATAACGTTGGTGTAGTTACAGTGATTTGATGTGTAAATTTTCTGCGCTTTTTTGCTGAGGTGTGCCGCTAAAATTTGGACATGGTTTTAGTGTGCCGTGAGTAAGAAAAGGTTGCGGAGCACTGTGCTAGAAGACTTCCTCGACCTTTTTGTTGATACAGAGTAGCAGGCAGTTTGAAGATTATCTCCAGGGTTAGTGAGGTTCAAACCCTCCAACCCCTTCCGCGACCTTCTTCGCTGCTTTCGCTTCTGATTTCTTTCATGATTTTTTCCTCGACGCCACTCAGACGTGCTACCAACGTCCGGAGACATTGATGGATTCTGAGTGAGCGAACCGGATATTTGAGCGGTATTCGGCTTTTCAATCGACAATGCCGCTGAAACTGTTGCCTCTTGATTTGCCAGAGGCTTCTCCAACAGAAGAAAAGTCCAGGCTGAAGACAATTTTTTCGCACTTGTCTTCACCTCAACCCTTGCGGGAGTAGAGGCTTTGACTAGCTGAGTACTCTCACTGCCGCTGAATAGTTCAAGAACTGTTCGCTGCGACAGTGGTTCTTTCCTTGTTAGGGGAACAAACCGTAATGTTTTCTTTTTTCGTTTATTTTCCATTCATAAAGTTTTGGTTTTTCTTTATAATTGGGAAAAACCTGAAGACCAGATTTAAAAAAAAAAAATTTTATTAGGCCATGTCAAGTCCCGCAGCTGGACCCAGGCAGCTATATGCAATGGACTTGTCATTCTGTGCAGTGGCCTCAGGAATGCCCTCCCAATACATCTGCAGGCCCCCTCCCAGTCGCCAACTGGAGCTTCAGTTGCATGGAGATTTCCACAAACTGACGGAGGCAGCCCCCCCAATTGGCTAGATCAGGGGCGGGCCTCTGAACTATCTTGAACTCTGAACTTGCGGCCGCGGTACGGAGCACGTTTTAGACCGGTACCCTCTACAACTATGAGATTCCATTGCAATCATCTGAAATCTAGTCACGCAATCCTGACATGTCCCATATAAACAATTTTTGGTGCCTACCACCTGCATCCTCGCTAATGCCAAATCTGCATTATCCACTCCCTCCTTCACAGCTCGACTTCTCATCCGCTAGGAAAAGAAGCCGAAATGCTTCAAGGAGCAAATTCAACAGGTAAGGCCGTTGCTAAGACTAAGTTGGCAAACATAAAAAGTAAAAATGCCAGAGCCTCTTTAGCCAACATTACAATGTTGTTTCCACCGGACACCACGTGGAGGCGAGGTTGGTCTTATGTCGAGCTAATTCTAGGTAATAGTAGGAGGTATTATTTAGTCATAACAACGTCATGCTTGATCAATTTTTGCGCAATAGATTTCATGCATCTCTTGCGTAATGCATAGTTAGCGCCATTTCAGATTAAATTAATACGAAAAGCTCAAAAATCAGTTTTTTAACGATAACTTGAAAAATAAAGCAGTTAGAGGTACATAACGCATTAAAGACAGATAGGAAACCTGTTCTTCTGAATCGATTGGATCAAAAATTATTGCTCTAGGAGTTGTACTTGATGCGTTACGAGAAAAACTGGCATTTGCCCCCCGCAACAACCTATTGCACCCCCAAAGTATGAAGATGGCAATTTTTTTGAAAAAAAATTGTTGGGTTGTTGTTAGGTGACGATTTCCGCGCTAGAAATCGTATAAACTAAGGGATAAGAAAAGTTAAAAAACGGGACACCCTATTCCCGAGTCTTTTAATTGAACACAGTGTCGCCAACGGCTCGTCACCGTTGCGACGTTTCTGTGCTGCCCAGGCGCTAAACCGCGTTGATGAAACCCGCCACTCATTACACCCTTCGTGGTAATACCGCGAGTGTAATGAAGATTTGATTTTTTATTTTGATTTTCTGTTTTGGTAAACTGTGAATGGAATTGGAGTTATTCTGTAACCATCGTTAGTATGTGTTGTTTCTGTTTCATCTAACGCGAGCGCTTACGACTAAATAAGCGCTTTCTTTTCCGTCTACAGATATATTCTTGATTTGAATAAAAGTCAAGTGGAAGCGTTCGCCTCTCGTGTTGGAACAATGGCCCGCGAAGTTGGGTTTGTGCCTGCTCCAGCCGAGGGTGAACAGACCCCCGCAGTGGATGGATGCTTTGCAAAATTTAAGTTTCATAAATCGTAGTAGACTTTTAGTTCATCTGTAGCTTGTGCAACATGGTTGGAAATGACGTCATGTGTGGATGGCGTCGCAAAGCAATGTTGGTTTCGTCATCACTGTGTCAAATCGCGGAATGGTAAGTATTGGATGCACACAATATTTGAATTATTCAATCAGTTAGTATGTGTTTGCGAACCTATATTAGATTAGAGACCCAATCGGCCACTTTTTTCTTTACTTGACGATGTGATGAGTCAGAGGTTCTTAATTTTTTCGAACTCGTGGGATCCTTATTCTTAAAGTTGTTGGTTTTGGGGGGCCTTGTTTGTGCAACCTGCAAAGGAGGGTGTATTCGATATACTTGAACGTTCTACTGGGGACCTGGGACCCCCATTTCTTTACCGGGGTACCATGTGGACCCCGTTCAGAGCATCTAAAATAGGTGATATTAAGTTTAAGTTTTGTCCTTATACGACCTTCAAGAGTATTTTGTTACCCTCATGAGTTTTTTGTCTCGAGCAAATACAGGAGTGACAAATTTTCAGTTTTGCGTTTTATGTTCTCAGTATTTGATCTTTTTATCCGTATATGACTCTGTTTCAACTGTCAATAGTTGCCCCTCGGGCTATTTCGACCTTTGCATGTTTAAAAAATACTGTTTGTTACTTGGTGCTATTGTTTGCTTGACCTCATTATTTGTGCTTTATTGGTATATGTATCTAGAAGAGCTATACATATGTTATCCAGATACGGAGTGTTAAGAAGTGTATGTTCATCAAACTCTTTCAATCGACTTCTATTTAGTGTGTGGAAGGTTAAGATAGCTGGCTGTGGCATTTTAGTACTGTGTTTGTTTGAGAATTGTAAGTTTTAGTGATGTTGGGATAAGTATATTTTTTGCTCCGAAATGCGTTTTAGCGCCCTATTAATATGATGAATTACCACCGTGATAACACTAAAGAGTCTGCAGCTCTAAAGTTGCTGGCGTTTTTTCGTCAAGTTTTGGGTTCAGAAAGAGTCTAGAAACCTTGATGAATAAGAATCGCGTTTTTTAATCATAATTACGACTTGATGAAGTTGATGGCGTGTTTAGAGATTGATCGTAATGTTCAATTACCGCAATGTGCTTTGTGGAACTCACATAGCCCAGATAGATCGTTCCACGCTTGTAGTTGAAATCTCATTGGTTCAGCGTGACTAGCTAAGCTAGCAGATTCCAGGTCTCTAGTTGATCATAGATCGTAAGTCCTTTTCTATTGCAGTTTCTGGATATCAGCGCTCTTGTGATTGCAAGCGCAAACTTGCGGGCGCTCCCGTGACTTTGATTGCGGCCTAAAATGAATAAAAAGCAAAATTTTCTATCTTATTTGTGGCGCAAACGCGCTTTCGAGAACACTTTTGATGAAAATTTGCCACCATACAGACAAACTTGTATTGCGAAAATGCATTTTAAAGTTGCTGTTGACCTATTAGGGCGCCTGATTTGTAAATAGGAGTACACGTCTTATTACCTTGTTTGGTGTAATGGGATAATGTGTGTTTTGTTAAGTGTTTTTAATTTTATCGTGTAGAGTGTAGACCATTAGGCATTCATGTCGTCTCATCAAAATATTTGTTTTATTTTTCCCTTTCAAAAACTTTTATTTGCTTAAAAGACTACGGTTTAATGTGGAATGTTTTATGTTGAAAACTGTGTTTTACTGTATTTAAAAATTTCCACCAGACTATACAGTATTGCTAAAATATGAACATTTTTAAGAACCACAATTTCGGAGTAATTTTGACTCCTTAATTCTACTGTACCGTACCTGCTTCGGAATTATGGGATTTTAGTGAAGCTTTTGCTATATTTAAACATGGCTCATTTGCGTCAATTTAAACAATTATATTATTATGACTATGTCCTTCAAAGTTCAATTATTATAACTGTGTCCTTTAATTGTACAATCAGTCCTTCGAAACTTCTGAGTAACCCAAAGTTTGGAATATTTTATTGGCTAGGCCAATGAGTTTCAATTTTGTCTACGCCTGTAGCTGATGTCTGTATTTGCGATATACTTTCATCGGTGGCGTAGCCAGAGAATTGATTTTGGGGGGAGGGAGGGACAGTTGTAAAGCAAAAATAAGAAACTGAGACTTTTGGGGAACAGGTTTTCGTTGTATCCCTCCTTTTCTACACAAGGTTCTTCATTTTGTTGAAAACTCTTGTTTTCTGCAAGGAGCTAATTTGCTTTTACTCTTCACATTAGAACTTTACTTGATAAAATTTTTGGATCCTTTTCTACCCTTCCCCCACCTTCCCTACGCCAATGGCCTCCTAGATTGAATTTCGGCGCTCAGATAAAAACTTAACCATTAAAACTCGAGTTTTACTCATGTTAAAAGAACAAAGCTCTTTTGTAAGTTTTTAAATTTGTGATATCAAACCAGTTGAGCTTGTCTACCCCAGTAATTTAACCTCAAATCAACAAGTCTGAATGAAATGTGCTTTGGTAACCCTTTCCTTAGCAATGCGTTTGTAGCCTGGAAAGGTAATTGTGGGTTGTTTGTAATGTGCATCTTTCTGTACTGTTTTTATGGTAGTCTTTCCGATTGTAATGAATAATGGAGCACCATTCTACTTTAGACATTTACACAATTCGATTGTATGTATGATGATGCGGTGGTAGATAATGTGTGTGTTACGAAGCGCTTGTGTGTATTTTTGAATTTGTTTATGAAAAATTGCAACGTATATGCGAAGCTTTTTATGAGATTTAGAACAAACAATTGTTTTGGTGATTTGTCTCTAGAAATATGGTATGAAGCTCATCTTTTGTAGGCTAGCAGTTGTCCATTGCAATAAGCCAAAATCGTTTATTGTTGCCTTTTAGTGGAGTATGTTTTAGGTTGGGTTAGCTAATAACTCAGTTGTTAAGCAAAGCACATCGCCGTCGGTGTGGAAGGTCTGGATTCGGTTCCTGGGTCGATAAAATCAGAAAAAGTGCCGCCACCACTGCGACGTTTCTGCGGAGCTGTTTTGCCCAGGCGCCAAGCTGCGGAGATTGGCCCCACCACTCGTTTCACGCTGCGGCATAATACCGCAAGTGTATATAAAGAAGATCTGATTTTTAGCTGGTGGTTATTGAATTCATCGAGATCAAGTCAAACAGTTTTGGAGCATAGGGTCTTTTTTTTCATCCGAAGTGGTTCAGTCCTGGTCAGCAGCTGGCAGTGATATTTTGCCGGCTTCTGGCATCGCTATCCATGAGCAACAGACCACGCGTTTCGAGCACACGGAAATATGGGTCTGTTGTTTGCTCAATGTGCGCCATAAGCGAAGAACCGAGACCTTACCTGAGCAACAAGGAGCTAGTCACAAAATTGTGATAAGTTAAGGATAGACTAAGCCATGGAGGAACTGGCGATTCGACCTCTTTCAACATTGTTAAATAGCTACTAGACTGAAGATTTTGATTACACTAAATACGATTTTCATCCAATTTGCTGTCCTACAAGGTTTTAAACAGTTTTTGACATGCGGTAATTTGACCGAAATATCTCCCTTAAGTTCAAACCCAAACGATTTTGCTTTCTGTAGGTTGTTGCGCAAAGCTCCTTACGACTGTTTCCTAGAATGCGGTGCAAAGTATTACGTCATTACCTCTTAGTGTTCCTTAGCTTACGTCACTTATTGTGGAAGGAAAGTTGGCAATGAGCAATTAAAGGATGAAGGAAACGCAATCTTCATTATTTTCTTGGTGCGAAGATTTACGCTATTACTTCTGGGGCGTACTCAGGAATTTAAAATGGGGGGCAATTTGAAGCCGTCCGTTTTCCGCCCAAGGTCTAGTGAAGAGCAAAAAAAGGTCAACACGTCCGCAGATGTCCGAATTTCCGACCCAAAGCCAAGTGAAGAGCAAAAAAAAAGTCGTCACTCCCTCAGATTGTCCTTTATACGTACATCATCTTTACACCATGGACGTTTTGTGCATTTGTCTGCTGGTGGGAGGGGGCCGCGGTCCCCGCGCGGTTGCTTTGTGCTGCCTCCCCCCCTAGATACGCCCCTGTACTTCCTGCTCTTCAATTGACGATCGAAGAACCTACATTTTGGGTTTGTCATGTTGAGTATGTAACGTGACTCAACTTTGTCATTGATTTTGGGTTTGTCATGTTGAGTATGTGGCTCAAGGCAAATCGTTTCAGCTATTAAGGAGTCTGTTTTGCTAGATTTTATGAGTGAAAATTTGCCATAGAATCAAAACTTGCCAAAATTGTCTTCATCAAAAATTTCCCTACAAAAATGAAAAAACTGATACTTCTTTTACATTTTTTTGAGCTAATTTTATGTGCAATTTTATTTAATTACTCTGAAATAGTTGCAAGAGTAAAAATGCGTGCGGTAATTGAAAAGAAAACAGCTTTTATTATGCATGAAATCGTCCTAGTAATGATAGCTACGGTACTTTGTGGTTTTTGTTAAAAACATCCATGATCGCCGACGAACTGTTAATGCACCGCACAGTTGCGATAACAACGCATTTTTGTATTACGCACTATAAATTCATTAAATCGGCCGTTAGCTGTTGCTTAGCGCTCATGCTATCAGTGCGAGAGGCAGGCGCGGATCAAACAGTTTTTTTTTTTTTTGGGGGGGTAGCCCAGAAAATTCAATATGTTAAGGCCTTTTTAGGCAGCTGAAGAAAAAAGTCTATGTTTAAAGTACGCCATCTAGCAGTGACGTACGCAGAATTTTTCAATAGAGGGAGTTTCAGTGACGTCACATTGTGATGACGCAAGGATACGACAATTACGGTGGTTCACAAGTGCATCGGATTGTAATGTTTCTAATTTAAATTATTACGCAATTGCAGTTGACCATGATTAAGCTATATAATGCCCTAACTAAGAAAACAACTAAGATATATTTCATTCACACTTTTGCTTGATGCTTTGCGCTGCATTTAAGGGGAGAAAAGGCAGCGATGAGGAAAGATTTCACAGAAACTCATGCTGTTAAGCCGTGGTTAAAAATTTACGGAAAAAATTTTAGTTTACCTCATTTTTGGGCCATCGCCGCCATAGGAAGGTTAACCGACCAAAGTAGGCCAGCTTTCGCAACGTCACAAACAGGGTGAAGTCAGGGGGTAAAACAGTTAATTGCTTCTCTCCAAAAAATTTTTTCAAGAACCAACATTATGTAGGCAACGCATATAAACCTTGATACAAATTTTTATTAAGCACTCATTTTGAAAGTGGCAGTTTCTCCCATAACTATCTTGAAAAGTGAAGATAGTGGAGCATGAGAAAACACTGCCCTTCCCACCGAAACATTTTTAAGCTAAAATGAATTGCGCAAGAGAAAAATCCCTGATCATGCGATTATGGTCAAAAACAGCGTCGATATTGTCCAAGCATTTTTACCCATATCACAGCGTCGATATCATCACATAGGCTACTTTTAAACACATAATCGGGATGTCTGAAAAACGGAGCACTCCAGCTTCTGAGACAGTTACGGTGCGTAAAAACAATTTTGCTTGCCCCCTCCCCTTGTTCCGCCCCTAAGCCTCTTCAAATCTTTTGTTGGCATGGTCTTCCTTGGCAGTATTTTTATTATATTTTGAGCACTTACGGCAGGGTCAATTTCGTTTTTTATTTATTAAATAATTTTTCCACAAACCTGCCGGTTATAGCGTAGTGTTAAAGATGTCGCTTTCGATGCGGAAGATTTGGGGTTCAATTTCCAGGCCAGTTGAATCGGACGCACTGCAGCCAACGCTGCAACGTTTCTTCGGAGCTGCGTTGCCCAGGCGCTATAAGCCGCGGGGTCGGGCCCCGCCACTCGTTACCGCGCTTTGGTACTACAGCGAGTGTAATGAAACGAGTATGATGAAGATTTGATGCAATTTTATAAAAAAATGTTTGTGTGCTACCATATAATTACTGCAGCAGTTCAAGCAAAACACATCAGAAAAGTTGGACTTTCGGTGTTGTTGCATCGCATCGTAATGAAAGTTTCTCGAGATTTAATTAGAAAGTTGAACAAAACAGAAATACATGACAGCAATTGCGGCAAGCTCCGCACGAAAAAAAGTCGGTTCGTTTTAAAAATAAAAGTTTTTTTTTCTGCAATCGTCAAGGGGGTGGTCGGTGTTGACTGTTGGTGTTGGCTGTTGACAGCAAGTGTGGTCCATGTCAACAGTTCAATTTCATTTGTTTGTTTTTATATCTTGGACTAATTTTTGCTCGAAGAAGGGGAAACTGCCCTCTTTTGGTTACCACATGCTAGTTAAAGAAAATAAGGGTAGGATCCTAATCGGCAGAAATAGGAGCTTGTCGTCTCTAAACACTCGACTTACAGTACAGTATCGTATTACAAGAACACTACTGGGCTGAACTACAGTTCCTATAGATTTCCAAAGCACAATGGTATATCAGTAGGCTACTTCAATACCTTACACAGAGCCAGCGGCAGAGCAGTCGACTTGGGGGGGGGCAAGCGTTTATTAAGGGGGGCCAAAGTTTGAAATTAAGCACAGCAGCCACTGTCTTTAAAAGAGTAAGCTTGTTAATTGAGGGAGCCAAGCATGTTGATTGGGGGGCCAGCATGGGCATCCGCAGGGGGGGCAAGAGGGGGCACTTGCCCCCCTGAAAAACCATAAAAGTTGAAAAAATACGCATGAAAAATGCAAGTTAAGGAACTACACAAAAAGTTGAAAAATACAGATGAGTTAACGACAAAACGAAAAAAATAACAAAACATTTCGCAATAATCTGCTGAATTAAAGCAGGGGTGGGCAACTTTCTGGTGATACTGGGCCACAAATTATAAACATAGGCTTCCAGAGGGCCGCAGTTCTTAGAAAAAAAAAAACACTTCTTGGCAGGAGTAATACTAAAAATGGGTTTGTCGCGTGAAAAAGAGGTCTCTGAAATAAAAAATGATTAGAAAAACAAGATCTTCAGCCTGGAAAATAGCATTCCAAGCAGTTCGTGTATTGATTGGGTTTGAACTTGATCGCAAAAAAACAGGTTTCGGAACCAATTGGCTATTGGCACATGCTTTGGCGGGCCGCAGGTTGCCCACCTCTGAATTAAAGCATAAAAGAGTTTGTCTAGTTGTCTGAATGCTGCTATCTAAATTAGTCCGGCCGTTCAATGAGTGGAAACTCCACCCTTCACACATCATTGAAACTGGTTTTACGTTTAGGCATGCTGTTACCAAGGCCAGTGCTAAGCACGGTAGAAAATATTGGTACAGGTCTCGAGCATCATTTTACGTTGATCAGTTCTAGTTATTGCTTGATACTTAATTCATTTTTTGTTCTCTGCATGATTCCATTCGTTTAGGTTACTTTCTTGTTTTTCAAGGCCGTATGCAATAGTACAGGGTGACCCAAAAAAAACGGAACCCAATTCTAATTATTCTAAATACACGGGTTCCGTTTTTTTGGGTCACCCTGTACATACTATCGCATTCTATTTAGGTCAACAGACATGGCGATTTATCTTTTGTCATGACGCAAAGACTAGAAAAGTGCCTTCGTGTCAAATGCTACTCTTCGGTCAAACCACAATCGGATAGACTGGTGGAAGATAAGCAGGCGCACTCTTCGCATAAGATGAAGAATTCGGTTAAAAGTTTTTGTGCGTCTTTTTTATTGATCTTCAATCTCAAATCTTGGTTATACTCGTGATATTACGCAGAAGCTGCGTGCAACGAGTGGCGAAGACCATCTCCGTAACTTAGCACGGGAGCAACTTAGCTTCGAACTCCGAAGAAACGTGGCGAGCCGTTGGCGGTGGCCGTGAACAGCACTGTATTCGATTTGACAGGTCGGATATCGAACCCCAGATCTCTGACTTTGAAAGCAATATCGTTACTGCTACACCAATCAGCTGATTACCTATCCGTCACGTGGACGTACGTATACTAGCAAATTCACACGGCAACAGCAGCATGTCCAATTTTACTTTTTTGCATCTTGTATAGAAAAATTCTGGTTTTTGCCTATATACCGAGTATCGTATCTTGTAAAACAAATTTGGACTTGTTGGTGAAGTGCTACTGGTACGCCTTGATGGCAGAAACTGCGCTGCCGGTACATTGCAATAAAAAAATTGAGCAGCACTGATTTATAGGCCGTAGCTATAAGTTTGATTTTCAGAGCTCAAACTATTTTTTATTCTGACATTTTGGATCAGAACGTCGCTATCGGCGCGGGAAGTCTGGGTTCGATTCCCGGATTGGTCAAATCGGACACAGGCTTACCACCGTTGCGACGTTTCCTCGAAGGTTAAGCAGCGGAGACGGGCCCCGTCACTCGTTACACACTTTGGCGTAATAGCGCAAGTATAGTGAAGATTTGATTGTTTTGAAATGTATGCATCAAACCAACCACATATAACAAGACCTAAGAAAACAATGCAAAAAGAAAGTTGTTTTAAAATACGGTCAAGCCTAGAGGCACATAAATTGCCTGACTATAGCTTTCACTAAGACGGCCATCTCGAGAATGTTTTTGCTCCCCCCCCCCCCGCATTTTTTTCTGCGGACGCCCATGGGAACCAGGCCCCCCCTTGGCGCCGGCCTTGATCTTACAACTAAAATAAGCGAACTTTTTATTTGTGTTATGCTTTTCCGCGATACTGATTCACCGAATAGGCAGTCCAAGCAACCTTTTCATCATGAATTTATCTCTGACTTTCACATGGATTATGATGTAGGCCTAACAAGTAACAAAAGCAGCCTAGCCGTTAATGAGAAAGGACTTTGATCACAGAAAATGCTGCTACTCAAACGACCTTCCTGAATTAGGTTCCTGAGTATGAGGTACCGGTAGGCAGTTCATAATTTTGTTGCAGTCAAACTCAGCATTGACTGAACGCTAGTTTGCAATTAGGACAGTTCAGAGGAAAGTATTTCATGTAGGCTTTTGCATACCCGATATCACAATCAGCATATAGTATTGCACAGCTGCAATACATACAAAAGCACAGCCTTGTACAGGTTTGTACCGGTTGGTCCTATGAAACCCACTAGCCTAAGCCCTAAGCTTAAAATGTTTTCTAACAAATTCCAACTAATCATCTGCTCTTCACCCTATACTTGCACTAACTGAATGTGCATGTTACGTCTAAAACTGCGGTCTGCCTCGCTAGACGTAATACAGGCAGGGGCGGATCCAGGAGGGGGATGCATCCCCCCCACCAGCCATTTTCAACAATGCTTTGTGTTGTGTAATGTGTAGGGTGGCCATCGCTTGATGATGAAAATGGAGGACGCTGATGTCTCAAAATGATTCACGCGAAAGTTTACAAAATTAACCTAATTGGTTACACACCGTAGACCTATCAGGAGTTTAGTTGACTGCATCATATTTTCAACACATAGTTGTATTTTCGAAAGCACTTGAGTTCCCGAATTTAACGAAAATAATAGGCCTATTAGCAACATCAATATTTCAAATAAACTCCTAATAGCTAATGCTAATCTAATGGAACAGCGACGAAGTTTGGCGTGGGGCGGAGCATGCTACACGTATTCCTAGGTAGGGGCAAAACATGTTATCATGACCCGATTGAACTTTCCAATCTAATGTACAATATCTTCAAAATGACGCGGTGAAAATGCATCAAATTTATTTCTTAACGAATTCTCGCATAGAACAAAAAACAATTTAAAGTCTTTGTTAGCACAACAAAGTTACTTTAGGACGATCACGACCTCACGAGAAACGTTACATTAGCGAGGCCAGATGTGAAAGAGCAGTTAGTTATATTTTAGCCCTTTTCCGGATATATTCAACAATTGTTTGTTCTTGAGCAAACGTTTGAACATCTGAGGGCATTCGTCAATGAAGTTGCAGCATACTTGAAGTTCTGCTTTTACGGTAGCAACTTTCATGCGATTCCTCTCGTCTCTCCATGCCGTGTTCATTAGTGAGAATACTCGTTCAGTGTGTGCATTGCTGCAGGGTATTGAAAAGATAAAGGAACTCACTTTCATTAAATTTTTCAATGGAGCTGCTGCCATTTCGAACAATCTTATATACCGATCTTGAACGCTGATACTCTCGAAGTCAGAGCTTTTCACTGCTTTCTCTATGATTGCAAACTCTTCATATAATTCGTCCATATTTATATTTTCGAGATTGCAATGCTTCACGGCTGAGCTAAATTCAGAAAATGATAAACCGCTTTCCAGACTCAGCTTTGCAATTCTCGCATGAAAACTTTGCTCAGAAAAGTCATAGCGTTCTGAAACATATTTTAATGCCCTTTCATAAAACTCAACGAAATCCGAAGTACACTTCCGGTGGAGGTCAGGATGCAGTTGCTCCAATTTGCTTACAGTAGCAAACCCGAAATAAGAATCAGCTATTCTTCTCTCAATCTTTGCTTTTAAATCAGAGAGAGCTGCATGCACTGTTGTAACAGAAAACGATTTGGATTCTAATGTGCGAATTGCGTCAGCAAAGATTTTCAGAGCATGGCTGAGAAATAAAAAATAAATTTCATGTACTTCAATAGCTTGGTCATTACCAAAACACTGCCACAGAGCATTAGGGCAATTATCCTCACCCAAACTTTGAAAATAGCTTTTCAAGGCACTCCAAAAGCTTATTACTCTTTCAATTGCAGGCAGAAGTGATAGCCACCTGGTAATCACGTGTCGAAGTAAATTGCATCGGTCACTGTCTACAAATTCACAAAAATCTGCAGCACAGCAGTTCGTTTCGCAGATACACTGAAGTGGCTAAAGATTTTCATTACCGTGTTTTCTACGTCAACCTTAAGTTTCAAAGAAGCGTGTCTGCTAGCATTATGTAATACGTGAGCAAGGCAATTGGCAGGAATAATGCTAGGATTAGCATTCTTGAGCCTTCGAAAAACACTGTTGTGCTTTTCGTAATTCACACTCGCGTTATCTGCGGTGTAAGCCGACACATTTTGCAACGAAAGGCCATGTTTTTCTAGCTTAGTGACCAATTGCTTGCTAATAGCTTCCGAAGATTCGTCACTGTCATCATAAAAGTCAAGCAGAACATGCTAAACTCCTTCATCATACCGAAAGTACTGCAGGAGAATGGGAAAGCACTTCACGTTACCTCTGTTTGAAGCGTCAGATGCTAACGAGAAAGCGGAGTCGTTCTGGATAATGTAGTCCAAGTGACACTTCAACGAGTACGGGGCGAGCACATTTTCGCACAAACATTTTGCTTTTGTCCTACCGCAAGTGATGCCTTTGGCAACCCCAGAATCTGCATAAACTTCCCTATCCAACTTGATATCGCAGTCAATACTACGATAAGACTGGTGATGTTTTACCGTATGATACACCTTGCAAAGCTCTGCTGCAGCAATCTTATCGCTTAAATTATTTGATTTCTCAGCGCCAAAATAAGTTAGCAGAGAAGCAGAATTTGCACTGCGCTCGTTGGATTTATGCTTATCAGAACTAACATGCCTCTCTATAGCTGTCTTTCCTTTGGAAGCTATTTCAATATCGCATTTACATAGTGAGCAAAAAATGTGATTATCACCTTTTTGACTACGTTTAATGAATGGAAACTCCTCCTTCCACACCTCATTAAAACTGGTTTTGCGTTTAGGCATAGTGTTACCTTGTGGCAGCTCCATTACATTATGTGTAGGCTTACTTTAGTCATTGTGCATTGTTAGGTCATATTGCGTTTAAGTTGATCTTATGACTGTGCGAGCGTTTATCATTCTTTTTGGTTTTGAAGTTTGAGTAGTAAACTAGTTAGTGTAAATAAGTTTCTACAACCTATACGTTTGATCTTAATAGCTCAAACTACCTCTTGTTTTGAGAGTTCAGGAGGGAGAATTATGCTCACTAAACTACAAAATTCGGTACTCATAAATAATATTCATATTTAAAATAATTAACTATAGGCCTATTGCGACGTCATAGAGACTAGAGAGCATGAGCATTAAATTGATCATGTGAGGGTTTTGCCATTGATGTCGTAATAATTAATAATAACTACCGCACAGTATATGAGCATGAGTATAAGCATCATTCTGATCTAATACAAGTCGACAACGCAAAAAAAAAGCAAAATTTTTGAATAAATCTGGGATTTTTATGACAGTGTCAAGCCTAGTAAGCTTACGTAATTGGATTTTATGTCTACACAATGCACATTAACACAAAAGGAGGACATCTGCACGTCCGGTATTGGATAATGCCGGATGGCGGACAAAGGACGCAAATGCCGGACTGTCCGGCGCAATGCCGGACGTATGGCCACCCTAGTAATGTGTATGTCGCTAGGACGTTGCCTTTTGCTATTCGTCTTGTTTTATGTTTGACCTCATTGTGGCGTAATAGTCGGATTTTGTATGTGGTTTCGCAATGCCTCGTGTAGTTCTTTTTTCTAGTCTGAGCGTCAAGAAGTAAACAGCAGTAAAAATTTTGATTCTGTACAACACTTTGAATAAATAAAGTTTTTCCATAATTTCGAACCTCTTCATAACCGTGGGTGCAAATCCATGGAGGGATGTATCCCCCCCAATAATTTGGTAGCATCCCCCCAATTTTGCTAAATCATCCCCACGAATATCGAAAAATGGCGAAAAATGATCGATTTTGCTAAATCATCTCCCCCAATGCTTAACATAGATTTGCACCACTGGTCATAACGATAAACCTTAGTCGCCTTAAGCACGCATAATCGAAACTGTGCTTACAAAATGCATCATATTTGATGAAGGACTCAAAGTTAGGGGCCAAAAATATGAACAAACTTTGCCTGAAAATTGTTCGCAAAGCGCTAAAATGACCATTACAGTATGCAAATTTTCAAAATTTTTTCGGGGGAGCATGCCCCCGGACCCCCCTAGAGTCGTTTTTGTTACTTAAGTTGCTTAAAATCAACTCTGCCGGGAAAAGACTGAGCTTGAAAAAGTGACGAAATTTGGTGCCCTCTTTCTGAAAAAAATTCTGAATACGCCCCTGACATGAAACGTTTTGAAAGGGCTTATTTACGCCCGTTTCCGGGTCTAAACGTCTTTGTATTTAGTTAACATTCAACCTAATATAAAATCACATCCCCCCCACCAAAACTTTCTGGATCCGTCCCTGAATACAGGCGAGATCTTCTTAAAAACTCAAATTTTATTGTCGATGAAGAAAACACAAGACATTGTTCTCAATTTTCAGTTCGCAGTCACCGTCTTTCACTTCGCAGGTCATAGACACAGTACGCAATCACGACCACAGTTGATAGGTCACAGAGTAACAGCCACAGATCACAGGTTTCTGAAATTCAGAACTTGTTAAATATCAAAACCAAACAATCGCATAACTGAAACTTACCAACTTGTTGTGACAGACAGATTATAGAAAGAAAACGTTATACTCTCGCAATTACCTGAAGCTGAACACTACAAATATAACTCTTACGAGCTGAAACGAAATATATAACAACTATAAGTACAACATTATAGCAAGCTAACAACTTAAGTTTTTATGCTGTTGACGCGCTGGCGACTCACACGAACTGACAAGGTAACATAATTTTCAAGCAATGAGTTGGCCATTGAATTCTTAAGGCACAACACTACAGTGGCGCGGGAACGTTTTTTAGACAGGGGGGGCTCAAAATAGTAAGATCGTGTCAACGTCTGGGGGGCGAAGCCCCCCAGACCCCCCTTTTTTCGAACGCACGTTTTTAAGAGCAGGACACTCAGCAGACCTATTTTGATAGACATCAATTGCATGCCGCTCAAGTGACCGGAATTTTTTCAGGATAATCTTTCATCATGGAAAACAAGATTGCTTACTACCATTAGGCTTTTCTAACCATGCTCGAATTACTACTCATGTATTTGTAAAATGCAAATACCTCAATCACAAAACCAAAAAGTAGGCAAACAAAATTTGCCCGATCTAACTTTTGCTTTGCTGATCAGAGTTACATGCAACAAACAATGCCCCATTGAGGTTTAAAAATAACAAAAAACACACAATCAAAATAAAGCACTGAACCATTTTTTAACATAATGAGATGTGTAGATATAGGTATTTAGGTAGGCGTACTAGCTCAATTTTAGTAACAATCATCGGCAGTGCTCGAGTTGTGAAAACACTTATGGGGGTGGTAGGCTACAACTTTTCATGCAGACCTAAAAAGAGATGGTTATTATAGTTGTAAGGGAACGGTTTACGCTAAAATGTTTTATGGGGGGATGGTGTTGTTTTCAGGGGGGATGGCATCCCCCTCAAATCGAGTAGCCTACTGATCATCGGTGCCAGTTTAGTAGTGATTTAGCCGCTTCATTGGGTTGGTAGAAAAAATTCAAAACCATTAAAAAACTCAACCAGAAGAGAACTTGCACCAGCTCATATAAGCTTAATTAGGGGTGCCCAACCAGTCGATCGCGATGTACCGGTCGATCTTTGGATGCTTGGCTGTCGATCGCGGGTCAATTTGGCATGTACACAAATCAGGTTGGCCACCAACATTTCCAGTTCATGTAACGCGTCCGGGCCGTGAAGACCTTTTTTTTAGCTTTTCACAAAAATTTTGGTGGAATTCGGAACATCTGAAGGATTGAGGACCGTTTTTTTGCTCTTCACCGCATTTTCGTTTACGATTTACGTAATTCCCATGATCAGTAGCGACTTTCATTCGAGCATTCAGAGTAGTTTGGCGTAAAGTGTTTGGCAGCTACAAGAATTGACAGCCATTATACTTTTACTGGGCCATCGTCCATGACTGCTGTAAAGGTTTGCAAACGCTGATATAAAACACGGTTAAAAATGAACTTCAAGCATTGAAAATTTTACCAAATTTTACGTTGACCAAGTGAATAATAACTGACTGATTTTTAAAAGAATAGTGATTCTTCGTTGGTTAAAAGCACTTTAAAAAATATTTGCTTCATTACGTATGTACGTTGCGAGCATTAATCACGTCGCACTCAGTGCATAATTGTTTTAATTGTCAGGGGGGGCTCAAATGGTTCAGGGGGGGCTAAAAAAAGTTCAGGGGGGGCTTGAGCCCCCCCTGGCACCCCACTTCCCGCGCCTATGCAACACTATTATAAGGATTAACCGTCTTACAGTTCGATGTAATTAAGTACCGGTAGCAGTAACGCTGTAAGTGCGACAAGGCAATGCTTTAAAACAAAACAAGTAACTAATTATAATCATTAAAAGTGCACGTGGCCATCTTAGACTGCCTAATATGTGATAAATATAAGGAATCAGGTTCGAGACCCAACAATGCAAAACAGTCAACAGTTCGAACATAAATAAATGTTTTTACTAAAGGCAAATCAATTAGCAAGCGATTACAACGTAACAGTGCACAGTTGAAATATCAAGCAGATATCTTCAATTAACCTTTCTGCTGCAATTTTCCAACCAACGTCTTGTGAAAGCTATGCTTTTCATTGTGCGAAGTCTGATAGCTTGTCCACCGTAGCAACAAATTTTCGCCACTAGCGGCGCTGGAAAAAGGTCTATTGGGCTCGTTTTTGACCCTAAGCTCCACTCTCTTTTTTTGGCATAATCTTCCAACCAGTTAAATCACTAACAATGTAAACTCTAAAAACGCTTATCTGTTTTTACAAATTAGAAATATTTTATTTAACGGTGCGGCAATTTTTCTGGGCCAGAGGAGGCCGGTGAAAACTTATCACATGCAATTCCTGGAGTGCAATCAGAAGACATATTGGAGCGAAATGCAGAACGAAATTGGCAGCTTTTAACCAAAATTGCAGTGTCTGTTTTAATACTGTAGAATAGATCGTCCCAACGGGATATCAAGGATACAAAAGACACATCACAGGACCTCCCCACCTACGGCTTATGAGAGGGGGGCTGGGGATTGCAGGGGGCAATCTGCCCTGGGCCCATGGCTGTGTAGGAGCCCATGGAAGAACATTTTATGGGCCCATCAAGGCTGTGTATTAGGGGCCCATCATAGAGGTCCCAAAGTAGAGTGGTACGTGAGAGATCAACTTAACCGTCGAAGAGCCCGGATCCCATTTGGGGGCCCGGAAGTATGACTGAAGACCTTTTTGTTATTTGTGGAGAGACCGCATGGCCGTCAAGGGTCCCCGGTTTCCATTTGAGGTCACCGAATTTCCGGTAAAGATTTTTTTTCGGAGACCACTTAGTCGTCAAGGGGACCAGCATTGTGGGTGAAGACCTTTTTTTTTTTTTTTTGGAGACGACAACATCCCAACGGTCGACTAGGGGCCCACACTGGGGAAAACTGCCTACATCAAACTGCAAAGCTTTTTCGCTTAGAATCTCATTAAGAAATTTGACCGTCGATCTGAAAAAAAGGGCAATCCAGAAAACAGAATTGCATTTTATATAAGGGCAGTCAAGCGCTCAGCTACAATTTTATCCTACGATACCGCAATTCTTTCACATTTTTAACTAAATTATCTCAGCAGCAGCAACGGGGCTGCGCTTCGCAATCCCTAGATTGATTTCTTGATTTTTTCATCTCTATCCTTCTGTCACGAGAAAGCGGCGGAGGCGCTATTAGTGATGTAAATTGTTTTTTTCGCTTTCGTTTTTTTAAAAAAAACGTGCTTTTGTTGCAAAACAACATGGCTTAAAAAACTTGTTTTTTTTTTTTAATATATTCCGAAGTAGCCTAATTATCTGTATTGGCCACCGAACTGTTTATTGTTACTACTTTCGTTGAGATGGATCTAATATGAAACGAATGGAACCGCGTTCAATTCTGCCCCTAAATCTGTAACTGAAAGAACCTTTCACCACATTCAAAGCGGAAGGTACCGTGTCTGTGCTTAGTTTTTCCGGCTTAGGTTTTATAGGTTAACACCAAGAAGCCGTACACCGCAGAAAAATATTTCACCGCTATGCAAGATGACAAAAACCCTCCTTTTACTCTATGACACCCTCGTTTACTCCACTATGCGGTAACGGTCGCTCACCACCACTGAGCACACTTCCAATGAAAGTATATGCAAAATTGTAGAAACCTCAATGATTGTTTAATTTAAAAAAGGTTGAAAAATTAAGCATAAAGTTGCAACACATAACTGCCACAAAGAAAATTGAAAACGCAAGAACAAATTTCTCAGTGAATGTAAACCGAAGTTGCATATTTTGTAATAGGCCAACAGTAACTGCCACATTGTTTTTCTCAATAATGCAACTATACCGCAAGTGCACTGGCGTCAATTGCACTAACAGTCATGTTTAACTAAGCTCTCGTATCTTAAAAATAATCGTAACTGAACCAGAAAAAGTTTTCTTTAAATTTGAACTTTCAGCCAAAATATGTGCAACATAGTGCTTTGATTCAAACAAAAACCAATAATACGTCCAGCACAGTCTACACTGAGCCGGCGGCAGAGCAGTCGACTTAAGGGGGCTAAGAGTTTATCAGGGGAAGGGGGGGGGCAAAGCTTGAAATTAAGCACAAAAGCCGCTGTCTTCAAAAGAGTAAGCTTGTTAATTGGGGGGACCAAGCATGTCGATTGGGGGGGTCAGGCTCCCCTACCCCCTTGGCGCCGGCCCTGAGTCTACACCTAGTGGTTGGGCTACGGAACTCAAAATTTAGCACAGCCGAACCGTGCAAATTGAAAAATAGGCTGTCATGGAAAGCGTTACGTAAGGTTCACACTGATCTAGGCTACAAATAAAAAATGAAAATTATGCAATATGATTCAACCACCAACTGTCATATTCAATATGTTAACGCGATTTCATTCTGCTTACCAAGCTTTTTAATAAAAACAAACTTGTTTAAGACTTATCAGGTAGGAATGCATAAAAAAACAAAAAAACGAGGTCAAAAAAACAACTGCAAAAAAAACCTTTTTTTTACATCACTAGGCGCTATACGGATAGGACGAATCCAGACTCGCTTAGGAGTTGCCTTTGTTTCCAAGTTTTCCAGTTGAATTCTCTTCTGATTTCTTTAATTTGCTGCTTGCCAGATTCCACCAACCAGAGATAATCATCGTGAAGCATCTTATCCAAGGACGCAACAACGAGACTAGGTTGGGAGTTCAACCATTAACCTTGCGATCATGGTCGTCATAAAAACGACGCTTCAAACCACGGGGTCGCGCTGTTTAAATTGCCAGATTTTTCCCTATTTTCTCGTCCTGTGATTGCTGTTATTAAAATATTCAAAATATCCGCATTGGAAATCACAGTGTACACACCAATCAGCACGGTAGCAACACGATACAAACTACAAAAGAAAACACCCAGAAAAGGCCATTGAGACTGAGGTTCAATTTAGTTAATGCTTCGATCGGCACTCTTCCACTGTATTATCAGAAATGGCCCATTGGTTAAAAAGTTTAGGATCACTGTGGTGTAGGTTTACCACAATATTACAGCGAGCGACTATACGGGTATCTTAATCGACTTATCAACAATCTTTAGCGTCCATCTAACGCTAAAACAATGAAAATCTGATAGATACCTATCGCTTCATTACTTTTCTTCTAGCACAGTTCTATTTCCTTCTATTTAATTGCTGCAAAGTCGAATAACTACGTACGCGCAGTTTCAAATCTCTTTGTGATGTCATAACTTCGGGGATTTTTGGTTACAAAAGTTACTTTGTTTGGTAGCTCCACTTGACGTAAAAAGAGTTTAACCAAAATTTCACAGCTATATAGGGTCAGTATTTAAAAAGTTATAAGGTTACAAAAAGTTACTTTTTGTCTATTAGGTTACATTTTGGTTTTCGTGCTTTTTTGCATAAATTTTCTAGTTTTTTGTCTTGGATTGATGCAAGTAAGATAAATTTACAATTTACAAACACTAAGGTGCCTCTTTGGTGCCAGCCAACAACTGCTTCTGTGGAAAGAAGTTTTTCTATGCTTAAAAAATTACTTGCAAAGGATAGAAACTTTCTACCACAAAATGTAAAACACTACATGTGTTTTCACTGTAACTTAAGCACGAACAGAACAGAAGCATTTATTCACATCACACAACACCGCGCATAAAAAAGAACACATCACTAAAGTATTTACATAAATTGAAACTGTCTGTGTGATGAAGGGGTAGGAAAGGACATAGTCATTTAATCTCTACCCCTGATCTTTTAATCTCTAAGTAAAACTGGGCCTTCTTCACGTTTTTTCATGTTTGGCTGCAACTATTTTCGTTTTGCTTTTATTCGTTTAATAAAGTTACTTTTTGGTTACTTTTTTACAAAATTAAAGTTACATTTTTAAGTTTTTTAGGTTACAAAAAAATCGCCTTAGTCATAACAGAGAAAACGGACGATTTGTGATCGGGTGTAAAAGAGTGATTTCACTCCTCTGCCAAAAGCATATACAGTCAGGCACATTGCAAGAAATTGACAGTTTTAAAGCTTAAAAGATTACGTCGAAACTGGAGTGTATAAAATCACTGTTTCGTGTGCCCCTTTGGTGCGTGATTTGAGGTCGAAAGTAAGGCGTGATTTGAATCCTTTGCACAGAGTTGGGCAGTACCGGCGGTACTGTAACGCGGTACTTTTTTAGTACCGTTATCGGTACCGTCGGTACTTTTTAAAAAATGTACCGTTTTTGGTACCGTCGTTACTTTTTAGACCGTTTTACTCGATATTTCGGTAACTTTTTTTGAGTAGACTTAAGAAAGCAAAAGCGGAAAACTTGACGGTTTTTTACGCGAAAAGCATCTTCGAAAAGTAGCCTACTGCGAAACCACGTTGTTGTAGATTAGTGGTCGGCAACCTCCGGGCTGCGACCTCGTGCGAAGTTTGTGACCGGTCCGTATACGTTTTCACAATAAATGCTTTGAATTTGAAACATTTTATAACGTTGGAAGTAATTTCAGTCGCCAACAAATTCTTGCGGTTTTCACATAAAAAACACTCATTTTAGCAAACTTATTTATCGAAAAAGGGCATGCAGTGAGTACAGTCACTGTGGACAATGCAAAAATGTTTTCGCAGCTTATGTCTAAAAGCAGAAGCTTGGCTAAAATAAATGAAAGGAGGCTGCAACCATTATTAGTTTGAGAAATTATAGACTAAAAGTTAGGTTTTAGCACGTGGCACCTTATTACAGGGTCAAAGGGGGGCATGGCACCGTAGCCTCCCCCTGCGTGCGCCTATGACGTCAATTCGCCTGTAACGGCAGTTTTTTTAAATTCCCTAGGGGTGCCGTTATAGACGAATTCTACAATATAGTTAACAACAATTCATTTCTGAATGGAAATAAATTCAGTAACGATGCGAATCAGTGTTTCAAAAAGTGCTGGATAAATGAGTTCAGTTAGAGCAAATATACAAATTCACTCACCACAGTTAAACAACATCTATCTAAAACCCGACAGTCTGTTTCACCCAAAAGCAAGAGGAATCTATTCTATTGTAAAAAAATTCTATTCTATTGTATTGTATTATTCTATTGTATTCTATTGTATTCTATTCTATTGTATTCTATTCTATTGTAAGAAATAGAATCTATTCTATTTGAATAAGATAAGGTGAAACAGACTGTCGGGTTTTATAGATGTTTCTAAACTGTGGTGAATTTGTAAAAATAAGTTTAGATTTATTGGCAACATACCTAATTAACGATCTTTCAAAAACTTTTACAAATGTGTTGCAAATAACGAAATTTTATAAAAATCATAAAAAAATTCCTCAATGCCTGAGCTGGGCAAACTGCGGGCCGCATGCAGATGTTTTTTTCGCCCTTCACCGATTTGCAAAAGAAAAATAGTAGATCTGCGGACGTGTAGACTTATTTCATTTTTACTGATCAATGCTTTGTGGGTGCAATTTGGACCCACACTTTCCAAAAAAGGGAGATTGCGTAAGAAAGGTTGAATACCACTGGTCTAGATTACATGGAAAAAATTTGTTTCTGTGCCATTGAATCAAAGTAAAACTATAGACCTGCAAATTCGGAGAAAAATGAAGATTTTGATTCATCTAAAAGTTCTGAGTATGCTGCTACTGATACACCAACCTCTGCTGAAAGTGGCATGGAAAATGGAAAATGTTGACTAAACGACATTTTTTTCGTATATAGGCCATAAGCTCTTTCACATCCTTGGTATTGTTTGAATGTAGCGGCGCAACCAGATTAGCAGGGGTGTGACAAAAGTTTCTGCTCTTCACGGCGAGTTTCTGATGATGACACTCCTTATACCTAGCTTCATAACTAATGAAGGAGATCAACAGATTATTATACATGTTGCCATAAATGAGAATGCTTGTTTTAGTAAGCGTGCCGCTGTCACCTTGTTGATATAACTGACGTGTTCGCTTGCAGTATCAAGATTCGCGTGAGGCTACCACTCAGAGCTTACACAAGCACCTGATGCGACTTTAAAAAGCTTGATAAGGCTTTAATTTCGTTGCTTTGCAAGACGAAAACCATAACAAAAATTAATTTTTAAGAAAAAACTATTCGTTTCAAAAGTACCGAAAATCGGTACCGAGTAACGATATCGTCGTTACTTTTGAAGTACCGAGTGCCCAGCTCTGCCTCTGCGAACAGCATACTGTACATTTCAAAACAGCAATCCACAAAGTAGTTTTTAAAATCTATGTGAATACGTCGAAAAAAGAGAATAAAAAGAACTTCTTGGTGCGCCCCTAGATGGAGCGCCCCGGGGTGGGTTTCCCCACTTGCCTCCCTCGCTACGCCATTGCCGTTTTGCCTCGTGTCCCGTTTTGCCCCACCTTCCCCTACGATGCGTACCAGTCTACTGCTATTAGACGATGTCTGCCGCCGATGCAATCTTGCTTGTGACCGGTTTTTTACCCTTGTTGTGAATTTTTTTGCAAGCTTCATTTTGGCATCCGGGGGCATATGTACCCCATTGCCCCCCCCCCCCCTACGCTACGCCTCTGCAGCACGGCTATCATGCAGATATTGTGTTTTTTAGGTTACCCTTTATCGTGCACTCTAGGTCGTAGTGTACTTGGGATAGGTAACGGGGTTGCGCGTTTTCTCATAATTGCTGAGTATGCTACTTACAGATACTTGCGATGTGTTGTGAATGTAATGCTTTTGCTCAGTCAACTGTCCGTTTCATTCATTGTGTTTTTGTGAATATGCATGGTAGGAATAAAAACTTTTAAGCCTAAAGATATAGCTGCGGTTGATCAAAGTATGTTTTTTCAACAATATGTTCAGTGTCCGCATAAATATTTATTTCAATTTAGTTGCGATCGCTTTTTTAGAACTTAATTTTATCCTTTGCTTCTTATTTTTGTGCCCGTGATCCCTCAACACGTTTAAAGACTATCTAGTGTGTAAAGCAGCAGTTTATGAAAAACACAAAGTTGGGCAGTACCGCGGTACAAAAGTACCGCAGTTACCGTTATCGGTATCGTCGATACTACAAAAAAATGTACCGTTTTTGGTACCGTCGTTACTTTTTCGACCGTTTTACTCGATGTTTCGATAACTTTTTTGAATAAACTTAAAAGAGAAAAATCGGAAAAATTTCCGGGATTTTTCGCGAAAAGCATCTTCGAAACGTTCCGCAAAACCACGTTGTTGTAGATCAGTATGGTAGGCAACCACCGGGCTGCGTCGCCTTGCCGGTCCATGCGAAGTTTGGAACCGGTCCGTATGCGCTTTCAGAATAAATGCTTTGAATTGGAAACATTTTGATAACTTTGAACGCAATTTTCGGACGCTTTTAAATAAATACTTGATAGCTTGATTCCGGTGACCCAGTACAGCAAATTCATTCAAAATCATCAAATTGACCAAACTAAAAAGGCAAATCTTTTGATTTAACAACGAACATTTGAATATGCTGTCATTTTATCGTAAATCTTGCGTAAATCAACTAGGGCTAGGCTAATTCAATGCGGAAGACGCCTGTTGGGGTTGCGGCATTTGAAACTTTTAATCCCACACTTTTCGCTCTGGCTCACAATTTAATTTCGATGCAACAAAGTTGTCAGATAATACGTATCGCGCTGAGACAAGACAGATAGTCTTTTGTTGACTAAACGACTCCTGGTACTTTCGAGGCAATCATAAAATGAGACTCATAAAACTTTTTATCATCACATATGTCTTTGAAGAAGTGATTCAGGTCGAAGAACTTGCAACAGAACCCTGATTCCAAGGAGGTTTACAATAAGATTCAGACAAATTCAGCGTACTGTTGTTCTATTCGCAGTCAGTCCGAAAAAAGTACAAAAAAAATCTAATTTTCATTATACTCGCCGTAATACGCCGAAGCGTGTAACGAGTTTGTGGGGGCCATCTTCGCGGGTTTGCGCCTGGGCAACACAGAAGAAACGTCGTAGCGGTGACGAGCCGTTGCAACATTGTGCCCGATTTGATCGGCCAGGGAATCGATTCCTAAACTTCCCGCACCGATAGCGATGTCGTCACCACTAGACCAACCGGCAGATCACCTTACATGGTTACGAGGTAATTAAACTAAAAAAGCAGTTTCTGGGCAATTTGGGGCAATTCGGCTACAACGGCAATTCGCCTACAACGGCAGTTTTTTAAAATCCCGTAGGGGTGCCGTTATAGACGAATTCTACTGCCAATATTGTTAACAATTGATTTTTTGAATAGAAATAAATTCAATTACAATGGGAATCAGAGTTTTAAAAAATGCTCAATAACTGAGTTCAGTTAGAGCAAATATACAAATTCACTCACCACAATTTAATAACAATTATCTAAAACCCGACAGTCTGTTTCACCCAAAAGTGATCGTCAGGGGTATCTTATTCAAATAGAATCTATTCTATTTGAATAAGATAAGGTGAAACAGACTGTCGGGGTTTAAATACATGTTTCTAAACTGTGGTGAATTTGTGGAAACATAAATTCAGAATTATTAGCAACATATATAATGATCTTTCAAAAACTTTTACAAATGTGTGGCAAATATCGAAATTTTACAAAAATTAAAAAAAATTCCCCAAAGCTAGAGCTGGCAAACTGCGGGCCGCATGCAGATGTTTTTTTGCTCTTCACCGATTTGCAAAAGAAAAATAGTAGATCATTCTGCGGACGTGTATAGACCTTTTTTTTTATTTTTGCTCATCATTGCTTAGTGGGTGATTTTGAACCCCACACCTTTCAAAAAGAGGCAATTGTGTAAAAAAAGTTTGAAGACCGTTAGTTTAGACTAGGCTATATGGAAAAATTTATTTTTGGGTCATTGAATCAAAGTAAAACTGTAGACCTGCAAATTCGGAGAAAAATGTAAACTTTGATTCATCTAAAAGTTCTGAGTATGCTGCTACTGATACACCAACATCTACTGAAAGTGGCATAAATGAAAACATTTTCCTTCAATGCGATGATGAAGTTCGCACAGCAAGAATCTTTGCAACATTTTTTCGTGTGTAGGCCATAAGCTCTTTCACGTCCTTAATATTGTTCGAATGAAGCAACGTAGGCCTAGCCAGATAAACTAGAGTGAGACAAACTTTTCTGCTCTTCGGGGCGAGTTTCTGATAATACCACTCCTTTTACCCAGCCTAATAAGTAATGCAGGCGATCAACAGATTATAGATGTTGCCATACATGAGAGTGCTAGTTTCAGTAAGCGTGCCGCTGTCGCCTAGTTGATATAACCGACGTGTTCGCTTGCAGTATCAAGATTCGCGCGCGACTACAACTGCGATCTTACACTAGCAACAGATGCGACAAAAAGCTTGATAAGGTTTTAATTTCGTTGCTTTGCTAGACGTAAACCGAAACAAAAATTTATTTTTAAGAAAAAGAAATTCGTTCGAAAAGTACCGAGAATCGGTACCGAGTAACGATACAGTTTTTTTTTTCGTTAAAAATGTGCTGTTAAAAAAGAGGTACTGACGGTACTTTTTCAACAAAGTATCGCTGCCAATATCGTCGTTGCTTTTAAAGTACCGAGTGCCCAGCTTTGTAAAAACATTCATGAAATAATAAGAGTTGCACCATACAGCGTAGGCCCCCGTAGGGTTTATATTTGGACTAAGATTATTCCAAATAACACTTCGCGAAAAATCAGTTTAATTTCATCTCACGGCTTTAAAAATATTTTAGATTTGTCATGCTGAATAGGTATACGACAAATCCAAAATGTTTTTAACCGTTTTTACATTGTCAAATGATGAGTGAGAAATGTTGATTTTTCTACTGAAAAAAAAAAAAAAAAGGGAAGATCGCGCTTCATTGATCTCTTAATTACGCCATTTTAGTTACAAAAATTCTTATCCTATTTGGTGTAAACTCACCGCAAGACTTCATCATAATGTATCAAGGATTAATAAAACTCGGGTTTTTGTGTTATTTCGCAGCTCTGCTGCAGGCTATATTGAAAAGCTTGAGTTCTTTTAATATATTATTTAGCAGTTTTAGGTGCTGGTGATTTGCTGTTTTCAAGCAGAGAAGCATGCAACATACTCATCATAACATTCCTGGCTTTGCAAGCACTTGGGTTATGATTGTTTGTTGTCACGACCTGGCCATCATACAGCTAATGTGTTTTTGTGAATATGTATCGTAAGAATAAAGGCTCGTTTACATTTGGCGTAAAATTGTCTGCGTAGCGTAGTTTTTTTTTGTTTATTTAAGGAATTTCAGCGTAGATACAAATCAGCATCTTAGCGTAGATTTTCAGCTTAAAAAATTTACTTTTTTATTAAATTTTTACGCGGACGCTATGGCGAGTTCAGCGTAGAAAACTATTTTGCTGTCAGGTACCAGTAGATCCTCTTGCTAAGACTAGCGAAGCAGGTATAGGCTTGTTGAAAAAAGCTTTGTATAGGGTATAAATTTGTCACGAGCCTATAGGCTAGTGAAATAAACGTATTGCTCAGCATTTTACTTCAGCCTAGCCGGAGATAAGGTAAGCCTTACCACAGCTTTTTTGCTAGGCTAATAAAATAACCTTCGGGTAACGTCTTGTATCAGCCCCCAGATTCGGTTAGGATTAGGTTCGGTAATGGTTAGGGTTGTAACTGAACCGAACCGTAACTAAATTTAACCCTAACCAAACCTGATCGTAACCAAGCAACTCCAACCGAACCTGGGGGCTGATACTAGACGTTACCCATAAACTTATTGCTTAGCGTTTTACTTCAGCAGTTCAGCCTAGCAAAGAGTTGTTTGAGGTTGGCCTTACCCTGTTTCTTAGCTTTTTTCCTTTTTTGCCAGACCTAGATCTTTAGCAAGAGTTGTCAGTAAAAAAGGCCTCTTACTGGTATTACGGTACTCCTGGATATACCCTTCATTCTTTCTCGACTTTAATAAAACTTTTTTGTTGACTTCCTACATAAGACTAACCAATAACTATTCCGGTACTGGGTGGTGCACTGCACAGGCTATTTGATGAAGAGAGTCGGACTCCAAAGATTTATTTGTGTATACGTAAGAGCCAGGCCTATGTACCTGTACATATTGATTTGACTAGTTTTGTTACTAGTCTACAGGTGTTGGTTTGAATCTTGTTAAACTGACTTGTGCTTCATGGTTTTTTCACTATATTAGCATCCCCAAAAAATCTGGAGCTGCTACTAGAACAATACCGGTATACTTGCTGGTGGAATTGTAAAAACAATTACCGGAATTGTAAAAACATATTGTAAAAACAAACAAACAATTACAATTACAGTAACAAATGTGTAAAGCTAATTTGTTAGAAACAGGTTGCTGAAGGATATGGATGCCCTCATGTAAGTAATCTGTTTGTTCTATTTTGTGCAGTTTTAGTGAACCAAGAAAGTAGGTGCATTTTCATCCTGTTGAATGATAAAGAAAACATGGAAAGTGTTACCAGCACCATGAAAGGTTATCGCCCGGTGCACCAGTACAGGAGTAGCCTGGATAGCTTAGGTGACATTTAAAAGGCAATATTTTACACTAAACCATTGTTAGATGCAAATATTGTTGCTAGTTTTGGTGACAACATTATTATGTAAAAGTAGAGATTGTTTTCTCACAAATGAAAGTGCTTCTAATTTTTTTAATAAGACATAGGCCTATACATTTATTGACGTTCGAATACTGGTGCATAATTTAAAGCGTTTCAATGTTGAACCTTAAGATGTAAGTAAGAAGATGTTCTACTCTAATGTGTGTCAGTGATAACCCTGTGCTGCTGCAGTACAGCTCTAGAATTACCATCTACTGTGCCAGTATCATCTGCATAAAGCCAATATGTAACACACTGTGTGTTGCTTGATTTTGCTTGTATCCATTTCAAAAATTTGGAATATGACCAAATTTCTATTTTAGCACTAGGAATCTATTATGCAATTAAATGAATAGCAATTTGATTGAACCATCATTTACTGAATCATTTGTTTCAAATTAACCAGGCTGACAGAACATACCGTACCTAAATACTTGCATATATAAATTATTATGAACCAAAACTTATTGCATTGCTGGTAACACTTGTAAACTTTTCATGCTTTAAATTAAGGCAGTGTCTATTTTGCTGCTAATGGCAAAATACTGATTCAGGGATTGGCTAAAAAATATAGGCGTGTATACGCATGGCTGTTGATTGGCTTGCGTCTATAGTACACTCGATCAGTTTTGAGAAAATTTTCCAATCAGTGCTTTGCCATTAACGGCAAAATAGACGCTTCCTTAAATTAATGTAGGAACTGCATTTACCTTATCTGCAGTTAACACGGAATCGGCAATAAACATGTTTATCATTCTGCTAATGTTCTTTGATAGATAAACAATGCAAGACTCAATGGAAACATTAAAAGGAAAAACACAGAATTAAGAAACAAAAAATATGATGATAACATCCAGAAATTCTGCCAAAACACAAAAGCATGGTCCTTGTACGGTATCATGAATTTGTAAAAGATCACGAGAACGTAGCAGAGTAAGTTTTGTTTATCGGTAGTTAAGCAAAAATATGGGCAGTGGTAATGGACAGTTTTTAGTACCCAAAGTAGATAGCTGCGTAGTTGCTGAAGGATATGGGCACAAATGTTAGATACTATGGAGAAATTGAATTGCCTAGTGTAAATTTTGCAATTGCTAGGTAAGCATGTGGTTCTTCCTGGCGAGAACGTCTTCCAGGCAAGAACCACTTAACTTATCGTGCGAACTCAAGTGAAGAATCTACGCCAAAATTCTTCAATCCTCTCCAAAAACTTGTATCACACTTGTCTTAGGTTTTACCAATTTTATTGCAGTTGTACATTACGTAACTCGGTAATTTATGGGGGGTTCAAAAATGGTCACTGTCACACGTTCATCAAACAACGGTGAAGACGCTGGGCCCTGAACTAAGATACACCAACTTGTTTTTGGATCAGATCGTAAAATAACGTTTTACCCAAGCTCAATCAATACCAACACAAGACCACTTCGCCTGTACACGGAGCAGCAAAACTATCTTTCTGGAATACCGAAATAATGTGGTCGAGGTCTTTATACTGTCTCATTTTGTCGTCAAAGCAATTATTAACAGGAAAAAGAGTCTGGGGCTTCAAACGTCACACAAAAGGCCAATTAACTGCACTTCAAAAGGAATAGTCCTAACACAATGCGATTTCAGACACCAGTAATTAGGAGCATTTTAAAAATGATTTTGTACTACTGTCATGCATCATACTTCACAAACAAAACAATTGCCAAACAAAGACAGTGTAATTTAGAACAATACCAAATATATAAAAGGTGTCTATCGAAGCATCTCCAGCAGTTTGCTTTAGAAATTAAGAGACTCTAGAATACGTGTGATTAAAGCGCCAACAAAACATAAGGCCATTTATGATTTTACCAGCATGAAGGGTAGGAGTTGTGTTAAAGTTCCACACATTTGGATTTTGAAATGTCAGTATTAACTGTATATTTACGATGTACTTTCTTCAAACAAACAACAAACTATTCAGCAATAACTGTTGTATACTCTCTCCAAAATGTTTTGATTATTCTAAATTGTCTATGATGTATCGTTTTATGATAAGATTTCCATCCGAGATCAATGATTACAATTAGTAAAAATACAAAAAACATTGTTTTTTGCAGGTCATCAACTTAGTGATTCGCAGTTGGAAAACCACCTTTGACGTGCCAGTTGGATTTATCCGTCATTAGCGAGGGCTGAGAACAATAGAGTTGGATGAAACTTTTAAAAACCTTTTGCCTGATTCCAATGATAAGTTAGGAAGCTTCTAACAAACAAGTCCCATCAATGTCTGTATTTGCTGTGCAGTCTCGGTAAGCGAGAGACAATCAGAGATACGTTGGTCCAGAGGATATTGTTTTGTCACCGACATATATTACGTCATCAAAAGAGACTAGAGTATTGTGTTGTGCTGTTTATTTTCTAAGTACAATGAGAGACAACAAAATGTAATTACAAAATCTACTCGCACAATCTAATTGTGACACCCCAAGTTCTATAAATCATCCACATTTTCCTCGTAAATGCTTCAAAATTTAAACGACATTTCTTGTCTCTTGAGCTTGATCTCTTGCATTTTCAAGCTTCTAATACACAGTATAGTCTGACAGCGAATGGATTTGCATAACTCCAGCATCTGTCTACCACTTAAAGGGGAAAGAGTCTGTAATTTTCTTTTTTTAATTCGGCTAGTTCACCACACAGTTGGTTTACTGTTGAACTTCAAGCAAGGAAGTTTTAAATACCATTATTGAGTCGTACGATATGACCCGACTCTTGATCGAAATAACATTTTCAGGCAAGTGAAATCGACGTACTGTATTGCTAACAAAGTTAAAGCTAAATTTATAATGTGCTCTACATCCGTCAAAAGAAAAACAATCTTCAATGCGTACTGTGCCACACTATTTGCCAATCATTTGTGGTCGCTGGATCTGCATAGTTCTTTTAGACGCATGCGTGTTGCATTTAATGATAAATTTCGTATGCTGTTTGATCTTCTACGTTATGCCAGTGCTAGTGAGCATCAAGTCACTTTCAATATAGTCAAATTTGTTCCTTGATTCGTAAGCAGTTATTTTCCTTCATTTTTCGCCTTATGCAAAGTTTAGTCTTGTCAAGTTGCTTTTTTACCTCTCCCTATTGGAAGCACTACGAGAACATGCTTTTCTTGTCAAAGCTGGTTCTTGTCAAAGAACGTCCTTGTCAAAGCTGGTTTTGGATAACACCTGGTATGACTTAGTACTGTCTGTAATAATTTATTGTTGTTTTTTCGTTTTCTTAAGTTATTTTTTTTCCTCTGTATTTTGGTAATTACTGTATCTATGGACCGCTAGGCGTTATTGCGTCTGAGTTAGCATTGAAATATTTTCAATTGCATCTCTATGATTTTTGCCAGTGTAATGCAGTGATGGAGTCGAGTACTCAACTTCCGAGTACGAGTACCGCAAAAAACTTCGAGTACGAGTAATGATATTGAAAAATGTACTCGAGTACGAGTACTTTTTTCCACTGAAAATCGGTGAAGACCAAAAAAGAAAAAAAAGGTCTTCATGTCCGCAGATGTCGTGTTTTCACTTTCAAAAGCAAAAGCCAAGTGTACTGGTGTACTCGGCGCTTTTTTTGACCGAGTACCGAGTACATTGACTTTCGAGTACGAGTACTAACCGAGTTCCGAGTGCGAGTACTCAAAAAATGGTACTCGAGTACTCCATCACTGGTGTTATGTGTTAGTTGGGCGGCTTCGGCATATATTTATATATTTTTGTTTACGTTTATACTGTGTGTGTATTATGTTTTTCTTTTAGTTTTGTATGAACTCCAAGTTTAAAATAAACGATAATATTATAATAGTCGAATTGCGAGTCTACCGCTATGCGGGCAAGAAAAACAAAATACCGTCGATGACCCTACTCGGGCAGACGCTGTTTCCGTTTTGTCATCTGATGACTGGTTAGTTAACAACACTTTGTGATTAATTATTCGCTCTTTATTAAGCAAATAAAAAAAATTACTGTTGATCAAAAAATGCTGCCATGATAATAGACTAATTTATTTTTTTCATAAGCGATTGCTAACAAGGATATTAAACGCCATTATTTGATTTGGAAAAATGAAAGCCCACAGTTGCAAATCTATAAACTTGTATTTAGTTGCATATTTGTCTTCCTATCATAAGAAAGCGATCAATGCGCTGTACGAGCTCGCTTAGGAGTTGCCAGCCATCTGTCTATCACACCAAGATGGGGGAATCCCGCTAAGTGCTGTTCCAAACAGCACAAAAAATTAACTTGCCGGCTTGTTCTCTACACTGTCCCTTTAATGCTGAGCGTCAAGCAGGGAAGCTGTGAATACCAAATTTAAAGTCGTTGGTTTGACCGGACTCGGAATCAAACCTAAGTCTACAGGCTACTACAGCTCCCAAGGCGGACGCTCTTTCGGCCATCTGAGCTGTATAAAGGCAATTTTTGCCAACTTTGTAAGCAAAACTGCGTTCAGCGTAGAATCATTTTTACGCTAATTTGAACGAAATCCATCTTGGCACGCTCAGAGTTTGCTAAAACTTACACCAAATGTAAACGAGGCTTAAAGTGTTCAAGCTTAAGAAATACTGTAGCAGCAGCTGATCACAGCTTGATCAAAGTAAGTTTTGAACACGTAAGCAACATGTCTAGTGTCCAATCTATATTAATTCAGCTGCGATTGATTTTTTAGAACTACATTTTAACAATTACCACTCATTTTTTGGGTCCGTGATTCTTCAACTCGTTTAAAGACTGTCTAAAGTAAGTTGTTTATTAACAGACACACATGAATATATTACAGTTTCAAGATACAACGTAGTGGTTAAATAATTGGACTAAGGTATTCCCAACAACTCTTTTCGTAAAATTAGTTTATTTCCATCCGACAGCTTTAAGAGTTTCATCTTGCATGGCAGGAATCAAAGCTTTTCGAAAAGCAGTTGAAAGCAATTCGTCAACGTCTTTGATGGATGGATATTCTCTCAACGCCCACTTCAAATAGAGCGTAAACTCAGACCAGTCGACCAAGCCATCCAAATCCATATCAATGGCTTGAAGACCTTTGCGAACATCCTCACATCGATAGCATCCAAAATACGGCGCCATAAACCCGTTGTAAAACGAATCAAATTGAAGACAATCATCGCCAGACACCTCTTCCAAAACGTCCCATTCATCCCATATTTTTCGGACTTGTTTGAGAAGATCTTGTGCATGCAAATCATTTACTTCAGCTTTATCTATGATTTCGCTCATTTTCGAAGTAAGTTTTCCTCCAGCACGATCAAACAAAATGGCAGCTCCCACTCCGCTCATATATTCTTCCTTTCGGTTGGAATTCAAATCACCAAGCATGAGCTCTTTCATTTTCTTCGTTATGCTTTCAGTGAATTGATCACTATCACCAAATAACTTCACTAAATGTTTCTTGATCATGTCGGTGGAGGATACATCAGTGATGCGATTAACAGGCTGTTGATCAAAAAATGCTGCCAGGTCAAACTCCTTCGCCGCTGTTCCATCTCCAGGCAGCCACAGATCAAGAGCTCTTTCTCCATAAATCAGTTCTCGAAAATGCGGAGGTTTTCCAGTGGTGATTTCTGTGACTTTGATTGCAGCTTGTCTCAGATAATGACAATTAAACTTTTTAAGTACCTTCTTGTTTCCTATTCTGATCAGATTCATCAACGTTAGTGTCGAGCTTGCATGACCTACTGAAGCTCCTTCTTCGCACACTCCGGACCAGATTCCATCTGCTCCATTCATCAGACATTCCAACTGATTTATGGTTGCCATTCCCCAACGTTTATGAATGTGAGCCTACAGCTTTCCATCATGCCAGTTGCACTTATTCATTACACTTCGAACCGCTGCACACCAAGCTCCAACTTCCTCAGGCAAGTATTTACCCGTTTCTTCAAAGCAGATACCAAATCCTCGATTAGGCAGGCTTCCTAAAAACTCAACTACATGAAGCACACGAGTTGCTCCACTAGCTGTGGTCATGGCCGCTGGAAAGTCCCTAAAGTTGAAGAGAACCTTGGAGTTTTTCGACAAGTTGTCGTAACACCACTCAAGTCGTCGTTTGAGCAGTTGGCACATGTCATGAATGGTGAACTTGTTCTTCCAATCTAAGATTGAATCTGCTAGGTCCATTTCAAGAATTGCGTTTTCAATTCCATACTTTTTACATTTCAATAGCGAGACCGGAACTTTTTCGAAATTCAACCTTCCGTTTTTCACTTCTTCATATACTTCGGAAAAGGAAAACATTTTTGATCGATTTTCGTTATTGTCGACAAGCCACTGGCAGAAAGTGTCACCCACTCTGGTCATGTGATTGAACGCTGCCACAATTACGAATTCAAACCCACATTTTTTTGTTTCTTGGTAGATTTTGATTTTGTTTTCGATAGTATGACCACGCAGTTGTCCGACAGTTGTTTCACGAATGGAATTATCGAGCACGAACAGATCTAAATCTCTCAAGACTTTTCGTTTTGAGTTGTATTCCTCGGCAATCACTTCATTCATTTTGTTTAATTCTTCGGTGTGATCGTAAGACATCATTTTTTCGAAAGTTAGTTTCAGCCAACTAAGTTACAATATCCAACCAAGTAAATAAAAATGTTATGTTGAAACAACAACTACAAAAAGAATAAACAACTGAACATAAGCACAAAGCATTGAATTAGAAATTTAACGGTAAACTGTGCAATTTTTGTTTATAACGGTTTTGCTTTAAATTCTTATAGAAACAGTGCCATGCGAAAAATTTAAACTATTCTCAGAGCTCCTCCTACACCCAAGAAGTGAAACAGTAGCTACTGAAGTGTTACTAATAATATATATTAATAATGACTGAGGTTATTTTCAAATTTATATTGAACTGAAAATTCAACAGTAATTAAGAGAGACTGCGAAGTGAGCTTGCGTTCTTCGAGTCAGCAGTTTCCCGTTAAATACGTCAAATGCGATCGACTTCAGCCGCGAACTGATCCCTAACGTAGGATTTGTCACCCGCGCGCGGCACTGCTAGGCCATGTTACGCTCTCTTGCCATGTGCTTGATTAAGCGGTCATTGAATAAAATAAGTGATGAAGAGCCCCCAAAGCGAGTATGAATCAACCAGCAAATGTTAACTAGTTCCAACTTGAACGATTTATGACCTCAACTTCCAAATTTTTATTCCAAAAACTGAAACTTCCTTCTAGTTTTTTATAAAAAGATTCTGATACTTGGAACGACGATAACTATTTCCTCCGTGCTTCATTAATTGTGCAAAAATTGAAAGTGGTTAACGACCATGCTGAAAAAGGCGTGGGCTTTTTATTTAATAGCACTGTGGGCTAATGACATAGGATGAGCAACAGCTGCAGTTTTTACTTAGAATTGTTCACAAACACCGAAAAGAATTTCTTAATCGCAGAAAGAAAACTTTGAAGCAATAATTGCTCAAAATTGGAACCTTTAGTATTGTTAAGAAGACAATTACTCTTGTTGTTGCTGTTTATAGATTTCTGCGATTGATTTTTGGAGTAACTGTATACTGGTGTGACAACCAAAACATAACAATTTCACATCAGGTTATTTTATGTGTTTTGTAACTGCGTTTATACAAAAATTCGATAACGAGCCAACCTACCACTGTTAATTTGATTTTTACAGCTTTTTTTTTATCAAATTTTGAAAAATAATTTTTGTGACTTACTTCAAACACTAAGCTAAACAACACCTAACAAACATTGACAGAAAACCACACATTCTACATTGTTTGGTATTAAGATGGTGTTTTAGCAATTAAGTGAGGAAGAAAATGTTTTTGAAGTCATTTGGCCTCCCTCGTAAAATGTAAGAAGCTTGAGCTACCCCTTAACATTAAAGTTTTTGAAAAATATTTTGCATGGTTTAATTTTTATCCAAATGGACCCCTTTAAAGGATTGGCCCATAAAAAATTCGAAAAAAGTTTTTTAAGGACCACTCTAATGTGCACAAATAAAGCGTTACGAGGCTAATGTTGTTAAAGGGGAACTAAAGGGCAAAATTATTTTTTTACTAAAGATATTACAAAACACGGGGAATTCAAAAAAGGCATTAAAAGTTTTTAAATGCTTTTACTAAACGAAAAATCGGCGTTTAAAATTTAATGATAAATTCTAGTTTATGAATCATGAGACTAGGTATAAATATAATTAAGTAATATAATTAATCCCCTAATACCTAGTCTCATGATTCATGAACTAGAATTTAACATTTAATGATTTTTGTTGATCAGTATAGGTGATTCCAAATAAATTGGAAATCTCTTGCTGAATCATACATCCATTCCTTGAATGACATGGGGGAGTGATCTCTGACTTGCTTTTTGGGTGAACTTGCTGTGCTTTTGGTCACATACTTGTTGTTGTACTTTGAACGCCACAAAAAATATGAAGAGTGACGTTATGTTATGGAATAATCAATAAAGTGAAGTATCTTTTACTGTAAATGCAGCACCTTTAAATTTGAAGATTTCCTGAATTTTGAGTTTCTATTTGCCAGTTGTGTGGTAGGCTAACTATTTCTTTTTTGATCTTATTCTTATCTACATCCACCTGATGAGCCCCAAATAGGGCGAAACCGGTCGTGGATTCATATTTCAATGCACATTGCTACCTTTTTGTTGTAATTTTTTTCTTCAACTTTATTCACCTTAATTTTTTACCTCATTTGGCCTTTTTTTCCAAAAACTTACTTGTCCCAATTAATACTTTTCTGTTTATTCCCTACGTTGACCTTTCATTAGAAGATTCTCCCCAAATACCTGGTCTCATGAACTAGAATTTATCATTTAATGGTTTTTGTTGATCAGTGTAGATGATCCCTAATAAATTGGAGATCTCTTGCTGAATCATACATCCATTCCTCGTTTAAAATTTAATACGATTTCTTATAAGTGTACGTTTTACGCATTGATGCGTGAAATAGCTACTGCCGCGATGTTCGACATTTGGTTAGACAAATAGATTTTGGTTTTTGAACACTGTAGTTGTAACTTTTTCACGCATCAATGCGTAAAACGTATACTTATCAGAAATTATATTAAATTTTAAACGCGGATTTTTCGTTGACTAAAAGCATTTAAAAACTTTTAACGTCATTTTTGAATTTGTCGTGTTTTTTAATATTTGTAGTAAAAAATATTTTTGCACTTCCATTCCCCTTTAAGTCAATTTTTGACGATTTTGAGATAAAAACATTTTTGACAAGTTTATCATACCTACTTTCCTCCCTCAAAAAATTAATACTCAACTCAACCTCATTCTTAAGTAATTTGGAGGTTTTTTTTCCCGAAATCCTCAAATTCGAGGCTCTTGTTGTGAAGTTACGATTTTCTAGGCTAAAGTTGTTAAGTTACATTTTTTGAGATTAATTTTAAGTAGAGTGTTTATGATGTGGCAACACTTTCTTTAACAGTGATAACGCGTTTTGATTTTGTGACGTCACAATCTATTTGTAGAGTTCAAGCTTGTGCTTTTTGTGTTTTGTCCTTTTTGTGAACATGCAGCGAAGTTAGCAACACGTGTCAAGCGCCATAATGGTAACCCCGGCGTGATAAAGATTTGCTGTAATGACTCACGAAGAACAGGCAGGGAGTCGAACCGGTTAACTTTTCCGGTTTAGAATCGGTTTGGGTTTACAGCGGTTCCAAACTTCGGTTCAGTTCCGGTTAAGGTTCAGATAAATTGAAACGCTTCGGTTTGGGTTTGCTCCGGTAAAAAATATTTCAAAACCGGTTTATAAAGTTCCCGGTCAGGTTTGCAGTAAAAAATGGTGTAATTCTAGTGACACAATTTAAAAAATGAAACGTACAAAACAATTTTTCTTCGCATTGACAGGCCAATATAATGCATAAAATACTTGTAGTAAAGCCTATTTTGAGATAAATTAATAATTTGTTACTATGCTCTGACACCGGCGGCCTGTTCAACCCACAGGTAGCGTGAAATTAGAGTTAAAACGCTTTGTTTAGGATTACTTGCATAAGTGACCATTATTTTGAATTTGAACCAGCTTCTAAGTGACGTGACTGACTTCACGGAGCGAGCCGCTTTTTCAATCGAATCGGGTTCTGTTAAGGTTCGCAAGTACTCACATTATTCGGTTCAGCTCCGGTCCTCTCTTTGCGACTTTGAAAAATACGGTTCGGGTTCGGTTAAGGTTCGACAAAAACAGCGCAAAACCGGTCAGTGGTGCAATCAGGATTTTCGTTAGGGGGCTAATATATATTTTAGTGATTACGATTAGTTAATTGCATAGCTACTATTTTTCTGGTAGGCTATTACGTCTGACTGGAGTGACTGACTCGCGAGATGACATAGGTCTCGTTTATTTCAACAAGGAAAAGTCAGGGCCAGATTTTTGGTTTGAATCAATATCTGTGGATTAAAACAGAAGAAAGCTTAGCGTTGCGTCCAAAACTAATTTCACTAAATAGGCAAGCGAAGTTTTGTTAAAAATGAAAATGTAGTTTATACGCTATCCCAAAGCAGCTCACGAATATAGTCTTTCAGCATTTTTTCTACCAAAGGAAGCCTATCTTGCGATCTATTTCAACGAAGAAAAATTATGCAAATTACTTAAAAAAAATTTATGCGACGACGTTCAACATGCAAAGTTTCACTTAAGAAGTGAGAGATCTTGCTACTGCAGCAATCTTTGGAGTCGGTGCTTGTCAACGTCATCAATAAAATTTAGACAATAAAATGAGATCTTCCACTGGCACTTCTGTCATATTCATTTAAAACACTTTCTTTATCAACAGATCGTTCTCGGTGAATCGGCAGCAAAACGAGACCGGTTAACCGTTGTTCTGACCGGTTAACAATTTTAATTAACAAATGATTTTAATTTATAAATATCGGTATCAGCGTAGAGGACTGCATTTTGTTGTTTTAACCTTGCTCGTAACCGCAATTAATGATGGTCTCAGTGAAACACCAACTTATACTGTCTATGAGGATCGGATTGATAAAATTTTGTTGGGAAGGGGATACAGTTGTAAATTAGGTTAAATGTTTACTACATACAAAGACGTTAGATGTTTCGACCCAGAAAAAGGCGTAAATAAGCCCTATGAAAATGCTTCATGTCAGGGGCGTATTTAGAAATTTTTTTCAGGGACAAGGACATTAAATTTTGACAGTTTTTCAAGCGTATTTTTTCACGAAGAATTAATTTGAAGAAAATTGAAGAACAAAAACGGTTCTAGGGAAGCCTGGGGGCATGCTCCCCCGAAAAGTTTTAAAAAAAGGCATGCTGCAATAGCCATTTTTGAACAATTTTCAGGCAAACTTTGTCTGGACTTTTGCCACTATTTCTGAGTGCCTGATCAATGCATTTGTTCGCACATTTTCGATTATGCGTACTTAAGGCGTGAGGCTTAAGACTTAAGGCGTAAGGCTTATTGTTATGGAATAGGTTCAAAATTATGAGAAAGTTATATCTACATGCACCCCCCCACATCCCCCCTGGATCGGCCCCTGTTATCGAATATTTGACAAATTACGATTACTGGTACTTAGAAGTTTTTACAGCTGTTTTATCTAGTGTCGTTCATAAGGCTAAGGGGAGGGGAGGGCTTTAGCCCCCTCCCTGGTTGCGCCTGTAAAACCGGTTTATAAAATTTCGGTTCGACTCCCTGGCTACAGGACAACAGAATGCCATTGCAGTGAAGCTTCCAGATTTTTGGACAACTAACCTAGAAATTTGGTTATATCAGGCTGGAGCGCAGTTTGCCTTAAGACATATAATATCAGATGAAACTAAATACTATTATGTGCTAGCTGCTTTGGACCAAAATTCTGCTCAACGTCTGTTAGATCTTTGGTCTGATCCCCCCGCTGCAGGCAAGTATACAGCCTTAGGTGCAGAGACTATGCTTTTTTTAGTTTGTAAATTAATTTTAGGGTTGTATACTGCGTGCTTTAACGGTTAACGTTTTGTCGCTGTTACATTTTTTTCGGCCGTATCTTGTGATATGCGTTGTTTTTGCGTACTTTGATGGTCGTTGAATAAAACATACTACTACTACTACATCAAGCAACGTCTTTTAAACACGTTTGGATTATCTGAAACTGACAGGGCTGCCAAGTTGCTGTATATGCCGCCATTAGGAGACCGCAAGCCACCTGCTTTGATGGACGAAATGCTAGCATTGCTTGGTAATCATCAGGCCTGATTCATTTTAAACACCTCTTTTTTTAACATATACCCAAAGGGGACAAAAGAGGCAAGGGGGCAAAAAAGGCAAGTTGCCCCCTAATAATTTTTTGGCCATTTTTCTAAATCGCACAAATCCGTTGAGTTTTTTTTAAAGGCTATACCCCCCTACCCCCCCAGTTTAAAATTTTTTGCTAAAGTGTTACCATTTTCAGACCAATCACTTGTTTGGTCAAAATTGCCGATATATGGGCGATGAAGCAACGTGAGCTTTGGCTCGTCTACCATGGCGAAGATTGTCTCGACAAAATTGCCAAGAATTATCATGTTGAGTTGCCTGAGCGATATACGATTTGAAGCAGAGCTTCAAATATATGACGTCATAATAAAAAGACAAAAATATTTTGTTATTCGACAAACCGCAATAAAATAAGGGCATAGTTGCATAAGGTACGGTAGCTAAAATTGTCCTTTTAGCCACCAGCCAGATGTTATTTTGAAATGGAGAGCCATCTCGCTGCAATCTCAGAGTCTACCACCGACGTTCATCACATCGCTGGGAAACAAAATGTGATCGCCGACGCATTATCTCAAGCAACTGTTGGATCCGTACTAACTAGTATCCTGCAAGAGGTGGATTATGTGGAAGTAGCAAAAGATCAGCAGTGCCAGGAGACAAGAGATTACCGCACTTCCAGTACGGGACTTTGATTCAAAGAGATATCTACTGGAGCAACGAATGTTCTTCTTCTCTGCGACGTTTCTACTGGTGTGCCGCGACCGGTTGTTTCATCAGCTTGGCGAAAAAAACTTTTTGACGTTATTCAAGAACTATCGCATGATTTGCATCCCTCCATTCGAGCCACGCGACGACTGATGGCGTCTAAATTTATTTAGCATGGTCTCCAAAAGCAAGTCAGGCAATGGGCTAAGCAATGCATCTCGTTCCAAAAAACCAACGAGCACTCAGTGGCGTAGGAACTCCCCGGCAATACACGCAGCCGCGGGGGAGGGGGGGACCCGTACACTTGGGGGCCCCCAAATTTTTGGGTAAATTTTTTAGAGATGTAGGCAACACAAAACTTGCAATGCTTATATCAAACTTAAGCTCAGGTCCCGATTTTCCATAATATGGGGGGCCCTACGACTTGCCTTAGGCATAGAATTTGAAAATCTTTATTGTTTTGAATGAAATTACAAAATCGTTATTGTTTTGAATGAAATTACCATCTAAATACATGAAGTTCTGAGATCAATCGGAGTCAGATTGCGCGCCGTTACATTTGGTCATCTCTACATTTGGTGATCCCTACATTTGGTGACCCCTCTTATTTAATGAACTCTACAGTTTTTTACGCTGATGATGGTATAAGTTTTTACCGAAACGTTTGTGAAATGGCTGCTAATATATTGGCTATTATCTTTTTATTGAAGTTGAGTTCCAAAACCCATCTTAAAGCTCCTACACTTATTCTATTGGATGGGTTTAGTTAGCTTAGTTTCCTGTGCACTTGTTTAATACCGATAACACATTTGGATGTTGGTACACTGGGTGGGCTAGATTGCATATCACTGAAAGCAGGGGTGGTCAACCCGCGGCTCGCGAGCCGCATGCGGCTCTTTTGCCAGTTCGATGCGTTTTTTTTCACATGGTTTGTTTCCTCTATCAGCAGCCTAGTTCTGTAATCATGTTGCGTTGGGCAACACATAAGATGCATGATCACGTAATAATGACTTTGTTGAGAGAATTACGATGAGGTACAGAATGTAACGAGTGGTAGGGTCCAACTCCGCGGCATTGCGCCTGGGCAGCACAGCTTCGAAGTCCGAAGAAACATTGCAGTGGTGGCGACCCTGTGTCCACTTTGACCGATCTAGGCAACAAACCCCGGACCGCCCCCACCGAGAGCGATGTCGTCATCAACTGAGCTAACCAGCCGGTATACTACCAATCTAGCTGAGCAAAAGTATGTGTATTGAGAGGTATGGTGATGATAATGCGATCATTAGCGCTTATGCATAATATCATGGCTCTTTGCTGAAACACAGAAAGAAATGTGGCTCTTAGCATCTGACTGGTTGGCCACCCCTGATTGAAAGCATAACTGCAAATCCAGGGGTGGAGAGGATGTATCCCTCAATAATGTTGTAGCATCCCCCCAATATTTTTCGTGGAATTGGAAAATTCCCCATACGATTTATAGTAAACTTACCCAGCCAAGACGCAAAAGTGCTAATTATGCGGATTGTGTAGCGCAAATCAGTTCTGTCGGCAGTATTTTTCGTTAATACGGCGTCTATTACCGATGAATAGACTATAGCCTACTGCTCTTTGTTATGCCAGATATATCATTAATTTTTATTCGTGCATTCTTGTGACAATTTAGGAAAATTTCGTGATTAATAAATTGAAAAGTTTGGAGAAAGTGTGTGAATTACGGTGCCATGCCTCCCCCTTTGGCCCTGTAATAGGGTGCTAAAACTTAACTTTCAGTCTATCACAAACTAATAATGGTTGCAGTCTCCTTTAACTTATTTTAGCCAAGCTTATGCTTTTAGACATAAGCTGCGAAAATATTTATGCGTTGTCCATAGTACTTGCACTCACTGCATGTTTTTTTTCGGTGAAAAAGGGTGCTAAAATGAGTGTTGAAAGGGTGCTAAAAATTCGTAAAAACTCGTAACTTCCGGCGGCTGGAGGTTTCACATATGATGACGCCATCACATTACTCGCATATCTTTAGCCAATGACCTCATGAACACGTAACCATCAGTGCTTTTGTGTAGTATATGCCGTTTATGCACATTTACGCCACTGGGGACGCACATTTACGCCACTGCGTGCACCAACTGGTGAAATGGTTGCTTCACACATATCCACCGCAAATTCGTCGTTTCGATCATGTTAACATCGATATTGTTGGGTCTTTGCCTCCCTTTCAAGCAAATTGCTATGTGCTAACCATGGTTGATTGCTTTACCCCTTGGCCTAAAGCAGTACCTTTGGCAGACGCGACGACACTTAGTTGGGCTCGAGTTTTCCTCATGAACTGGGTTGCAAGATTTGGAGTGCCACTGGACATTTTCACTGACCGTGGTCCGTAATTTACTTCAGACCTATGGGAAGCCTTTAATCAGCTCTTGGGCATTCGCATTCATCGAACAACTGCTTATCACCTACAAGCTAATAATTTAGTCGAACGTTTTCATCGCCATTTAAAGAGCCCACTAATGGCGCGTCTGACTGGTCCAAACTGGGTGGATGCCTTGCCTTGCACCCTTCTTGGAATTCGAACTGTTATAAAAGATGATTTTTATCGTTCTTCCGCTAAGCTGGTGTATGGTTCTCCCTTGTTGGTACCTGGGGAGCTTGCTGGTGCTTCTCTTTTGGCGGAGCCGGCGGCACAGCAGTCGACTTAGGGGAGCCAAGCGTTTATCAGGGGGAAGGGGGGAGGGCAAAACTTGAAATTAAGCACAAAAGCCGCTGTCTTCAAAAGAGTAAGCTTGTTGATTGGAGAGGGGCAAGCGTGTTGTTTGGGGGGCCAAGCTCCCCCTGGTCCCGCGCCTGGCCCAGGGGGCCAATTGGTACAATATGGATATTAAAGATCCCCGGCTGAATTAGTTTTTATTCAAAAAGATTCCCATCGCCCTCCTTTAACCCCTCCTTACGAAGGACCCTTTCCTGTTTTGCACAGAGGAGAAAAAAGTATTTGCACTGGATATTGGCTGTCGCAAAGAGACTGTTTCCATCGATCGTTTTAAGCCTGCTTTCATTGATTTGTTAAATCTGCCTGTTTTGCCTTCGAGAAATCGAAGAGAACGACCAAAAAAGAACTGTGCTGCGTAGTTTTGTGATTCGTAGGCCAACCTATTCATATGGTTTTATTTTCTTCTTTCAAATATTTTTTATCGTCTTGATAGTTGCTCAAGTTTCGAGCTTCATATTTCTTACGGTCTCGCGGAACTGTGTGCCAACGCTTTCCTAACAGTCAGTGGCATACCCCCACCGCTATTCTTCTTTGCACGTTACCCTGTTTCAAAAGTTTTGACACTATGGACGTGAACTTCTTCAAGTATTATAAAGTGAACATTTGAACTATATTTACAAAATAACATGCCGGTACACAAAATAAGCTGAGCGTTTCCGGACAAATCGACAGTCCTTCATTACAGCATGATCAGAAATATAAAGTTAACTCATGGAAAATTAATACAAGCGAAAAGCAAAATAGCCGTACCCTTGCTGTTTTGCTTTTCACTTAATTAATTTGCCCTGGGCGCGTTAGCTTTCCATTTTCGATCATGTTCTGATGAAGGACGACAGCGTGCCCGTGAGTGGTTCGAAGCGTCGTTTTTACGACAGTCATAATCGCAAAGTTGATGGTTCAACTCCCACCGAAGTATTGTTGTTGCGTCCTTGCATAAGATGCTCCATGGCAATTATCTCTGCTTGTAGGAATTTAACAAGCAACAAATTGAAGGAGTTAGAAGCAAAATTCAAGCGGAAAAATCGGAAACAAGGGCAACTCCGTGGCAGCGTGGCGCAATGGTTTGGAGCGCCGTTTTTACGACGACCATGATCGCAAGGTTAATGGTTCAACTCCCAATCCCAGACGCGTTGTTGCGTCCTAAGATAAGATGCTTCACGATGATTATCTCTGGTTGGTGGAATCTGGCAAGCAGCAAATTAAAAGAAGTCAGAAGAAAATTCAACCGGAAAACTTGGAAACAAAGGCAACTCCTAAGCGAGTCTGGATTCGTCCTACGCATAGCGCCTCAGCCGCTTTCTCGTGATAGGAGGATAAAGATGAAGAAATCAATCCAAAAAAATTAATCTTAAGCAAGTCTGGATTCTCCTTATGCATAGCGCCTCTGTCGCTTTTTCGTGACAGGAGGATAAAAATGAAGAAATCATCATCATCAAGAACGGTCGAGTTGTTCGAAAATGCTCAGCATATTTTCTGCATTTTATTTTCTAATTAAAAACGTCCTACGTGGTTCTGAACTTATTATCTGTTGGTACAATATGGATATTAAAAATCTCCTCTCTCCCAAAGTTATATTAGGCTACGAACTGATAGCAAAGATAACGCTAATACGCTGATAGCTGCTACCACAAGTGATAAATCAAATAATATCGATTACCGTAATTAAAAAGGTCACTAATTGTGACGAAACTTTTACCCCACAAGAAGCAAATCAATGGAAACGTAATAACATAATTATTACTAGATAGTAAAATAGTCGGACGTCATTATTCATGTACTGTGTAGTGACAATTAACAAAATCTTAGATCACGATACCTTATCGGCTTAATCGTACCTGGGCACTTACTGCGATTGTTCACTGATTACTCCCTCCTCTGCCAACCGTCACCTGACATTGAATGTTTTATAGCAATTGCGTAACAATTTCTTCCAATATTGGGGGTGATAAATGCATTATCATCTCTCCTCAGAAAATATTGGGGAGATGCATCCCCCCGGGATTTACACCCTTGCTAGCAGTCATGACGTGTCTTGTAATTATGACGCAATAAAGTAATTAGCATATTTTGGTAAAATGACACTATACAGTAATTTTGCTATAGTTGGGTTTGTTTGCAGTAGTTTTTCGTTTTATTCCGCTATATCAAAAAGCCGCGTCATCAAAAGCAGTTTTGCTGCAACAATTGCTTTAGTCATACTTTGAACAGAGTCAGAAGGAAAGAGAGATAAGACCATAAATATTTGCATAACCGCCTGACATAAGAGTGCAGGTAGGAACATTTGAAACGGAGTTGTGTTTCCAATTACACAAAAAAACTTGTAACTGACATTTAACTGACCGGGGATCGAACCCCAGACATCCCATATCGATAACGATGTCTTTTATCACTATGCCAACCGCAGCCAGTCAACATACAATGGATACAAAAATGCGCCAGAGAAATTCAAGTACCTCGGCGTCTCATTCACAAGTGACGGCAGACAAAATAGCGAATTGGATATCCGCATCGGAAAAGCAAGTGCAGTAATGCGCCAGCTCCACCGATCTGTGGTACTGAAACAGGAGCTTTGCACCAAGGCAAAGCTATCCATTTTCAGATCGGTCTATGTTCCTATTCTGACTTATGGCCATGAGTGGTTGGATCATGAATGAGAAAGTGAGGTCTCGAGTTCAAGCAGCCGAAATGGGATTCTTGCGAAGAATTAGCGGTTTGACCTTGTTAGACAAGGTTAAAAGTGCAGATATTCGTGAATCTCTAAACATCGAAGCGCTGCTTCTCCGACTAAAAAGATCGCAACTGCGTTGGTATGGACATGTGACACGAATGTCCCAGGAAAGAACAGCCAAAAAACTGCTCTGCTCAACACCGATTGGTCGAAGGCCTAGAGGCCGTCCCAGAACTCGATGGCGAGATTACGTAGAAGATCTTAGTTGGTCTCGCCTTGGCATCCCAGCAGAGCATCTATCCTTTGTTGCAGAGGATCGAGATGCTTGGAGGTTCCAACTTGAGCTGCTGCCCCCGCGACCCCCCAAGGGTAAGCGGGTCCAGAAAATTGATTGATTGATTGATTGAATTTCTTTATTATTTTTAGGCACAGATTCATTTCAATCATTGCATTTAGGCGATTTTCATTAACAAAATTTGGTGTCATAGTGTGGTATAGGCAGAGATGGGCGAGATCACGACTTTTGGTAATCTTAAAGACCAAGATCAAGATCATCAAAAGTCGTGATCTTGAAGATCAAAATCAGATCATTAAAACGATGAGATCTTGAAAATTAAGATCAAGATCACTTATTATTACTGCGTATTGAATAGAAATAGGTTTACAAGTTAACAATGACTAATGTAATTAGCACATTACGACATTAGGCCTATGAGCAGTGCCGTAGCAGCTCAACTTCGGGCCCCCCCAAAATCCTTTCAAGGGCCCCTATATTGAGTTTTCGATATAAAATGTTTTAGGTTTTTTTAGGGATAACAGCTCAGTGTCTCACCACAATGCGAATACTGTAGTCAAACATGCGCGTTGCCACTGTGAAAAAATAAAAGGTGTAATTTTAAGACAAGTTTGTTACACCCATTTATCCATTACCATTAAAATCGTGTAGCTAAAGCGCACTTTTTCGTTCGCAGATGCTGTTATGACAGCATATAATTTGGAGATCGGGCGCTTTAACTTTAGATTGACAACAAGGCCAGTGAAGAACCAATCGCATGGCCGAGTGGATAGTTTGTCAGCTACTGGATTGGTAGACTCCGGGTTTGATTCTCAGTCGAGTCATACCAATGACCGAGAAATTGGTATTTACAGCTTCCCTACCAGAAATTCAACATTAAAGGGATACCGTTAATCAAGCCGTCAAGTTTGCTTGTTGCGCCGTTGGTAAAAACACTTAACGGGATTCCCCCATCTTAAGTGTGGTAGACAGATGGCGGGCAACTCTTAAGCGAGCTCGTGCAGCGCCCTCATTGCTTTCTGTTATAAGTGGATAAAAATGCCAATGAATGAAAAGTAAAAATATAGTTTGCTGTTTGCCATATTAGATCTATTAAACGTTTTAATAAGTATCAGTTTTCTGAAGCTTTGTTTAGCACTGGTATCAGTAACAACGCATTTTGTAAATTCGAGGAGCAAGGCAAGCGAACACTTATTACTATTGAAACAAAAGTTCGACGGTATTGAAGGGAGACTGCCAGATGAACTTGTGCCGTGCTGATCAGCAACCATCCAGTATATACAGCAAATACAATAGGCTCCAGCCGTGAATCGAACCCGTCGCAAAGGATCTGAACCTGCGTGCGGTACTGCCAGATCATATTGCTGACAATGGCTGTTCATGCACGAAGCTGCTGAGTGTAAACAGCAATGAAAAGACACAAGCGACATCACGTGTCATCTAAACTTTCAAGTATCGACATAATAGCCTGGTCCACCAGTAGTTTAGAAAAGTGTGCTTTGAATCTCTTCCTCAGAAGCTACATGTTTTAACATTTGCATCATAATTCGTAAGTAAGCATTTTCTTTTTCTGTTTTCATTCTTTTTTTCTTTTTACTGTGCTTCTTGGAAAGCAGACGTTGTCGAACTAGCGAAACCTCTTTTAATGGACTTGTGTACATTATGGTTATTGACAGAAAACTAGGGTAGGATTAAATTTAATTTACCGATCGGATGGCCGAGTGGATAGAGCGTCTGCTTCTGGATTGGTAGATTCGGGGGTTTGATTCCGAGTCCGGTCAAACCAATGAATTGAAAATTGGTATTCACAGCTTTTTTGCTTGACGTTCAGCATAAAAAGGATAGTGTGAAGCAAACCGTCAAGTTCACTTGTGCCGTTGGAAAAGGCACTAAACAGGATTCCCCCATATAAGTGTGGTAGACAAGATGGTCGGCAACTCCTAAACGAGCTCGTGTGGCGCCCCGTCGCTTTCTCGTGATAGGAGGATAAAAATGCGAATAAATGAATAAATAAAATTTTAAACCCGCTCCCAAGGTGTCATTGAATTTGATTTTAATTTTTTCAAATGTAATGACTTTGACTTTAAACACTTGGACCCAACTCTGCACCGGCCTCATTTTTCAAGTCCAACGCGCACTCTTACACACAGTATATTTTTTATGACACCATTACGCAGTTTGTGACGCTATTTAAAAGAAAACGACTGCGAAGAATTTCAAAATTGAAATATATAATCTGAGCGTAAAAAATTCCGTTCAACGCAATTCGCAAAGCAAAATTTTGTTTTTGAATTGATGCAACTTTATGTCCTTTAACGCAATTGGGGCCCCTTTTGGCAGTGTGGGCCCCCCCAATTGGGAGGTTTGGGGGGCGGCTGCTACGGCTCTGCCTATGAGGTTATCATAAAAAAATGATGGAATTGAAGTTCTGTTTATATGAGAAAGATTTTTCCATCCATTGCCACAATTTTACTCTGCTGCAATGCATGACGTAGTAGCAAGCCCGTCGAGAGGGGAGGCCAGGCGGCAATTTGGCTCCGGGCCCCGTACTTTTGAGAGGCCCCTTTTTGCGACTGCAAGTAGATATTATTATTTAATTTTTTAATTTGATCGTGAGCTTATTAGCGGAAAACTGCGTAAGTAACATGAGTTAACTTATAATAAAAACAATGTGATATCGTAAGAAAAGGCGAAAACCTTTTAATCTGTCGCACTATTGTTACGTCACAACTCACATTGAGCAGCTATTATAACCAGGCGCTTTTCAGTGGCTTTCTAGTAATGATAATTGGTCCTGATGGACAGTGAACCACCGAAAATGCAGGGGTCTTGGATGAAAAACAGCTGGAACGTAGTTAAGTTGCAAATGTAAGACAGCGGGCAAAATTATGAATTTAATGTGGAAGATGCGTGATTTTATTTTAAGTGAACTAATTTCTGGATTTTTGGTTGAGCCAAGTGGCTCAAATAGTATCAGGTTAGTTGAGAACAAAGCATTGGTGTGTCAATACTGCATCTAAACTGTGGTAAAAAACTTTTGTTTTGCAACCAAGCTATCGCATTGGAAACAGCACTATAGTCCAATGCGCATACCTTCGCGTTTGAGTGAACTGGAATAATAATAATAGCGGCTCAACTCAACTAACGACCTAGATAAATCAATTAAAGAAACACGGTTCTGCAGTTGAGTCAAATGAGTGACCCACTTTGACCTCTTGCAACAACCGCAACTTAATTGTTTGTACTAAAGGTAAAAGATATCACAGACAACAAAGCATGCTTTTTTTTGACTAGAAGAGTAAGAGTACTGGTGTATTTTAATTAAGATGTCAACAAGAAAGCGTGAGAGCGGAGCATCTAAGCGTAAACGACGAAAGTTGCAAGAAAGTGCTGTAAAAAATTCGCTCTCTGTTGTACAATTTTTGAACCCAAGACATTGTGCCACCGCATGTCCGCATCAAACCACCATGCGGTAAAAAATTAACGTCAACAAGCAAAAATGGGGTCAGAATTTACAGAAGAGTATGGAGCAGCGGTTCCCAATCGGGGGTGCTCGAACCCCCTGAGGGTGCGAGAAGAGACTTCTGGGGATGCAAGAAGAACTTGTCATTTTTACCGCTGGTGAAAGGTAACGTTGATTCTCCCCAGCTGTGTGTTTGTGACGTCTAAAATGTGCCTGCGTGTGATTGAATAATATGTTCATTGTCTAAGTCAGTGTTTCTCAACCTTTTTAACCCATGGACTATTTCCGAGCTAGCCTAAATATATGCGGACTCAAATCACTCACAGGTATGAAAACAAGGTTTTTCCATAACTAAGTGGTCACACGTGGCAAATGCATGTTTTTTGCCGTAGTCGCTGCTATAACCTAAGCCGCGAAACCAGTGGCGTAACGAGAAATTTGAAAAGGGAAGGGCGGGCAATAATTTCTATATTTTTTCAAGCGAATTTTTTTCAGCAGAACAAATAATAGAAGCTGATTGAGAAAAGGCTCTCGGGGGGTCCGGGGGTGGGCTCCCCCGAAACAATTATGAAAATCTACGTGCTGTAATGGCTATTTTAGTGTTTTTTGAATAATTTCACGCAAATTTTGTTTGAACTTTTTGACCCAAATTTTGAGTGCTTCGCCAAATTCGATGCATTTTGTTTGCACATTTTCGAATATGCGTGCTTAAGGCTTACATTTTATCGCTATCGAAGAGGTTCGAAATTATGGAGAATTTGTATACATCAAAAACATTCTTAAAAATGGTTGGTAGGAGGATGCATACCCCTCATCCTACCTCCCTTGATCGGCCCCAGGCCATAAGCTACAGAAACCATCAAATGAGTCTGGCACATTTCAGTCACTTGACGCCATTAATTTTGTTTTTTTTACTAAAAGGCAGAGTTAAAAGGGAGGGCATAGCACAATGCCCCCCCTCCCCTAAATACGCTCCTGACTGAAACCATTGATTTGGAAGCTGAAACTTTTCATTCATGCTGACAAATCAACTAGTTTCTGTATGTTCAAGAATTTTGCAATGCCTTCTTCAGACCATTATAAAATTTGCCACTTTGCCATATCCTTTTTTTGTAACACCCGGTATGTTACAGTACTTTTTTTAACTTTTGCATGCTGACAATATAAGCTTGCGAATGTTTTGTAATACCCAGTGGCGTAACTAAGGCCTTCTGGGGGGGGGGGGGGCAGATGCCCAGTTTTTTTTTTTCAGGTGTTTAGGGGCGTATCCAGGGAAGGGGGCTGCTGAGGCCAAATGCACAAAACTTTTGTGGTGTAAAGTTTTTTTGCTCTTCACTTGATTTTGGGCGGAAAACTGCACATGTGCGGACATGATGGCCTTTTTTTGCTCCTCAAATTTGCTTTTTAACCCTGAAAGTTACCGTAATTGTAAGTTTCGCGGACTCACCGACGCCCTTCTACGAACTCAGGGTTGAGAAACACTGGTCTAAGTTTTGAGTTGTTTAACGTCTGTCATGCAATAGTCTTTTCCTTGTGTTTTGTTATTCATGTCTGCGTCTTGTTCAGTATAAAATTGGAAGAGAGCGGGTGATGTTTGACTTGCTGGTTGGGCTAAATTTAAGGGAGTAGTTTGGGATAGGAGAGATAAGGTTAACTTTTAACTGCCAGGTATGTGAGAGCAGTTAATCTAGCATCTGTTTTTTTGTTTTATATTTGAATAAGGGGAATACGCCAAGCCTAGTTGAATAGATGAAATATTGCAGTACCGGCTTTGTTAGCCTAATGTGGATTTAGTTCGCCTTGAAGGCAAGGTTGCGTGTAGAACCTTTTTAGTGAGTCAATTTATTTAGTGGTAGTTATGGTATATAGCTTATCTCTTATTCTCCAGTTCTCTGCTAGTTTTGATTTAGCGTAGTTTAACGTATGTAAGTTTTGTCCCTAGTGTGTACATAATTGTAGGCTTAAGTGTACAAAAAAAGGCCATCACGTCCGTAGATGTGCAATTTTTCGCCCAAAGTCAAGTGAAGAGCAAAAAAAACTTTACCCCACAAAAGTTTTGTGCATTTGGCCTCAGCAGCCCCCTTCCTTAAATACGCCCCTGAACACCCGAAAAAAAAAAAAAAAAAAAAAAAAAAAAACTGGGCATCTGCCCCCCCAAAAAAGCCTAGTTACGTACGCCACTGGGTATTACAAAACATTCGCGAGCTTATATTGTCACCATGCAAAAGTTAAAAAAAGTGCTGTAATACACCGGATGTTACAAAAAAGGATATGGTAAAGCGGCAAATTTTGTAATGGTCTGAAGAAGACATTGTCAAATTCTTGAACATATTGGACTTCAATTATAAAAATAACTTGACTAGTTTCAGTGAAGTGATAAGCAGAGTATCAGTTTTATTGAGATTCTTTTGAGGGAGTGTTGAGACTTTTGTTCAGATTTTTTTGGGAGGGAAAGGAATGATGCTATGCTGCACTGATGAGACCTAAAAAAGTCGAAACGCGTCTGCAGCTGCAAATGGGTAGACAAACTAGTGGGCGCTAAAGGTGATGGGTGGGGTTCTCTTTTTCCCCGTTCAATTTTGTCATGAGTAGTGTACTAAGATTCAAATATCAAACTGAGTACCATTGATTGAACTGCGTGGATCTTGTTAAACGTAGAAAACCTCGAATCAATTTTGCTGTGAGTCTAATTTCATTTGCACTGTTTTGTGTATTTTAATTGTCTGTACAGAAACAGCGCGTGAGTGAAGTACGTTGCAAGGGGTGCGAAAATAATTTTTTCTTGCCGAAGTGATGCAGGCTTTAAAACGAGTTGGGAACCACTGGTATAGAGTATACTGATTCTATCGTTTCGCAACTTAAGTTAACAGTGACGTCATCGAGGGCCCTTTTTCGCTATGTGGCCCCGGGCCTTTATTGACTCTGGACGCCCCTGCCTAGTAGGCTATATACGCTACGGTACTGGTGTTCCTGAAATTAACAGATGGAGTTATAACAGCCTTTACGTGCTTTGACCTAGAGAGACCTTGGCACTCAAAGACGAACTCTTTATTCCATAGAGCCACACTACAGACACATGGACCTTTCCTACTGCAGTATTTTTTTAACTGATTTCTTGAAAAATTGTGAAACAAAAAAACTAGTTTTTGGTGAAGAAATCAGAAAATTTTAATTCTGTTTAAATTCAATAATACCGGTATTGAACTTGATGATATTGATAAACAAAACAAAAAGAAGCAAGTACGCTGCATGTCTTTATTGCTCTATTTATTCAGATTAACAGTCTATTACCGGTGTCTGCTCCAACTTTAACTTGTAGCCTACTAATCAGACATAGAATCTAGCATCATTAAAATGTTTTTCTTTGCGCTCTCTACGGATAATGCTTCGGACATATGATTTTACAATTAATTTTGGAGTTCAAATGCCAGTAGGCTAATACGTGCGTGGTAGACTCCGTAACTTCCATGCCATTCCAGTTAATGCAGGATGATATGAAACTGCCTGAAGATATGACAGCTCAGTGCCTACTGCCTTCAGTAGAAACGGTTACAGCAAATGGTGATCTTGATCTTGAAAATCAAGATCACTTGAAACGATTGATCTTGTAGATCAAAATCAGATCACCAAAACAATGTAATCTTAAAGATCAGATCACGATCTTGACCTTAAGATCACGATCTGATCTTGAAGATCAAGATCATGCACATCTAAGAGTATATGCTAATCAATTGCGAATCATAGGCTCTTTTACTACATGATATAAGCACCGGTTTATTTTAGGGGATTACTGCAGTTTCAGTAACCTGTTAACTGAATGTACTTAATCTCATTCCTACTACTAGCGTTCACACATAAAAACTAATCATGCGTAGTTAAAAAAAACAGTATTGATTATAACGGCACCTACTTCGTTTTTACATTAAGGCAGTGCTGCCGTCGAGGGTTGGCTCACGTAGGCTCAGCCTACCTACTTTTTTTGCTAGGGTAGGCTCAGGTAGGCTCCATATATTTTGGCCTCGCTATACCGTAAAAAAGAAGACCTATAACCAGTGGCGCCGCCAGGGTAAAAAAGTAGGGGGGCAAAATGACGTTACAACATGCGGGAAATATCCAAGCCGGCTCATAATCGCGCGCTGTGGTCATTCGGCTAAAGTTTTAGCATCAAGCAAGAAGGCGTTGATGATGGCTTGTTTTGGATTCTGCTGAACTGATTGTCATTCAGAACAGTAAATTTGCTCATCTGGCGCTAAAAACACCGATAAAAAACCAACGTTTCGACAGCGTAAACTACCTGCCTTCGATCAGGGTACAAAAAAGCAATAAAGACGAGTCAACACTTTAAATACAGCAAAGTCACGTGTTTAGAACAAAAACAAAAGTCCTGTGATTAAATTGAAATGCACCAATTGAAACATCAAAACCAAGTAGATCAGCAGGACATCGCTGCGTTAAAGCAATGCCAGAAACCAAATTAATTAACAACGCAACTATGAAGCTTCTCATGCAGAACTGGAACGAACAATTGGAGCGAACAAATTTTGATATACATGAGGAAACGCATACAGAACCTCAAAAGCTTCCTATATAGACCCAGCAGTTGGTTGTTTAAAAGATTTTTTGTCTTCGTCACAAGACACAAACACAGAATGCAATACATCATTAATTGATTTCATAATTGAACAGCTACTAGTCAAATAATGCGTTTACGTGCACCCCAAGGATATTTTTTTTTCACGCACATAGCGATGTTCAGCATAGTCTGAATTTTCCGGCTAGGGTGGTCCTCACCCCCAAATTTCGGTCCATTGACGCCATAATGATGTCATTTTTACAAAAGTTTCCAATATTTTCTTGACTTAGTGACATTCACTTATTCGACTGCTGTGTCGCTTGTGGATTGGTTTTGTGGCTCAAACTTGGGTCAAATTACAAATAGTACTCGGACAATCCACACTCGCTCCTCTAGCGAATTGTGAGTGTGGTGCCAGTGAACAAACCGCAGATCACATCATCTCACAGTGTCCCATACATCGAGCACCCCGAGGTATGTTTGGTCTAATGGTTTTGGATGACGAAACAAGATGCTGGCTGAAGTCCCTTACAGTCAGCATCTGACCCAAGCAGTTTAGTGGCCAGGGTGGTAAAAGGATAAACCCTCGGCCTTGGTCCTTCCATCTGTCTTGGAAGAGATGCCCCGCCAAACGACGACGACGACGGACAATCCACACATGAAATTATGACGTAGTAAGTTGATGACGTCATAATTTACGCAGTAAAACGTGGCCAAATTTCCAAAAAATTGCGATATGGGGTGTATTTCAACTTTAATAACTTTTGCATTTTAATGATGTAGAAACTTGAAAATATTTTTCATAAAAGTATGTGTACTTTAACACCTGCTGTGCAAATTTCGTGAATTTTGACTTATATTTCCTTGCAATTAATATAAATTTAAAATGAAAGGCCTGTTTCGCATAATTCAATAAAGCTTAGCCTATTGCACCATCAGCGATAATTGCTGAACAAAATTGTTTTTTTTTGGAACGGTCTTTGGCTAAGATTACTTTACTTGGTCACTGCGATGTTTTTAACACTCATTTCACCACGGATGACGTCATATTGCTAAAAAACGTCAAAATTTCTCATATGGAGAAAACAAGCAATAAAGTCAGTTTAACTACTATTTATGCAACAATGATGTGGGTTAGATGATTAGATCACGCGATAAATGATGACGTCACAATTTGATGACATCATATTATTACAATGGCAATAATGCAAAATTTAAAATTGCTATTGGCGTACTGATTTATGAAAACATACGTTGTGTCAGCTTCATGTTTGTTATATTTGTTCCGAATGGTGTCGTCGAAATCTTTCAATTCATTAAACTTTCGGTCATAAGCGTTAAATTTCTTGATGATATTCGCAAAATAGTATTTACTAGTTTAGCCTACTTGATAAAACAGGTTCTATTTTCCGAATTTGTTGCGAATATTGGTCCTGAGTTTTTATCCATCCTTGCGTACATGGTACGAATATTGGGAGTGTCACTACCGGAGACCATAGCTTCTTTGAAAAACGAGCACCTGAGATTTTACGTCATGGACATGTTGCATCACGTTGTCAAAGCCAAGGCAAATATCCAGGCAAATCTATTTTTTAGATTTCAACAACAAATTTATCACCTTTGATTTAATGCACATAAAATAACTTTCATCTCTCTACATCAAGTTGGCAAGCAAATGACTTTCGCCGCTGCAAAGTTAGTGCGACGCACTTCATTGTCGGCAAAATGGCCAAGCCGCAACACACATGAGCAACAGATCATTCGTGACGGGTTCGACTCACGCTTGGTGCCGATCGCATTTGAAACATATTTCTATAATGGCTGTTGACTCAAAGAACGAAAGCGCATTTCGAAAAAAAATTTTTTTTTTGATGCATTATTTCATTTTCTGTCCAATGCTTCGTAAATAACCTAGTCACATATTATTCATGTATATTTTAATTTAGCTTGTTGCTAAGCGCACGCTATCGGTGCGGGAGGTCTGGGGTTCGATTCCGGGCCGATCAAATCGGCACAGTGTCGCCAACTACTCGCCATCGTTGCGACGTTTCTTCGGAGCTGTGTTGCCCAGGCGCTATGCCGCGGAGATGGGCCCCGCAACTCGTTACACCCTTCGGCGTAATACGGCGAGTATAATGAAGATTTGATTTGATTTTTTTTTAAATTTAGCTTTAGCGTCAGCAGATCACCAAGGGTCATTGATGCACTGATTTTTAAAAGTTTGAAATGAGGACAGGTTTCCGTTAAATCGTTTAACAGTAACTATCCTTTAAAGCAGCGATTTTCAACCTTTTTATTCAGCGGGCCAACTTTATTCACGATCGCCGGTCGTTGGCCACGAACAGTTAGTAATTACTGTGACTACAACTTTAACATTTAAAAAGCTTGCTGAGAGTCGTTGTAGTTAAAGGTCCACTTGCAGTTGAAGTTTTGTCTCCCAAACTCATTTTCGACTTCAAACTCTTCTTTCAACCTGCCAGTTTGCGCAGTGGTAATAACATCTCTATCGGCGCGAGAGGTCAGGTTCGATCCTCGGGCTGGTCAAATGAAACATAGTGGCGCCAAAGGCTCGCCACTCTTCCAATGGTTCTTCGGATTTTGAAGCTGTGTTGCCTTTATATAGCTGCGCTGGACCGCAGAGATGAGCCCCACCAAATGTGACCGCGGGTATAATTAAGATTTGATTTGAGCCTGCTTTTCTTTAATAGGCTAGATGTTACTCTAACTGGCGAAGAAAACAAACAAAATCATTGCAGACGATTGAAAATTGCGACATAATTAAGCCTCTAGCTTTGGAATTGCCATTGAACGCTTACAAGGCCTGTATTAGTGGGCCGTGTTGTTTTAGACGTTCTTGGCTGTGGAACAATACGATACGAGTAGCGTGCAACAGCAACAAAGCGTTTTTCAAGCACCCTATACGGAGGTTATCGTTTGAACAGAGCCGTAGCAGCCGCCCCCAAACCCCCCAATTGGGGGGGGCTCACACTGCCAAAAGGGGCCCCAAATTGTCTTGAAGGACCCGAAGTTGCATCAATTCAAAAACAAAGTTTTGCTTGGCGAATCGCGTTGAATGGGATTTTTTGCGCTCAGATTCTATATATTTCAGTTTTAAAATTTTTCGCTATCGTTTCCTTTCAAATAGCGTCATAAACTGCATAATGATGTCATAAACAATACACTGTGTGTAAGAGTGCGCGTAGGACTTGAAAAAGGAGGCCGGTGCAGAGTTGGATGCAATCATTTTTCAAAGCTTAAATTCAAATTCATTCCTCTTGAAAAAATTAAATTCAAATTCATTAACACCTTGAGAGCAGATTTAAAATTTTATCTATTAATTTTTTATTTATTCGCAATTTTATTCTCCTATCATGAAAAAGCGACGGGGCGCTATACGAGCTCGCTTAGGAGTTGCCGACCATCGGTCTACCACACCTAGATGGGGTAATCCCGTTTAGTGCCTTTCCCAACAGCACAACAAGCGAACTTGCCGCTTGTTTCGCGCTATCCATTATGCTGAACGTCAACCAAAAAAGCTGTGAATACCAATTTTCAAGTCATTGGTTTGACCGGACCCGGAATTGAATCCCGGAGTCCACCAATCTAGAAGCAGATGCTCTATCCACTCGGCCATCCGATCGGTAAATTAAATTCAATCCTACCCTATTTCTGTGTCAGCAACCATAATCCGACATCGAATACAAAAGTCCATTGAAAAAGGATTTGCTAGTTTAAAAACGTGTGCTTTTGAAATAGCGCAGGAATTGGACATTGGTCCGGTCTTCCTCAATCAAAAAGTAAAAAAAAAGAGAATGAAAATAGAAAAAGAGAATGTTTAGTTACGATGCAAATCTATATCGTACAGCTTCTGAGGAAGAGATTCAAAGCAAACTTTTTAAAACAACTGGTGGACCAGGCTATTATGTCGATACTAGAAAGTTTTAAGCTGACATGTGATGTCGCTTCTGTCTTTGCATTGCTGTTTACACCCAGCAGCTTCGTGCATGAACAGCCATTGTCAGCAATATGATCTGGCAATACCGCACGCAGGTTCAGATTCTTTGCGACGGGTTCGATTCACGGCTGGAGTCTATTGCATTTGATATTTATATCAGATGGTTGCTGATTAGAACGACACAAGCTCGTTTGGCAGTCTCCCTTCAACACCGTTGAACTTTTAATTCAATAGTAATACCTGTAAGTGCTCGCTTGCCTTGCTTCTCGAGTTTACAAAATGCGTTGTTACTGTTACCAGTGCTGAACAAAGCTTCAGAAAACTGAAATTTATTAAAACGTTTATTGCATCTAATATGGCAAACAGCAGACTATCTTTTTTCTTTCCATCTGTTGGCATTTTTATCCACCTATCACAGAAAGCAATGGGGCGCTACACGAGCTCCCTTAGGAGTTGCCGGCCATCTGTCTACCTACCGCACTTAGATGGGGGAATCTCGTTAAGTGTTTTTCCCAACGGCACAAGCAAACTTGACGGTTTTCTTAACACTATCCCTTTAATGCTGAATGTCTAGTTGGAAAGCTGTGAATACCAATTTTTAAGTCATTGGTTTGACTTGACTGGTGATCAAACCCTCAGTCTATTCACTCCTTCAGGCTCAGAAGCACACGCTCTATCCACTCGGCCATCCGATTGGTTCATCGCTGGCCATGTTGTCAATCGAAAGTTAATGCGCCCGATCTCTAGATTATGATGCTGTCAAAAGAACATCTGTGTACGAAAAAGTGCGCTCTAGCTAGACCGGAGGTTTTCAACCTATTGGCCATGGCCCAACAGTGGGCCACAGAGCTTGACTAGAGAGCGACATCAGCATTCCCTAATCATGTCATCACGTTGACTTTGTACCTTTTAGCAAAAGTTATTGGGCCACCATCATATTTTATCATTTTAGTGGGCCATGAGCAGAAAAAGGTAGAAAAACCCTGAGCTAAACGATTTTAATGGAAAATGAATTGTGTGTAACAAACTTGTCTTAAAATTACACCTTTTATTTTTACACAGTGATAACGCGTTATATGTTTTAATTTTACCACAGTATTCGCATTGTGGTGAGAAACTGAGTTGCTACCCCTGGAAAAACCTAAAACAATTCATATCGAAAGCTAAGTATTGGGGACTTGAAAGGGTTTTTGGGGGGGGCCCAAAGTTGAGCTGCTACGGCACTGCGGTTGAAGCACCGTTATAGGACGATGAAGATCTCAGATTTATCAACATACTGGCTTGACATTTTAGATGTAAATAAAATACTCTTTTGATTTCGGGAAGTGTTCGTGGACCACAAAAAAGTGCTCGCGAGCCACAAAAGAGAAAAACACATTTGCAGTAAGCTTCAAATCCATGAAGTACATCCATCAACTTACAATGCATTCTTCCAGATAACCTTTATTCTATCTAATACCTATAAAGGTTAATTCGCGTTTCTTGTTTCTCGATTTAATTGGGAGACATGATGTTAATGGTCCTGCATGGCAATGACGGTGTGCATACACACAACAGAGGTAGCAAAGACATATTAGGTGCTACTACACACTACACCCCGGTGATGACTATAAAGTATGGGACTGCTCTCAAGTCTAAGACTGACTATAAGCTTGATCTGATGGCTAGGACTGACTATGAGTCTAAAGTCTAGGACTGACTATAAGCTTGATCTGATGGCTTATGGTCAAATTTAGAAAATGAAATTACTCCGCGGGGAGATAGCAACATCATGTCATGTCTCCCAATGAAATCGAGAAACAAGAAACGCGAATTAACTTTTATAGGTATTAGGTAGAATAAAGGTTATCTGGAAGAATGCATTGTAGGTTGATGGATGTACTTCATGGATTTGAAGCTCATAGCACCACTGAAGAGACTTAATTTAATAGTCGAAACGTATCCCGTCTGGTGCAAAATAACATTTGCAGTAGAAAAATATTTCTACCACCAAGATTAAGATTTTTGTAGAAATCTTGCATTGATTTTTCAAAGACATTTGCAAATTCTGAAGCATTTGTATTCAAATTCTAGTAATCGTAAAAATATGCCCCGTTTTAAATTATTATTAAAAATGTTTCCAGTTTTGCGATTTTAGAAGAGATGATTTCCTAAGCCATGTAATAGCTATAAATGTACGAAATTCACGTTTACGTGGTGAGCCCAGGTAATCGACATATTTTTTCCAGCAAATTTATGGCCTGCATTCAAAGCCTGGAAGGAATGATAGCTTTGGCTTAACATCTACTTAGAAATCGTCATTTTCAATATGTCCAGAAATATTTTCCTTTGACCCACTGGAACAGTGGCGGATTAAGGGGGGGGGGGGGGGGGGGGGAATTGAGCGGGCTGAAGCCCGGGGCCCCACAACATTTAGGGGCCCCACAAATTCACATTTTTCTAAAAGTTGTTTTTGGCAAAAAATATTTTCGAATTTTAAAAAAGATCTTCACTAGCAGAAACTACCAAAGTTTTTAAAATTTTGGTGCTGAGGGGTTGAGGCCTTGTGGGTAAATGTTATATGTTGTTAATTAACTCAATATCAATATTTATAAGCAAAAATCTTCTCAAAGTACGAATCGCAGTTGCTATCAGCTAACATTATTGCTTTGTGGGTCGCGGACAGCAATTTTTTCAAAAAAAAGTCATCCGCTTTTTACCGAGTCAAACGTCACAATAAAGAATAAGATAAATGTTAATTCAGGTAGTAATGAACAAACGATAACACTTATTTGCCACTTGCCAGCAAAAGTGCCAGACTACAGTTGAGGTTATACTAGCAGAAAATGTTTAATGTCATTGAAGAATCTAGCGTTAAAAGTTATTGCACCATCAAACAACGGTAGGCTAGCTACAACATTTAGGCTTTATAGCTTTACACTCTAGAACAGATATGGGCAAACTAAGGCCCGCGCGCCAAATCCGGCCCGCCGGTCATTTTATTCTGGCCCGCCGGCACTTACACAAACTTAAACTCCCACCGTGAATTGAGAGGAAGACCTTTTTTTTCTTTAAAAATCATGGATGGCAGTGATTTTCAACAAAATCAGCCTCAACGGTGCAAATTTCGAATAAAAAACGAGGTGAAAACCTTTCATGTTGGAAATCACATTCGTACGTGGACCGTGATCTCTAAAAAAGTCTTCACCTTGTTTTCCAATCAGCGTGCGGCCCGCGGCTTCAACAATTTTTGCAAATCTGGCCCTTCGTGTGAAAAGCTTGCCCACCCCAGATCTAGGATAAGTGGTAGTTCCAGCTTTAATGTGAAAGAATAAACTCTATTGCCGAGAGCAGTAGCATAGTATAGTTTGGTTTGTATAAATAAGGCATAGCTATATTTCAAAACAGGACAAAAACAGCGGCGGCGCTAGCTTCACGCTAGTGATAGGAAAAAACAGCGGCACTGACGCTAGCGAATTACCAGCATAAAGGGTAGCGACGCTAGTGCCCAGCTCTGCCTATACAGTACATTAATAATACAATTCATGACTGTTATTAGTTGATCAGTCGCTTTATTTCTTGATTGTTTTGAGTAAAAGATAAAGCCATCTAGGTTTCTGCATTTCCAATGAATCGATTTACCGAATCTTTGTTTATTATACAAGATTATTAGAAATGAAAACCTTTTTTCAGGGAGTCGAACCGAACCCGAACCTGAACCGCGAACCGGTAAAAACCGCTTTTTTTCGGTGAACCCGAACCGAACCTGAACCGTATAAATTTGAGATCATTGAACCTGAACCGAACCCGAACCTTCATAATTTCAAATCTGTGAACCTGAACCGAACCCGAACCTTTAAAATTTTATGCAAGCGAACCCCAACCTATAATATTTTGTGGACATAAACCTGAACAGAAATCGTTTAGCAACTATGTTTTAACCTGAGCTGATTCTTAAAAAATATTAATAAAAATCTGTAGACATGTGCTGCGATGCGTAACATTCTTTCTGCTTACTTGGAGTTTTTTCTCGTTCTTCCCGTAACTTTACAATAACCTCAACTAAATCTAGTCAGGTTTTTTATTTGTTGACGTTTCGTTGGTACTGACGACCAACATCATCAGTATGATAAAGCACTGACCTATTCCAACCTTTGCAACATTCTTTCTGCTTTTCAAAATTCAATGAATTTTTACATTTATATTTAACCATTGATTCGGGCATGCAATTTATATTTCGTTATTTTAATGATAAAAGACCATAATTTAGTTTTTGGCCAAATTAAAGATTTTGTAGTGAACCTGAACCGCAAACCGGTAAAAACCGCTTTTTTTCGGTGAACCCGAACCGAATCGGAACCTTTAAAATTTGGATTTAGTGAACCTAAACCGAACCTGAACCTTAAAAATTTAGTTTCGATGAACCCGAACCTTTAAATTTTGGTGCAACTAAACCCGAACCGAACCTGAACCCAAATTTTTGAAAAGTCTTGAACCTAAACCGGAACTGAACCGTTAAAAATAAAATTTCTTGAACCTGAACCGGAGCGATATTTTAAACGGTTCGACTCCCTGCCTTTTTTGAATTGATTTTCTATGTTTATCCTCCATTCACGAGAAAGAGAGTTGTATCGCTATATGTCATATTAGATATCCTCACTCGCTTGGGAGTTAACTTTTCTGAGGTTCTTCTTCTTTTGCTGCTTGTTCAAGCCACCACGCAGCGACAAATATCGTGAAGTACCTTATCCAAGAACACAACAACATGTCGAGGGTAGGAGTTGAACCGCAACCTTTCGATTGATTATGGTCGCCATAAAAACGGCGCTCCAGACCGTTCGGTCACGCTGCCGACGTAACTAAGAACGATTTTTAAATGATTCAATTTTTTTGGTTCGTTCATGATATAAGTACCGTACGCGTAAAAATGATTGTAAAATTAAACAAAGAAAAATATAAACCCATTAAACCGATTGGGTAAATCGATGTAATGGAAATGCACTAATTGTTTTTGACAAAGAATAATATATTTGATTTTACTAAGTAGGACTCAAAGGCAGTAATTGAGCGTGCTGAACAAAGCACAAGAAGTCCATACTGGTCTTTTCACGCTACTGATCAATATTGGTATTGTTTTTTTTTTTGAGGCTGTTCTTTCGGTTTATTGTTCTTTTCATTTTATACCGTATAAGCTTTCGCTGAACTGGGAAAGAGGGCCCCATTATTAAATTAGCCCAGGGCCCCACGTACTGTTAATCCGCCCCTGCACTGGAAGGAAGGTTTGACTGGTATCGTTAAGTCAATGGCGGAAACTTTTTTATGTCCGTTCAGCAACTGTTTCAGGCTGAAAAAAAAATCCGATGCTCGAGTTTAATCCGGCAGCACATGCTAAGTCGCGCTTCTCAGCTCAATTTCCAAAACTTTCTAAACATTTTTCATATTTAACCAAACTAACATAATATTCAAGCTTTATGAAAATAATTTGCATCTAACTCAAAACTAATATAGATGAGAATACAAAGGCTTGGCATTTTCCTCAAGACTTTCACAGAAACTTTTTTTTCTTCAAAACTTAAACTAGGCCTACAGCATTTTTTTAACAGAAGTGATATTAGAAGCGGAAACTCCACTATCTTCACTGTTATACCTGCCTACAATTTTTCAACTGCCGGATAACTGAACGTTACTAGAGAATAAGAGGAGGATGATCAGCGCGATGGTGTTTTTTGTTATTTCTGCTGACGGCTGGTTTTAATTCTTTGCAAATTGAACGTGAATTTGTTTTTCTCCGTGGACGGTTACTAGTGAAAAGGAAGAGGATTAGTTTTGCAAAATGTCTGCTGGCGGTTGGTTTAGTTCTTTGTCTGCTGACGGTTGTTATTTCTGCAAAATGTCTGCTGACGGTTGGTTTAGTTCTTTGTCTGCTGACGGTTGTTATTTCTGCAAAATGTCTGCTGGCGGTTGGTTTAGTTCTTTGTCTGCTGACGGTTGTTATTTCTGCAACATGTCTGCTAACGGTTGGTTTAGTTCTTTGTCTGCTGACGGTTGTTATTTCTGCAAAATGTTTGCTGACGGTTGGTTTAGTTCTTTGCAAATTGAATGGGCTCTAGCAATACACAAAAGTGGGTTAGTGATTAAGATAACATTCCTTGTTTTGAATTTGTTTTTCTACGTGGACGGTTGTTTTTTTTTGTGACCTTCTCATTTGCTGTCTCGTTTTACACAAATGCGGTCAAGAACAGCTAGGCCTACTGTAATTGCACAACCATTAAGTAGATTTTGTTGATCGCCCAACTTAAACTTAATTGATGTGATTCGTTAGGGAAGTCTGATATTAGGTATAGAACAAAACGGTCATGAGTGGTTGGATTTTAAAACGTTACGGGTATCTGCGACCTATCAGGAGAGTTTTGTGCTGGCTTGCCTATTTGTAAATTTTTTTGGCATAAAAAATGCCTTTTATCTAATGGCTTGCGAAGAGGGTCATGTGCATTTAATTGATCAAAATCTATACTGCGGCATAGCAAGAAATTTTGAAAGGAATGTCGGGCCACAAGCTGCCGTCATTTTGCAAAACTTAACTAGGCGGTTTTTTGCATATTTTGTGTTTTTTTTGAATTCTTCATCTCTGGTAAAAATTTCAGAAGTTTTGACCGAACCGTTTCTGAATCAATAGGTTTACAAAACACAACTTGTTGATATATCGGAAAACATTTTGCATAACCTAGCATGAAATTAATATTATTACGTCATAAATATGTATTATTAGCTTCGTCTGCAATCACTATGAAGTCATAAAAAATTGTAACAGGAAATGCTCTTGAAACTAAAAATGAAATGTATGACTTCATAATGCAAAACCTAACAAGAGCAAATACAAAACGAACAAACAAAGAGTATTTCATAATAAGTAACACAAAAACTTCAATCCAGAGTCTGATACAGTAGAATTTGCCTAAGTCGCCACCTCAAGGGAAACAGAAAAAGTGGCGACTTAGGCGAACTGGCGACTTAGGCAAACAACAGATTAATATGCTTAGGCCTACACCATTGTAGGGTATGCCTAGAGAAAAGCGAAACATAAATTTCCAAACAATGAAAACGACAACGCAACGTTATGCAACGAAAAAGCAACTTTTGAATTTGGTCAAAGTGTGCAAAGATTTCAAGATCGCCTAAATTACGGAACTCTTCGAAAAAGTTTTAAGTCACCGCTTTGCGAAATATCTGTTGAGTCAATTACAAAAAAACACATCAAAATACACAAACAGCTTACGGACAGATTTGAATCAAACCTGAGCCGACGAAGCAATAGCAACTGCAAGCAGTGGCAACTCCAGCTTTTTATGTCTACTCGGACCCGTTACCGACAGTGCTGCAAAACATTGAAAAAACAGTAAAAAAGCACCAACAAGAAACAGCAAGTTATTTCTGGTGGGCCCAAGTTATGCCAATAAATTAAACCAAAAATTGTCATAAACTACGTAATCAACGTTCGCATTGGCAGAGCCAGGCAAATACAATCGAGCCAGAGTAAGATTTGATTATAAAAAATGCTTATCTCGTTTCTCTCTAAGCAAGGCGTGTCGGGCTATTTTCCTTCAGCCCAGGCCTGCCCAACCTTTTACTGACTGAGGGCCAATTTTTTTCGCTGAATGACTTCGCGGGCCGCAGTTAAACAAAAATATAGGCTTAGTAAGGACCAAAAGGAATGTTTCGATAGTCGTTGTTATTTTGATAAGTGACCCGATTAGAGCGTTATTTTCAAAACAGTTACATATAAAAAGCATTTTATCTACGTAACCAACTTGGTGTGTAAAAAATTGTCAGTGAGAAGACTGGCATTGCTTTTCTTGCATCAAGCGTTCAATATCAGATTCTACATGTGTTACCGCTCAGGGACGCAACCAGGATTTTGTTAAGGGTAGGGGGTTCACTGAAACCCTATTCTTCTTAGCTACGTCTATACGCACTGACGCACCACAAAGAGGGAAACGATCAGGAGTCTGGGGGCGGAGATCCCCCAGCCGCCGGAGGCTATGAGGGCGTAGTTCCCCAGACGCCATCGAGTTTTCACGGTTTTCACTTAAAAAATACACACTTTTTATCGAAAAAGGACATAGCGGTACTTGCAGGGACTGCAGTCACTGTAGACACCTCAAAAATATTTTAGTAGCCTATGTCTAGCAGAAACTTGGCTAAAAAATGAAAGGAAGCCGAAAATTGCCGCATTTGATTGGATGACGAAGCACAATGAAACTGCATAACCTTTCGTTTACATTTAGACTAAAAATATGCTTTTTAATATTTATTTCCGGCCCACTTGTGTCGGCGGGCCGCATGTGGCCCGCGGGTTGGGCACCCTTGCTTCAGCTCGAGCTAGACAAACCGCTGAGCACAAAAACGCAACAGTCGTCACACGCACCGGGAATTTATACGATAACTGTTCCTCTCATTAAACTTGACATGATTCTAGTTCAAAAATTGTAAACTGATTTTGCAGAATTTAAATCTAACAAAGCCTTCCATTATTTCGTAACTAGGACTTAGCCAGAGTGCCGGAGTCGCCAGTGACAACAATTCTAAAAGCAAAAACACCACGAGAAAGTAAATAAACCAGTTTAGTCACTGCTTTTCTTTTTTTTTGGTTTTGTAGAGGCTCGCTCCAAACGCTCTTCCACGGATTCGATTTTTCAAAAGTCGTGTCACCACCTTTAATTTTTTTAATGACTTTTCTTTGTGATATATTTCTTAATGAAAGTTCAACTTGTTTAACATCTGGATTTGTATCACGACGCAAGCACGTTCTCTAAATAAAATCACATACGTAATGTTCTACATGCAAATTTGTCCTCTTTTTAAGAAAAAAGGAGAGGGCGTTAAAGAACTCGCTCATGCGTTGCCAAAAACCTGCCTGTCACTCCAAACTAGAAAATGACCTTATATATCTTTTTCAACGGCACAAAAAGGGAACTTTTCAACGGCACAAAATGCTTTTCGCAAGGAAAACTGCGCTGAATTTTTCAAAATTTTCCATTAAACTAGCGTTTGCTGCAGATTAACTTTAACTGGCACACAGCTAATTCTAAAGCTAACTGCAGGGCCGAAAGCTTACAACACCTTATTTTCAATAGGATTAGAACAAAACATTAGATGCAATGTGAAATGCAAAAGTAAGATGCAAATCAATTAAGCCTGCTTTATTGTAATAGAAAAATGAAGTGAATAAGCCAATTGTACTTACCAGATTGCCGAATAAGGCCTCCAGGACGTCCTGTGTTACAATGCGTAAACAAACTTTCTCAACACCAAATAGGTACTTCGCTAGCGCGATGAGGTTTGTTGTACTAAATATCAAGCCTTCAAAAGTGGGCTTCGCCATTATCCGCTTTTTCTCTACCGGACAAAATAACTCCACTTCGTTCTGCATGAAAAGTTCAGTTATTATTACGAAGCCGTGATTGAAAGGCAATCATTCAGCTGTCCAAAAATAGGCAAGGTTGGGCTGTTTTCAGCTTTTATTTTAGTTTAACAATGTTAAAAGTATGAATTTAGTTTAAGCTTCTTGCATTCATTGCTTACCTTTCAATCCAATAAATATTGCACAAACACCCCACAGCAACCTTCCATCGTCAGGGCCTGAGATAAGATTCGATGGGCCACACGTAACCATTTCAAACCACCTTAACATATACCAAATCGTAAAGCAAAACTTAAAACTAAAACGTCTGTAACAACTTTTTTCTGGTAATGCCAGATTTACGATACGAGCAGGGGTTTAAGCCTTTTAATACGCTTTTATTTACACTAAACTCTAAAAAAACGAATTAGGTGTAAAACATTTCAAAGTATAACGCAGTTCCATTGGATCTGGGTACATCTTGTCGCAATGTCTGGGCGATATTCCAATGCAGAGTATTACTTGCAACTGACACTTTGAAAAGTGCAATTCACAGTAAAAAAAATGCAAATAAAACTACTCACCAAGAAAGCTGGTTAAGGTCGAAAAACGAATATTTGGGAGCAAAACACCTTCTAAATTGATTTCCCTCCAAAAAAAAGAAATGGATGACAGAGAGACATCTTCTCCAAAACAAATACTAGAAAAGGATGAAATTCAATGATTAAGTTTTATTTCAGTTATTCGAAAAACTACCGGTATAATCACATCATCACAAAACCACTTCAAGAAAAGTGCTTACCAAATTTTTGGACAAATCCAGTTTCTTAAGGGTAGCTTTCCAACATCAGATTTCCATAACGACTTACACAAGACCGTGTACCTGTAAACACAATCTGCTTCATGAAGTCATTATACTGATAAGTGCTAATGAATCATGCATAACCAAATCATGATAACTACTTGTAACAAATACAGAAATTCAGGAAAATAAAAAATGCATAGTTTTAGCAAGCAGACTGTTTTACCACAAATGCTTGCTTCAACAAAATTTTTAAGCAATTTAAAAATTAACTTACAACTTGATCTATTTCCAAGGGCATTGAAGCTCTTCTGCAGTTGTTCACAAGAGAAATGCCTAACTGGGGGTGGTGGTGAATGACGAACCAATGGAGCTTTTCGTTTCTAGAAAGCAATAACTGAGAACAATGAAAAAATTCTTTTATGATTTGGTGTTCTGTATTTAAAACAAAGTAATTATCAAACTAATTTACACACCTTTATTTCTTTAACTTTTTTTGGCAAGTTTTCACTCGTAACCGCCCCTATTCCAAATTGCTTTTTGGATCCTCGCACAATATCATAATTAAACTGACGATCACATGTACAGTTTGTTTAGGTAGAAGTTCTTTTATTTTGTCACCTTTCTGATAAGCCCGAACTTGTAACAGAAAGCTAGTGAGATTTTGATAGTGACCTCTTTCTTCGTCAGATTTTTTTCACAAATCAGGATGAAGAATTTTAAATATTGCTTTTTTTGCATCAGTACCAGGATATTTGGTTTTATGTGAATAATTACATCCAGGAATGCTACACCACCTCATTGCAAATGCATATCAAATCAACAATCTTGCTTGTCTACCAGTCTACAATAGCTAACAGTAGCAACACTGAAAAAAATTGTCAAACCATTGACCTAGCATGCCATACTACATATCATGATGAAATCTTACTGGTATGCATAACTTCACTTAATAACTGCGCATAAACAAATAAACACAATCACATAATACAACATTAGTTATAACAGTGGTCTACTCACTACTAGGCTTATATACTCTTAAAGCTACTGAAGCTATGCTGCTCTGTAGGCTATGTTAGTCAGTGTTAACCACAACACAACAAAGACAAATTCATAAGCAAAAAAAAGAATTTTAACTGTAATGCAATGAACAAAGTTTTAACAATGATGAAAAAAGCACTGGTAGGCTTACCATCCTTTCAAAAGCTACGACTTGGTATATTAATTAAAAGTACCGGCACTGGTATATAAATATAAAGTCTGGTTGAACAAGCAGTTTGAGCCATTAAATGTATCTGAAATACACTGCAGTTGAACATTTTGCTGTCAAGCAACCTCCACTTACTGACCTACCAGTAGACTATACCAGACTGTACCTGTGCTACACAGTTGTTGTGCACACAGTCATTACCAGTATTGTAGCTAGCCATTGATAGCCGGCAACCATTAATAGAATGTGATTGCACGATGACCTAATTCACATTTTTCTAAAAGTTGTTTTTGACCAAAAATTTTTTCGATTTTTAAAAAAGATCTTCACCAGCAGAATGTTCCAAAGTTTTTAAAATTTTGGCGCTGAGGGTTTGGGGCCTTGGGGGTAAATGTGATATGTTGTTAGTTAACTCAATATCAATATTTATAAGCAAAAATCTTCTTAAAGTACGAATCGCCAATGCTGCCACAGAAAATTTTCAAAAATCACAAGATTTTTGAAAAAAAATCACAAGATTTGGACTCAAAATCACAAGTTTACAAAATCAAACTTTTGATGACTTTTTATGCCAAATTGAAGTCAGTTATCACATCTGAATCAACAGTCATGACTTTTGAACTACATAGACTTTCGTAAAAGAAACTATAATGTGTTTGTTTCTAATTCTAAACTCCGAAAAAAATCAAATGATTACTCAAAGTCACAAAATTTTCGTTTATGAGATGTAATTAGCCTCAAGAGCGAATGCTATCAAGAACTTAAACTACTAACTTCACGTAAGCTTAGTAATTTCAGGTTGATAAAAACGTGAGACATTGAAATTAACAGATAAAACAATTTCAAAAGCTTAAAAAAACACAAACCACAATATCAAAGAAAAAACAAGCATACTATATGATAATTTCAGATAAAATTGCCATCACGCTTAACAATAGTGAAAATCAACGCAAACTTGTAAAAAGCACAACTCAAAATTCAGATTGAAAACAACTTTAATGGCATAGCAAAAAGTAATGCCACTTGGATAAAATTACTGCACTGCATACACAACTCCAACAAAAAAAAAACATTTTCAAAATAGTGGTGCTGTTAGCTGTAGGTAAAACTCAATTAGGCCTATGCTCCAGTCCAAACAACAGTGACTTTTTACCAAAACTCCACCTCAAAATTCAGATTGAACACTAACTTCACTTACACACTAAGCCCACAGCCACTACTGCAGCCCAGAGCCAGGATTTTGCAATGGGGGAGGGGGTTAAAAATGACACCATTTTTGACCATGCGTTATATATAGGAGCGGATCTCGAAAGTTTTGGTAGGGTACATATAATTTTGAATTAGGTAGAATGTTAACTAAATACAAAGACGTTTACACTTGGAAACGGGCGTAAATAAGCCTTTTGAAAATGTTTTGTGTCAAGGGCGTATCCAGAATTTTTTTCAGGGAGAGGGCATCAATTTTTGTCACTTTTTTCAAACGTATTTTTCCAGCAGAGTTAATTTTAAAAAATTTAAGTGCCAAAAACGACTCTAGGTGGATCCGGGAGCATGCTCCCCAGGAAAAAATTTTTAAAATTAGCATACTGCAATGGCCATTTTAGTGCTTTCTGAACAATTTATAAGGAAAATTTGTCATATTTTTGGCCCTAGCTTTGAGCACTTCACCAATAATGCATTTTGTTCGCACAGCTTCGATTATGTATGACGTCATTTGAGACTCAATGGGGGGTTGTAACCCCCAAAACCCCTCCCATGGCTCTGGGCTACGCCAATGCCCACAGCTACTGGCTAACAACACTAACAGTTTTCTTCACTATCCAGTTCACTTTACAGACAAAAAACCTTCCAGTACTTTAACAGGTTACCCTGTACCAATATCCGCACCACACATTCTTAAGTCGATCTACTGTAGATACTAAGCTGGACTATAATTAGCAGATCTACCAGCACTGAGTGCCAGTTATCCACTGTTTGTTTCCTCTAAGGTGCAAAACTTGAGAAAAATAAGAAGTTTCGGGCAAAATTTTGCTGTATTTTTCTAAGCTTGCTGACTGGACAATGGAATGGTGATTTTTTGTTGGAATCAGAATCAAGGCGTTTAATACTTTGATGTGAAACAAAAGTCTCATACAATTTGAGGCCAAAATGGACTCAACTTTCTTTGACACCCCTAAATTTTTGGGCAAATTTTTTGCAAAAATTCATGTTTGGGCAAATTCGCACTTGCTAACAACTTATCTAGGGAACAGTGCAGGCATCTATAACCATGCTAATGGTGGGCTATGTAGTAATTTTATCGGTTAAGTTAATCGGTATATTTGCACGGATAAGAATCATGAGTCATGACACCTGACACCAACCTAACAAGTGACACTGTGACAAGTGCACAAACCTCATGTGCGTTACCGAGCACTATTTTGCTTTTATGGTTCCGCAACACGCATTCCGAATTCGATGTGCTGAAACTGCCGAGTGCCGATGGCCCGAGATCCTTGATGAAAAGATGTTGCCATGTTAAACAGAAAACTATTTTCCTGCGGAGTTGGAAAGCTTTTTATGTATTAAAACATCCGATTTAAGCATTTTTTCTTGAAATACCGACCAAACATTGTTTCAACGAAAAATCACAAGATTTTGCCCAAAATTCGCAAGATCAAAATCAAAATCACAAGATCTTGTGGAAAATCACAAGGCGTGGCACCATTGCGAATCGCAGTTGTTATCAGCTAACATTATTGCTTTGTAGGTCGCGGACAATTTTTTTCAAAAAAAAGTTATCCGCTTTTTACCGAGTCAAACGTCACAATAAAGAATAAGATAAATGTTAATTCAGGTAGTAATGAACAAACCAGAGCATCGAACCGCTTGAAATATCGCTCCGGTTTTGGTTTAGATTCCGCAAACTTCATTTTTAGCGGTTTAGCTCCGGGTCAGGTTTTTCGACGTTTAATTTTGAAGGTTCAGTTCCGGTTAAAATTAAAAATACTTTGATTTATCGGGTTCAGGTTCGGTTCAGGTTCGCAGAAGCAAAAGTTTAAGGGTTCAAATTCGGTTTGGGTTCAAAAATTTAAAACCGTCAATTCGACTTATGTTCTGGTACAACAGCCACGTACGCATTTTTTTCAAAAATAGTCACTGTATTGAGGCTGACTGTACTTTTTAAGAAGGTACTGTAGCTCACAAGCAATGTCCTCAGAGGCCGAAACAACCTCAGATTAACTTCAGATGTCCGTAACTGCAGTTATAGCTACCATAACAATTATTCTTCAAGAAAAATCTTCTTAAGAACGCAAATGCATTTTTAGTCCAAAATTAATAGCCCAGTCCAAAAAAGACGCTCCGCTCTGGGTTCAGGTTAGACAAAAATTATTTTAACGGTTCACATCCGGTTAAGGTTCAAGAGTTTTGATGACCTTGGGTTCAGGTTCGGGTTAGGTTCGCCTCTATTAAATTATAAAGGTTACGGTTCGGTTCGGGTTCAATAAAAGGAAGCGGTTAATACGGGTTTTCGGTTTACGTTCCGGTTCGGTTCGACGCCCTGGAACAAACGATGATACTTATTTGCCACTTGCCAGCAAAAGTGCCAGACTACAGTTGAGGTTATACTAGCAGAAAATGTTTAATGTCATTGAAGAATCTAGCGTTAAAAGTTATTGCACCATCAAACAACGGTAGGCTAGCTACAACATCTAGGCTTCATAGCTTTACACTCTGGAACAGACATGGGCAAACTAAAGCCCGCGCGCCAGATCCGGCCCGCCGGTCATTTTATTCTGGCCCGCCGGCACTTACACAAACTTAAACTCCCACCGTGAATTGAGCGGAAGACCTTTTTTTTCTTGAGATCATGTATAGCAGTGATTATGAACAAAATCAGCCTCAACGGTGCAAATTTCGAATAAAAAACGAGGTGAAAACCTTTCATGTTGGAGATCACATTTGCACGTGGAGCGTGATTTCTAAAAAAAAAAGTCTTCACCTTGTTTTCCAATCAGCATGCGGCCCACGGCTTTAACAGTTTTTGCAAATCTGGCCCTTCGTGTGAAAAGCTTGCCCACCCCAGATCTAGGATAAGTGGTAGTTCCAGCTTTAATGTGAAAGAATAAAATTTATTGCAGAGAGTAGTAGCATAGTATAGTTTGGTTTGTATAAATAAGGCATAGCTATATTTCAAAACAGGACAAAAACAGCAGCGGCGCTAGCTTCGCGCTAGTGATAGGAAAAACAGCGGCACTGAAGCTAGCGAATTACCAGCATAACGGGCAGTGGTGTAAAGTAACGAAATACTTTCACTTGAGTCGATTACTTGAGTAGTTTTTTTCGGTAACGAGTACTTTTTTGAGTAGTTTTTTTTTTTGGCTACTTTTACGTTTGCTTAAGTACTTTTAGTATAAAGTAACTCTACTTGGGTAGTTTTTATTTTAGAAAAGTAGAAGTAGTTTACTATAGTGGCAATTGAGTTACAGTCTCGCCTTGAAATCCCTCGTTGCGCCTAAAATCTGTATTTACACTCCAATTCTCCATTATTCAACTCCGTAACACTCGGTCTTGTCATCGCCATGGAAACTTCACTCCATGCGATAAGAATTACGCTGTCGCCTTTGATACTAAACGTCATGCAGGGAAGCTATAAATACCAATTCTTAAGTCATTGGTTTAACCCAACTCTGAATCGAACCCCGAGTCTACCATTCCAGAAGCAGACGCTCTATCCAATCGGCCATCTGGGCGGTAATAATTTCTTTTGTTTCACCATTTTGCCACCTTCAAAGCAAGTCCATCATCGCCGCAGCAGCAAGTGTGTAGTTGACACTTTAACGCTTGAAAACGCTTTACGAGTACTTTTACTTGAGTAGTTTTTAAATGACTACTTTTTTACTTTTACTTAAGTGCTTTTTTAAGTCAATACTTTCTACTTTACTTCGAGTAGTTTTGCCGTCAGTAACAATACTCTTATTTAGGTACAGTTTCAAAATACTTTTTACACCACTGATAACGGGTAGCGACGCTGATGCCCAGCTCTGCCTATACATTAATAATATGAGTAATGACTGTTTTCAGTTGTTCAGCCGCTTTATTTCTTGATTGTTTTGAGTAAAAGATAAAGCCATCTAGGCTTCTGCATCTCCATTGAATCGATTTACCGAATCTTTGTTTATTATACAAGATTATTAGAAATGAAAACTTTTTTTGAATTGATTTTCCATTTTTATCCTCCATTCACGAGAAAACGAGTTGTATCACTATATGTCATATTAGATATCCTCACTCGCGTGGGAGTTAACTTTTCTGAGGTTCCTCTTCTTGTCCTTTGTTGAATTCGCTGCTTGTTCAAGCCATCACGCAGCGACAAATATCGTGAAGTACCTTATCCAAGAACACAACAAGATATTGAGGGTAGGAGTTGAATCGCGACCTTTCGATTCATCATGGTCGCCATAAAAATGGCGCTCCAGACCGTTCGATCACGCTGCCGACGTGACGGAGAACGATTTTAAAATTATTCAATTTTTTTGGTTCTTTCATTGTTTATGTATCGTACTCGTAAAAATGATTGTACAATTAAAAAAAAGGAAAATATAAACCCATTAAACCGATTGGGTAAATCGATGTAATGAAAATGCACCAATTGTTTTTAACAAAGAATAATATATTGATCTTACTCAGTAGGACTTAAAAGGCAGTAATTGAGCGTGCTGAACAAAGCACAAGAAGTCCATACTGGTCTTTTTACGCTACTGATCAATATTGGTATTGATTTTTTTTTTTTTTGAGGCTGTTTTTTCGATTTATTGTTCTTTTCATTTTATATTGTATAATCTTTCCGTAAACTTGGGAAAGAGGGCCCCATTATTAAATTAGCCCAGGGCTCCACGTACCGTTAATCCGCCCCTGGTAATTAGTGCAGACCAACTGGTATAACACAGTAGGCCAATTGGTAACAGTGCTAAACTGCTGTACTGGTAGGGACTGAGGAAGGTTTATCTTAACACTAACAACAACTAGGCTATACCAGCATACTCAAACTTAATATTTTGATCTTTTCACTGTCCTGGGCTAAATATAAACTAAAGAAGCATCTAAATTACCTCTCATTCTATCCTAGCCTGCCAACAGCGGGCCAAATCCTACCGGCAAATGTGCTAGTGGGTGGATATTATACAGTGTAAAAACCAATCTGGCAAGTTTCGGTAACTAGCCTGTGACCAGTACCTATTAACCAACCTAAGCCGACAAAAGTTTCGTAGCTGGTTAAATTCAGTAAAAAACAATTCACTTTTGCCATTACGCAACACCATTAATTCCCCCACCCCCCAACAGTGCTTAATTTGCAACGAAAGTCTCAACAAGCCTCAATACCACCAGCTAAACCCGCATGATATTTCGCATCAAACCTGCAAAATTGGCACCTCTACTGAAGCGTGACTGAACTTTTCGGCAAACTTCGCCAACATTTCAGCTGGTATTTTGAACTTTTTTAGCAATGTTTATTTGTATAAATAAAAATCACTAAAACAATTTAAAAATCAATAAAAAGCTATTTTGCAAATTTTATTTAAATTGGTCCTCGAACAACAGAGTAATGACATTTTGAAAATATTGCAATCAGTGATGCGTGACGCCTATTCCAATCCACTAAGCTAGGGTGGAAACTCAAACCTAAACCGAAACCTCAAAACCCGGTTTTAAAGGAAATTTTGGAAACCGAAACTGAAACCTACTTAGCTAAAATTTTGAAAACCTAAACTTGAACCAAAACCGTTTTTTCTTGACACGTCAAAACCGAAACTGAAACTAAAACCTGTTCAAAATTTTCTAAGGTTTTGGGTTGTAAAAATTGTCATCACCATCCTTACCAGCACAGTTTCTTTAACGCTGAGCGTCGAATAGAGAAGCTGTGAATACTAATTTTTGAGTCTTGGTTTCATCAGATTCGGAATCATACCCAAGTCGACAACTTCTGAAGCAATTGCTCTCCTCACGCGGCCATCTGACCTGCTACTTATCATCGTAATAAAACAAAAACGCCAAGAAGTAGAGGATTTAAATAATCCGTATTTACCGTAAAATAACTTTCTTGAATGAAACTTAAACCGAAACTAAAACCCAGAAACCGAAGCTGCACGTAAGCAAAACTGAAACCAAAACTGGAACCTATTTTTCAACAGCCGCGAAACCAAACCAAAACTGAAACCTGACATCTGGGTTTCAACACACCGAAACTGAAACTGACACCCTAACGCCAAGTAGCCAGGTTTCCACCCTTGCCACTAAGTAAACGAGCGGCAAGATATGCGACAGTCTGTTTTGAACAAAACTGCTACAGCGATTTTGTGCTGACTGCAACGTTTTTGTGCTTACTGGTGGCAGTTTTTGAGCTTACTGGTAGGCTAAAAGAAAATTTTTTGTTTATTCCATTACCCCCACTCTTCCCCATCTCGAATAAAAAAAAAAGTTTTCTGTTATCCCGCAGAAAATAAACCGACTATGTCGAGAAAGAAAGTTTCACCTGGAGCAGCATCGAACTCTCAGCCCACGAATTGCCATTCCTGCATTCCAACCCCTACACCACGCCGCTTATGGCGCAATTTCGTACAATGTTGTTAGTTATAGTCAGCTTGTTATCGTACGTACTTTTCTTACGCATCACGTGATTTTCAAAAAGGCTGTAGCGGTTTTGTTCAAAAGAAACTGTCGCATATCTAGCTTCTCGTGACTAAGTAATCTATGCACTGACAAAATAAGTTTGCACTTGACCCAGTAATGGGCACGATAAACCTTTCTGTACCAAAGCGATAACGATAATCGATAGTTTCAAAAATACTCTGGGCGATACCGATAAATCTCAATTTTTTGAAGCGATATCGGTAATCGCTAAATTATCGCCGATAAATTTTTCCGATAAATGTTACGGTAAATTTTCAACGTGTTTGACGAAGTTTTTTTTCTTGTAAGTCAAATCACAAGTGTTTTTCTACATTTTTCAAGAAAAGAGAGCAATTCACGGACTCAGAACCGTGAATTTTGCCATAGCGCCAATTCCTTAACTTTGAACACTGTGTGCATAAAGAATCGTTTGTCGCGATAATTTATCGGCGATAACAAAATAATATCGGTAATCGATAAATCCAAAGTATTTTGAGCGATAACGATAATCGGTAAAAATTATCACCGATAAATTATTGCGATAAATGCCCATCTCTGACTTGACCAAGGTTTAAGGAGTCGTGGCGCGAATTCCGCGAAAGTTTGAAATAGCTACTGTTTCGGTGGAGAATAAGACCCTAGTCCCTAATTTACAAAGCTGACAATTTTAGGCCTTAATTGCAAAATATAGTGCTGTACCTTCTCGTTACGTAATATTTTCTACTATAGAAGCTTCGTCCTTGGTCAAAACTTAAAACGAAAAGATGTAAAATCGCTAAAACGATTCAGCATTATGTAGAGGTTTACCCTGCGGTTTATGTTAACATTTCACAGCCTATCGGTAGGCGTGCAAAGTTTGTAAGTTCAAGCTCGGTATGTTAAATTAGTCTAACAATCTTACTTACAGGCAAACATGCTAGCAAAACCCTGTACTTGGTTGCAATGTGCGTGGACTGTCCCCTGTTTAGCGCCTGGGCATACAATGAACCGGCCCGGAAATCGAACCTACCCGTGACCAACCGCACCAGTAGCGATGTCTCTAATTCCCCAAAATTCGCTTTTTAGCTATTGAGGTCATAATAAGCCCTAATTTGTGTCTGCTAAAGCGAGACAGCGCTGTTTCTGGCTATTAGCCTTCATCAGCCGCCCTCAGGTAAGAAATAATTACCTTCCAGGACGAATGATCTTGCCAGGATTACTCATCCCTTCGGATAAATATTTCTTAAAGATTTTAGCCTTTGTGGTACGCATATCCACTCGATTGGCTACGTCACCATTCCTGTCAAACTCTTTACATGACGAATGATCTTGCCAGGATTACTCATCCCTTCGGATAAATATTTCTTAAAGATTTTAGCCTTTGTGGTACGCATATCCACTCGATTGGCTACGTCACCATTCCTGTCAAACTCTTTACATGGCCAGGGTGAAGAGCAAACAACTAAAAAGCAATGTCCTTCCTGGCCTACCGGACGGGAAGTCATGACGACTTCCTCTTGTAGGGTCATAGACTATAACAGCACTCCATCACCAACAGTGCAAGGCACTCCAGTAAGTCGTACCGTAGAGCGAGACATCGCTGTTTCTGGCTACTATCCTTCATCAGCCGCCCTCAGGTAAGAAACAATCATCTTCCAGGACGAATGATCCTGCCAGAATTACTCATCCTTTCGGATAAATATTTCTTAAAGAATTTAACCTTTGTGGTACGCATATCCACTCGTGTGGCTACGTCACCATTCCAGTCAAACTCTTTACTTGGCCAGGGTGAAGAGCAAACAACTAAAAAGCAATGTCCTTCCTGGCCTACCGGACGGGAAGTCATGACGACTTCCTCTTGTTGGGTCAGAGTCTTTTTTTGCATCATGTTTGTAACGACTTACTGGAGTGCTTTGCACTGTTGGTGATGGAGTGCTGTTATAGCCTCTGACCCAACAAGAGGAAGTCGTCATGACTTCCCGTCCGGTAGGCCAGGAAGGACATTGCTTTTTAGTTGTTTGTGTCTGCTACGTTGCATTGCACGTGCATCAATGCATGCGTTATTGAGAACTTTGGCACCTTAAGTGAAGCGTGACTGAACTTTTTACGTCACAATGCAGTTTCCAATCCACTAAGTAATCCATGGTCAGTGGCTTCTGTAGACTTACGACTACTCAACATAATACTTTCTCGGAATCGTTGAGTATATTGTATGCCTACACAGACTTTAGATCCCTTTGTTTCTGCAGAAGCTGAACATTTGAGAAATAAAGAACACAAACAGAAAGGACTTTTTGGATTGCTGTACAACAACATAATATTTATTTAAACACTCAAGATGCAGTCTTAAAGAAATCCGAGATTTTCGACTGTTTTGCATTTGCCAAGGACTTTTCCATTATGTACGAATGGATTTTGGTCAATGGCGAGAATGTCGTTAAAGAACATTTGTTTCTCTATACAGTACAATCTTCTCTATGCGCTTATTCTTCTTGCTCTGTGCTCTTTCTGTCTTCTTATTAATCTATTCTCTGCTGTAACCTTATTTTTTGCCCATTCCCAAGTCACTAAGTACTGTAATTTATTGCAAATAAGCTGATAGCTTTTCTAACTAACATAGCCAGGCTGCTTCACATGGCAATAAGATGGCTAACTGAACGGAAGCTAAACCTGGTGAAAACAATCTAAAGTGATGAAATAATGGGGTTATGAAGGAAGTTTGTGACGCACAGTGGGGTTGTGCTGCATCAGTCTGACATCTTAGGCAAATTTTTTTGCTCATGGTGAGCTAAAACAGTGGCGAGTTAGGCGAATCGACGAGTTAGGCGAAGACAACTTAGCCGAACTTGATAACACAGAAAACAATAGGCTCTCAGCCGGGACCAAGCGATATGTGGCGACTTAGCCGAACTGGCGACTTAGCTGAAGTCGACTTTGGCAAATTCTACTGTACTATGTCAATGCTAAAAAACTCACTCTGGAAAGAATAAGGTCTTTTGAAATTATAAAACACAAAAAGTGCTTTTTCTCGAAAAGTAGACAAGCAATAAATTGTAGTCGTTAGGTTTTGCAAGATGAGGGCATCCCCAGTAAACTACAAAAGTCATTCAAAGAGTCTGGCATAATTATCTCAATTACTTAGTAGCATCTGTTCTTTTTTACTGAGAAACAAAGTCAAAGGAGGAGGGGAAGTCCCAATTACGTTCCTGACCATAAAGCAGTTGGTTTTAAATTAAATCTTCGCGAAATGCAAAAAAAGACAAACATGACGCTTTAAACTTTCCTTCGTTCGAGCGTAATAAAGAACTACGGAAAAAACTGACATGATGCTGAACGCATAGTTTACTATATAACATTTATAAGTAGCAACCAGGGCCGTAACTACGTCAGGCGGGGCCCCGGAGCAAACATCTATTGTGAAACCCATTTTTAACATTTTTTTTATTGTGTAATAAGTCTGAGCAAATATACGTCGTAAACTAAAGTTTTTTGACATTTGAGGAAAGGACCCTTTAAGAGCTATATTTACGATATTTTAGTGAAACGGAGATGACTATGCCATGCGGATAAATTGTTCTACACAAAAAAAATGAACGTGCAACAGCCTACTTTTACATCAGCATAAACGAGGCAACTAATAAAGAACAATTTGTTGATGCCAATCGTCAGAGATGTCGAAAGGGTAAAGGGAACAGTATCTGAAAAGGACACTTTAGTGGTGAAATGTATAATTATAAATAGCAGATTAATTATGGTGTTGCACAATAGACTACTAAATTATCAATTTTTGTTCACGTAAAAAACTAAATGTTAGGTTTAATACGATACTCAGTTTGTTTCTACAATCCTGATGCATTTTGACTGATTCTGACAAAAACTTTTGAAACTCTGATAAAGTAGTAAAATATAGATTAAACCAAAGAAATAGCCTAATTCAATAATATTACCCAACAATTACCAATCAAAAAAGCAAATCTGTCTGTTCCGACATCCTTGCCACTCAGGTAACGTCAATTTAATTGAAAATTGTTGGTGCTGCTTTTGCACTGGCAATCTGTTGTATAACTTTTCTAAGATCTAAATTTTAAGCTCGTTCATTCTCTATCGACAGCAGAGCCAAACCGCTAAGTCCCTCTTGAGACATTAAGCTTCTAGAGAAGCTTTTAATTAGTTTGAATGCGGAAAAAGACCTTTCGGCCGTCTTTGCATTGGATTTATTTGTTTATCCTCCTACCAGAGCGAAAAAGCAATCAAAGCGTTATAACGAGCTTCACTGCAAATAAAATTGGGTAGACCTATTGGTAAAACTCCACTCAACCCAATTCATATTTGGGTAAAACACGTTTTACCCAAAATATTTTGGGCATAAATCGATATGCCCAAAACACAACTTAAATAATTTTTTTGGGTAAAAAAGTTTTTGGGTAAACGTGAAATTTTGTGGGCAAATATAATTTTTACCCAATTTTTTGGGGGGTAAACACACCTTCTACCCAATTGCGACTTTTTCGCTTTTGGGTAATTTTTTTATACTTAACAAAATAATTTTGGTATTTTTGAAAATTACCCAAACGTTAAAAACTTTCGTTGCATTATTAAAAAATGTAACCCAACTTTATATTGAACAAAATAAAACTTACTCAAATGTCCGAGTTCGAAATTCTGAAGAATATTTAGTGAATACGTAACTTTCACTAGTTTTTCTTTTGCTGTATGCAGCTGAAACTTATACCATATAGCGTTATGCAGGTGATGAAGGCAGCAGCAGCGTGATGCAACTTTTCCTCAGGGTCATAAGAGTCAAGCAACCACCCTTGTACCGACGGATAAATCAAAATCTAAACAGCGGACTTTTATTGTTATTCAGATTTCCGAAAACAAACAGCATTCATATGAGTTCTCGATATACCCTGCTGCTGCTGCTTGGACTCCTGTAAGGTCAAAATTAATGCATTTTGGAATAAAATGCAGTGAAGTTTCATCTAAAAACTGCGCTTAAAGAAGGACTTTCTGTCTTTAAAATATCGTTTCAGATGTTGACATTTTGATAAATAATTGAGCGTTGCAATTTCGAGGTGCTATAAAGGGGGAATCTTATAACTTTCTTTGCCCTGAAAGATTGGCTTGGACCAAACAGGCGTGTTTAGAAAACCTGCTATCACTTGGCCACCTGCCATATTTAAGTGGCGTAGCCAAGGGTGGGAGGTACCGGGGTCATGCCTCCTTAAATTTTACGAAAACAGAAAAAACGATGCAAAAACTAGCACTCACTTTGCTTACATTAAGCTATACAGCATAGTCATGAACCCCTTCAAATACTTTTTGGCGACGCCGCTACGACCTGTCTATTTCCTAAAGGTGCGCGAATCCTGTTAGGTGCTTTCCCCAACTGAACAAGTAAACTAACTGACTTGTTTTTTGCACGGTTGTTTCAATGCTCGACGTCAAACAAAGAAGTTGAATTGTAGATCTCGAGTCTTACTAAGCTATTTTGGCTGTTAAAAGCTATTATCTGATATACTGTACGTGCATCTACTGGCCAATCAATTTAAAATGATAGGCTCACCTATGCTGTGCAAGTAAAAAAAGTTTTAGTGGGTTGTGTGCACTAATTTTTTCTCTGGACAACAGCCCGGATTAAAAAAAGGGAATTAATCTAACCTTATATAGGTTCAGTATAAACGGACAGTGTGGAGAACAAACCGACAAGCTCGCTTTTACTGTCGTCAGGAAAAGGCACTTGGTGGAACTACTTTTTCTTTTTGTTGCATAGATTGACCTAAATATTATTAGATACGCTGTTTTCAGATAGGTCGGTAGCTGAGCAAGTACGCGTACACTAAAGATTATAGGCTAAAACATTGACTGTTAGAAATTTAAGCAACGCAGTAAAAAATTTGCAAGAGGGATGGTTGAAACTGAAGAACTTGAACGTTATGGAAAAAAATCTTAACAGCCATAATGTAATACAGTTCACAACAGTTCCAAAGATTTCATCTTTGTTTATAGAATTTCTTGGCTGTTGCACAAACAAAAGTGAGGTAGGCATTAACGTTTAGGCCCCAGAAAACGTTTTAGTAAAACGAAGTATGGAAATGGGTAACCAGATCATCAAAAAGCTCGCTTGTGCAATATCCCCTTTAACATTCGCAACACTACCAGTAATGGTAGCGTATTTAGGGGGGCATTGGGCCATGCCCCCCCCCCTTTTGACTCTGCCTTTTAGTAACCAAGAACAAAATTAATTGTGCCAAGTAACTGAAATATGCCATACTCTTTTGATGGTTTCTGTAGCTTATGGCTAGGGGCGGATCTAGGGGGGTAGAATGAGGGGTATGCATCCTCTACCAGCCATTTTCAAAGTTGCTTTGAATGTATACAATTTTTCCATAATTTCGAACCTCTTCGATAGCGATAAGCCTTACGCCTTGAGCACGCATAATTAAAAATGTGCGAACAAAATGCATCATATTTTGCGAAGCACTCAGATTAGGGTCAAACAATTTGAACAAAATTTGCCTGAAAATTATTCAAAACGCACTAAAATAACCATTAGAGCATGTAAATTTTCAAAAATTTTCCGAGGGAGCATGCTTCCGGACCCCCCTTGAGACTTTCTTGCTTCTCAATCAGCTTCAACTTTGTTTTGCCGAAAAAAATACTCTTGCAAAAAGTGTGGAAATTATGGCTCCCCCCCTTTTAAAATTTCTCGTTACGCCACTGAACACTACCATTGGCCTTCAAGTTTAAACCAATCTGAAAAGTCTCACGGCGCTAAAGAGAATAGATTACATTCGAAATACCTAACTATATGCAGGTAATAGAAAAGCAATCGCAAAATATAGCTTCTTTTGCCATCAGCTTGAAAGCCATGCTTTTGTGTGACAAATCATAGGCAATTCAAGATAAAATTGGACTACATTTGTTCATTTGCAGACAGTATTTTATTTTAAGAAAATATTTATTTGCGAAGAGCCTGTACACTGATCACTGCATGCAGCGAAAATAAAATCAAATTTAAAAAAATATTGGGTATGGAATACCCAAAATGACGTATTTTCAAAAATACCGCTAATGAAATATTATTATGATTCTTTGTTTTATATACAAATCGGAACACCTACAATAGCAGAATATCAAAATCGCTTCTTGAAAGATCCTCCGTATGAAATGCAATGGTAAGTATAGGCTTTAAATAGACCCAGTAGAATAACCATGGAATAACACACTAGCTCATCCACAATACTCTCCAAATGAGCGATCGTGGCAGCAGGAACTATTTTTGGGTTTTTGTTGCTTAAAAACATTTGGGTAGCGAAAACCCAATAAAATTAATTGGGCTCTTGACTTGGGCTAAAATAGCCCATCGCATAATGGTTAGTAGTCAGTCAGTTTACTTCATTTGGGTAATCTGCACCTAACTTAAAAAATTGGGTTTCTCAACGTTAATACCCAAAATATTTACCCAAAAAAATACCCAATTTTATTTGCAATGTTGCTTAGGAGTTGCCGGCCATCTGTCTACCACACCAAGATGGGGAATCCCGTTAAGAGCCATTCCCAACGGTACAACGAGTAAACTTGTCGGGTTGTTCTCCACATAGTCCCTTTAATTTTGAGAGTCAAGCAAGAAAGCTGTGAATACCAATTTTAAAGTCATTGATTTGACCCGACTCAAAATCAAATCAGAGTCTACAGCTCCGGAGGCAAACGCTCTTACCACTCGGCCATCGGAGCTAGCTACTGTTGCAGATACGGTTAATTGTATACATCATGCATACCGCACACACATCAGGATAAATGACGCGTTTTCGATAATCGAAAACAAAGTCATTTTTTAGGGCCGATTTTAATTGGGCAAGATTACACTGTGTAGCAAAAAATTTTTTTGTTTTTTCCCGGGTTCTAACCAAGATTTCTGCTGGACATAAGACCAACCTCGCCTCCACGTGGTGTCCGGCGGAAACAACATTGTAATGTTGGCTAAAGAGGCTCTGGCATTTTTACTTTTTATGTTTGCCAACTTAGTCTTAGCAACGGCCTTACTTGTTGAATTCGCTCCTTGAAGCATTTCGGCTTCTTTTCCTGGCGGATGAGAAGTCGAGCTGTGAAGGAGGGAGTGGATGAATCAGGTTTGGCATTAGCGAGGATGCGGGTGGTAGGCACCAAAAATTGTTTATGTGAGACATGTCAGGATTGCGTGACTGGAACTCAGATGATTGCAATGGAATCTCATAGTTGTAGAGGGTACCGGTCTAAAACGCGCTCCGTACCGCGGCCGCAAGATAGTTCAGAGGCCCGCCCCTGATCTAGCCAATTGGGGGGGCTGCCTCCGTCAGCTTGTGAAAATCTCCATGCAACTGTAGCTCCAGTTGGCGACTGGGAGGGGACCTGCAGTTGTATTGGGGGGGCATTCCTGAGGCCACTGCACAGAATGACAAGTCCATTGCACATAGTCGCCTGGGTCCAGCTGCGGGACTTGACGTGGCCTAATAACAATTTTTTTTTTCAAATCTGGTCTTCAGGTTTTTCCCAGTTATAAAGTAAAACCAAACTTTATGAATGAAAAACAAACGAAAAAAGAAAACAGTACGGTTTGTTCCCCTAACAAGGAAAGAACCACTGTCGCAGCGAACAGTTCTTGAACTATTAAGCGGCAGTGAGAGTACACAGCTAGTCAAAACCTCTACTCCTGCAAGGGTTGAGGTGGAGACAAGTGCGAAAAAAATTGCCTTCAGCCTGGACTTCTCTTCTGTTGGAGGAGAAGCCACTGGCAAATCAAGAGGCAACAGTTTCAGCGGCATTGTCGATTGAAAAGTCGAATACCGCTCAAATATCCGGTTTGCTCACTCAGAATCCATCAATGTCTCTGGACGGTGGTAGCACGTCTGAGTGGCGTTGAGGAAAAAATTATGAAAGAAATCAGAAGCGGAAGCAGCGAGAATGGTTGTGGAAGGGGTTAGAGGGTTTGAACATCACTAACCCTGGAGATAATCTTCAAACTGCCTGCAACTCTGCATCAACGAAAAGGTCGATGGAGTCTTCTAGCACTCAATCGAGAACGTCAGAGATGCTTCGGAAGGAGCTGAGGAGCCTCAGAACCTTGATCAGGGTTCGAAGGCAACCAGTTCCTACTAAAATAGACTGACAATCAATACCTTAGAGCAAAATTGTTGTATTTTCAAAATTCATACCGTGTATGAGTAATAGATCTGCAACAAACGCTTTAAGTAATCAAAAACAAATTCCAGCACGAAAAACCAAGTCGAATGAATTTGAATGCTGGCAGATTAATCTTCACAGAAGTAAGGCCGCTAGCTATAACTAATGTGAAGTAACAAAAAACATTCGTTCAGGTATAGTCCTAATTCAGGAACCCTGGACTTATGGAGGTGCAATCAGAAGTAAACTCAGGGGATGGAAACTTTTTCAAGGTAATAAAAAAGATAAACGTCCCCGAGCATGTATTTATGTCACTTCTGATATGACATGCTCTCTCATACCACAATTTTCTAGCGAAGATGTGGTAGCAGCGAGAGTTAAAAATGTAAGACGAGAAGGAGATAGCTTTGTCTTTGTATCGGCTTACATGGCTTTGGAAGAACCAGCTCCACCAGTAATTCTGAAAGAGCTGCTGTCATTCAGTGACAGAGATAAAATTCCTACCGTTATAAGAACGGATGCAAACGCACATCACACAGTATGGGGCTAGTCCAACGTCAATACAAGAGGTATGGATTTGCTTATGTTCTGTGCTAGTGCGAACTTGCACATCTGTAATGTGGGCAGTAAACCCACCTTCAGAACGAGAAAAAGAGAAGAAGTGCTAGATCTGACTCTAATAAACCGAAATGCTGAGAACTGTATAAGTGACTGGCATGTCAGTGATGTGCCATCCTTTTCAGATCACATGTATATTAGGTTTAGAGTTCAAAGTGGCACCAAAAGAACAAAAATGATCAGGAACGTTAGACGTACTTGCTGGAATAAGTATGCAAACGAACTTGATCACAGGTTACATGATTTGAATAGTACACCAGTTAGCATATCATCAGTAGATGATATAGAAAAACTGGCATCAACTGTTCAACCACAGATAATAAAATCTTACAATGTATCTTGCCCTCAGCGTGAGATCCGTCGTAAAACTGAAAATATTTGGTGGAATACAGAGCTAACCTGTCTCCGCAGAGAGGCTCGTAAAGCCCAACGTAAAGCCATCAAATCAAAACTTGGAAGCGATTGGGAAGCTTTTAAGCAGGCCCAATTGATATTTAAAAATGCCGTAAGAAAAGCCAAGAGAGATTCTTGGCGTCTTTTTACGAAATCGATGAATAACCACTGTGCAACCGCTCGGCTGGCTAAAATTATGCGTCGAAACGAAACGGTGCAACTAAGCAACGTTTTAAGACCTAATGGTCAATTCACCGAATCTTCTGTTGAGACTATGAATTGCCTTTTAGACACCCTAGCACCGGGAAGTCGGGAGGTAAACTATAGTAAAGCAGCAGAAGAACCAAATGATAACACTGCTGTTACCAACGCACGACGAAATTGTTAGCTCCATCTGTTCACTTGAAAAGATGGAAAGAGCAATAAACGAATTTCTGCCATTTAAGGCGCCGGGACCAGACGGTATTTACCCGGTGCTACTACAAAAAGGCTGGAATAGTATTAGAAATATATACCAAACCATTTTCCAAATGTGCTTAAAGTACAGCTATGTGCCGAAAGTATGGAAGGAAGGGACTGGTATCTTCATCTCTAAACCCGGTAAAGAAAACTATCATGAAGTTAAGTCTTTCCGGATGATCACTTTAACTTCCTTTCAACTTAAATGGTTGGAAAGGTTAGTACTGTATCATTTTAATGATGATTCTAATTTGCAAGCAAGGTTTTCTGCGTTCCAGTATGGATTCAGAGCAGGAGTTTCAACTGAAACTGCACTGCACGAATTTGTACGACGCATAGAACTAAGCTTGGCAAAGAAAAGAACAGCACTAGGAATATTTCTGGATATTGTTGGTGCTTTTGATAATATCACACATAGTGGCATTGCCGATGCTCTGCGAGAATTGAAGGTGTCGCCTTTTCTCGTCCATTGGATTGAGAACTTACTGAGACACCGCACAGTTGAAGTAGAGCTAAATGGTGAAAAGATTAAAAGAGAAGTAGTAAAAGGGAATCCCCAAGGTGGTATTTTGTCCCCTTTTCTATGGAACTGTGTATTAAACTCCTTGTTGGTAGACCTACGCTACAGGGGTTTTTATGTACAAGCCTATGCCGATGATGTAGCAATTTTGGTCACTGGCACCAACATGCTGTGGATCAAAGGCAGGGCTCAAAAAGCGCTAAATATTGCAAGAAATTGGGCTCATAATCAAGAGCTTCAATTCAGCAGTAAAAAGACTGAAATAGTTCTGTTTACTAACAAAAGGAAGCCGGATTTTGGAACCTTGCGTTTAAACGGACGCCAGCTAGAAATTTCCAAAGAAGCAACACTACTAGGTGTAACCCTTGATAGTAAGCTTACCTGGAAACCTCACATAACTCGTATTGCTCGCAAGGCGACTGCGGCGTTATTACAATGCAGACAAATAGTGGGCAAAGCGTGGGGATTAAATCCCATTAACATGCGATGGATATACACTGCAATGATACGACCTGTTATCACATATGCGTGTACATCCTGGGTTGGTGGACTAAATAAAAAATATCTAGTGAAAAAGCTTGCTAGAGTACAAAGACTAGCTTGTCTCATGATTTTTTCAGCATTCCCCAGTACCCCCACAGGTGCTCTGGAAGTGCTGTTGAATATCATGCCAATTAATGAATTCATATTGTCAGAGGCGCTAAAAGGTTCATACAGGTTATCCCGTGTGGGCCTTTGGTCAGCCATGACAATCGGATCAACAGGGAAAACTAAAAGTCATGTTGACGTATGCAATAAAGCAAAGGAAAACTTGTCTTTGTTGAGCATGCCCGCAGATTTGACAAACAAAACAAAGGTATTTGGAAAACAGTACAATTGCCTTGTTTTAGAACGCAAGGACGCAGTGCAGTTTGAACGTGCTTTAGAACAAAGCATAATTAGATGCTACACTGACGGGTCCAAATTGAATGGAAGAGCTGGTGCGAGTTTCTATATAGAATACCCATCAGGATCTCACACAGACCAAAGTTTTTTCCATTTGGGAAGATATAGTACAGTCTTTCAGGCAGAGGTCTTCGCTATAGCTGAAGTAACGAAGAAACTGACCATGGAAAAAACTCTAAATGAAGAAATAATAATTTTAGTGGATAGCCAAGCAGCGATACTGGCAATCCAAAACAATACTGTAAAATCTAGTACAGTATTATCATGTATCAAACACCTAAATAAATTGGGTGAAGACAATCACGTCACTGTTGCATGGACGCCGGGTTACACCGGCATCCACGGTAATGAGAAGGCGGATACACTAGCTAAATCAGGATCAGCATTTAATTGCTTCGGCCCTGAGCCTTTTATTCCAATCCCATATGCGAGCTGTCGCGCTGCAATAAAGGATTGGAGTGTTGAAAGATGGAAAACATCTTGGATAGAACGAAAGGACTGCCTGAGCACAAAAGAAAACGTTGAGTGGGCCTCGCCCCAATTAACTCGTCGACTTTTGAGTCTCAACAGATCTAGATTAAATGAAGTGTTGCAAGTCCTCACTGGTCACTGCAACTTACAGAAACACAGGAAGACCACTGGACGTGACGAGTCACCAACATGTCCAAAATGTAACCTGGAAGAAGAAACTCCAAATCACCATATTGGAGCATGTACTTATTACCAAGCCCTTCGAAGAAAGGTGTTTGGTAAAGAAAAAACCACAATAAAATCTGTGGTACAAAAGCTAAATATAAATCTACTGGCTAAGTATTTGCAACAGGCCGGAAGGCTTGCTGAATACGGCCAGTAGACTAATCTGAATAAAAAAAAAAGCGGTGAAAAATTGTAATGGGCCTAATTGATGGCCTACACAATGTGCCAGAGAGGTTTAAACGTTGTTGTTCCTCTTTGGCACCACCTCCCACTAATAATAATAATAACCAAGATTTCCTGATCACTTACGACCAGAAGGGTTGGAAAATCGTGTTTTTTCTTTCTAAACTTTGCTTTTGTTGTTTTGAAAGAGATTTTTCGAAGTTTAGATTTTTGGCTAAGATCGTGTGATATAGCGTTTGTATTGTTGCATACTTATCCTCCTACCACTAGAAAGCGATCAAAGCGCTATAACGAGCTCGTTTAGGAGTTGCCAGCCATCTGTCTACTACACCAAAATGGGAGAATCTCGCAAAGTGCCTTTACCAACAGCACCATTAAATTTGGCGGCTTATTTTCCACACTGTCTCTTTAATGTTAAGCGTCAAGCAGGGAAGCTGTAAATACCATTTTGAAAGTCGTTGGTTTGACTCGACTGGAAATCAAACATGAGTTTACGACTGCAGAGGCAGACGCTCTTCGAACTCGGCCATCTAAGTTGTTACCATCACCAACAGGAATTTCTGGTAACCACTTTAAGAGAGTTCACAGACAATACAAGTTTTTCTACTTTGGTTTGTTTGCACCAAACCATATCAGAATTGTTGACATTCAGACTCAAACAATGAAACTTGCTTGATTCATGTGTTAAGTCCCTGACCAGTGTTAACGTCACCAGGACTTTTCGAGTTTTTTTGCCTTAGCAGCTGGACTTTGCTTTTGGCATAATGTGAATGGTCATTTTGACTCGATTGGGATTCCTTACATTTCAAAGGACTGACGCCTTTTTATCGTTATTTCAAGCAGGAGTCTAAAAAGCATACTGCATCGGAATGGAAACAAATATCCATCTATCCCTCTTGCCTACTCAATGCATCTTGAAGAAAACTATACAAATGTCAAAACCCTTCTGATTGCTCTAAATTGTGACCAGTTCAACTGGCAAGTAATTGGAGATTTCCGAATGGTTGCATTCTAGGTGGGTCTCCAAGGTGGATTTACGAAAATTCCATGTTACCTTTGCCATTGGGATAGTCGAGACACAACTGCACACTACCATAGACGAATGTGGCCAAAACGAACTGAATATGCTATAGCAGGGGTGGCCAACCATTCTGATGCTAAGAGCCACATTTCTTTCTGCTCTTCAGCAAAGAGCCATGTCATACACTCAAGGGACAATGATCGCATTAACATCATCGTACCTCTTAATACTATACATGCTTTTGCTTGGTTAGATTAGTAGTAGCCTATACCGACCTGTTAGCTCAGTTTATAACATCGCTATCTGTGCGGGCGGTCTGGGATTCGTTGCCTCGGCGGTCTGGGTCAAAGCAGACACGCATAACTTACTTTAGTGTTACCCAGGCTCAAAGCTGCGGAGAAAACAACTCAGATGGCTGAGTGGTAAGAGCGTTCGCCTCTGGAGCAGCAGACTCGGGTTTGATTCCGAGTCGGGTCAAACCAATGAATTTAAAATTGGTATTCACAGCTTCCTTGCTTGACGCTCAGCATTAAAGGAACAGTGAGAACAAGCCGGCAAGTTTACTTGTTGTGCTGGTGGGAAAAGCACTTAGTGGAATTACCCCATCTTGGTGTGATAGACAGGTGGCCGGCAACTTCTAAGCGAGCTCGTTATAGCTTTTCCATCGCTTTCTCGCGTTAGGAAAATAAACGTGAACTAAGTACAAATAGATGGCCCCCACCACTCGTTAACGCCTCGTCGTAAATCTCTAACAAAGAGATTATTACACGATAATGCACCTCATGCGTTGCCAAACACAACATGATTACAGAACGAGGCGCTGCTGACAGAAGAAATACGGCATGTGAAAAAGAGCCGCATGAAACTGGACAAAGAGCCGCAGGTTGGCCACCCCTGTGCTATAGGGTACAGCAGCATCAAATGGGACCCTTTAAATGACCCCATAAAAATATTGTTGCCTCGGCCGCACATAAATTTGGGCCTTATCAAACAATTTGTTAAAGCATTAGACAAGAATTCAGACGCATTCAAGCATCTACAAAACTTGTTTACCAAGATTTCTGAAGCAAAGATAGAAGCTGGTATTTCTGTTGGCCCATCACAGATAAGAAAGATCCTAGACTGCAACGAATTTCTTGAAGAATTGACAATAGAGAAGACAGCTTGGAATAGCTTTGCTCCACTGGTTTGTGAATTTTTGGGCAATCACAAAGCTGAAAATTATGTGCAGCAAAAAGGGACTGCAGAATGTCCTTCAAAGTTCATATCCTTGACGCTAATCTGGATCAGTTTACGGAAAACACGGGTGCATGCTCGGAGGAACTTGGCGAACATTTCAATCAGGATATATTAGATTTTGAACGTCGCTACCCAGGACAGTATAATAAGCGTATAATGGGTGATTACTGATTACATATGGAGGCTAATCCTTGAAAGTGACTTAAGAGCATTGTCGGAAATGTAGACAAACCATGCATTTCTAATTGATTCATTTACAGTTCGTTATTATATCCTAGTGTACTACAGCATTGCTATGAGCGGTTTAGGTTGTCAACTTTGTAAATAGGATGAAACTTTGTCCTGATTTGTTGCTTAAACAAGCATAAACCATAAATATAAGATGTAAACCTCCCCAATAGCATAAACAATCAAGAAATAACACCACATTATACACGCCAGATTACACGATGTTAGCCAAAAATCTGAATTTCGAAAAATCACTCTCATATTCACAAAAGTAAAGTTTAGGAGAAATTATGTGCGCTTTACTTTGTTTCGAGACGTAACCAATCAGGAAATAACACTTAAGAGCCGGGAACAAAAACTGTGTTACGCAGTGTTATCTCTAAATTGCGATTGGATTTGAGCATCTGACTTGAAAACAACGTACAGACGTCATCAGAAAATTTCTATGCACTCCGCTTTGATAATTTATCTTCATACTGCAGTCAAGTAGCTGCAGTTCCACAATTTGGTTACTCAAAACCACTAGACTACGTTGAGATAAATTTAGACGACAGTCAGCAAATTTTTACCTGTTTATACGAAGCAGAAAAAATTAACCAGAAAAAATTAGCAACTTCGCATGGATGGACTTATTTTTTTACTTGACATAAACCAGCTAGACAAGTGTGAAGTCACAAAGCACCAAGTTAAAAATTTTTTGTTTGAATTTTTGTTGAATGTTTGAATTTTTGTTAGAAATGTTTGAATCGTTGTTTGAATTTTTATCCTTAACTCTGAGAACTTCACCAAATATGAAACAGTTTTGTCCTCACATTTTCGATTTATATGAGCTAAATAGCATAGGCTTGTTATCGAAGGGTTTGAAATTTTGGAAAAATTTAATTTGTAATTTGTTGCTTTCTTTTATAGCTTTATTTCTTTTCGTAAACAATCGCAAATTTCTTTGTTTCTTTTTGGCTTCAAAATAAAATGATGAAGTCGATGTCTCTTATCACTGAATTCGCATCGTTTGTCTTGAATTATGTACAGAAAACGTTCCAAAGAATTAGAAGTCAAGAATCTCAACTTTTTTGCAAGTTTTTTTGAACGTAAAATTTTAAACTTTTTGCATGCGAGACTAAGAATCTTTCTAAAGAAATTGACGGTTAATAATTGAATTAATGATAGGATATATTAGGGGTGGGCAAAACTTTTCACACGAAGAGCCACATTTGAAACAATTTTGGAACCGAGGGCCGCAGTGATTGAAAGAGCAAAAAAAAGGTCTACACATCAGATGTCCTATTTTTCCACTGAAAATCGGTAAAAAGCAACAAAAAAAAGGTCTACACGTTCACAAATGTCCTATTTTTCACGGACATTCAGCGCAGAACTAAAAAATAGGTTTTCGGCTTGATTTACAGTTGGAAATTTATATTTCTGTAAGTGCCCGCGAGCCTCATAAAATGGTCTCGTTGGCCGCAGTTTGCCCAGCTAATAAATGTGGACCTTGAAGCTTTAGGCTATTGTCGAAATATATAAACATTATAAGGTCTTTTATCAAATCAGTGGCCAGAGGCGGATCCAAGGGGGATGTGGGGGATGCATCCCCCCCACCAGCCATTTTTAAAAATGTTTTTGATGAATACAATTTTTCCTTAATTTCGATCCTTTTCGATAACAATAAGCTTTACGCCTTAAGCACGCATAATCGAAAATGTACGAACGAAATGCATCATATTTGGTACAACACTCAGAATTAGAGGCGAAAAATTTAAACAAAAGTTGCGTAAAATTTGTTCAAAGAGTACTAAAATGGCCACTACAGTATGTAAAGTTTCAAAAATTTTCCAGGGAAGCATGCCCCCGGACCCCCCTAAAGCCTTTTTTACTCTCAATATGCTTCGAAGTAATTCTTCCGAAAAACTGCTCTTGAAAATATGTTGAATTTGGGTGCCCCCTCCCTGAAAAAAGTTTTAAATACACCCCAGACATGAAAACATTTTTCAAAGAGCTTACTTACGCCTTTTTTTTGGTCTAACTGCTTTGTACTTACAGTAGTTTACATTCAACCTAATTCCAAATTTCATCCACCCCCCACCAAAAATTTTTGGAACCGCCCCGGTCAGTGCCGACTGAGAGGCAAAATGGCGGATTTAAGTCATTGTAAATAAAGCGCGTAATGATTGCGAGATTTTAGATTTATAAGCAACAAACCGAGTGACATAGCAGTTTTTGAAAACTTAATTGCGAAGGGATTCGCGTATTGTTCTGTTTTTGCTTGGAATTAAAAAAATAAAACTTTTACTATACTTGCGGTATCACGCCGAAAAATGGCGGGGCCCTTCTCCGCGACTTAGCGCGGTATCAACAGCTGCCAAGAAAAGTTGCAGCGGTGGTGTGCTGTTGATGACACTACGTGCGGTATTGACCAACAAGGGAATCGAATCCAGACCTCCCGCAACGATAGCGATCAGTTTTGAATTTATGATGCCTTGTGCAGCACGCCAATAGCTTTTTTAGTGATAACTACTGTAGGTTAACACTGGTAGACCTTTGGATCGACCGAGTGTTTTTCTTGTTTACCCGAATTTCTTGTATCATTTTCAAGTCCTATATTTTTTCCTGTATATAACCTCTTTTTTTCAATTAGAAACATGTTGCAAAGCAAAGACTAATAATTTGAAGTGATTCACCCCTTAATAAAATGTTTATACAATGCTGGATTTTCTTATAGCAGGTAGAAAACAGAACTACTGTAGATACACGCTATAACAAAATTGAAAGCGCACGCCATATCTACTGTTGTGTATAGTACAGAGAGTTTAGGCAAAAAAAAAAACATTAACAATTGATCAATAGTCTGAATCGTGAATATAGTTGAGGTCATCTATGGGGCACCGTTTGGAAAAAAAACTATTCGTTTTGTGAACCATGTTTTTTGAGCTTATTTAGATCATAGTTTGTCCGATATGTATATTGGAAATGTCCTACTTGTATATCGGACAAAATGTACTTCAAGTCGGACCAAAATACACGCGTAAAGCACGTCGGACAAAATCGTTTTTTCCAAACGGCGCCCCACACGCCGTTTGGAAAGTACATTTAGTACATTTTGTCCGATATACAAGTAGGACATTTCCAATATACATATCGGACAAACTATGGTCTAAATAAGCTCAAAAAACATGTTTCACAAAGCGAATAGTTTTTTTTTCGAACGGCGCCCCATAGTCATCACTAAAAAAATTGCAGATTTGTTTTCATTTCCAAAAGTCATTAATCTTCTTCAACGCAAAAACTTTACGTCTAAACGTTAAGATCAGTGAAGCGAAACCACCACTCTCTAGAGTTTTCTCTCATAATTTTAGGCAAAAACGATCATAACAGGTGGGTCTTATCAAAGCGCAATAAGCGCTAGAATTCATTCGTCTTTTGTTATAAAAATGTACACGCAAAATAACAAACAATAAAATTATCTACTTTCTAAACCAGGGATGTCCAACCCGTAGCCCGCGGAAAGGTTTTGAGTGCCCCGCGGGACTTTTCCGAAATTACCAATATTATCAACTTAATTGCCACGTACTTTATGGTGAACTTACATTCCGAAAAATTGTCATTTAATGTTTACTTTTTTGTAAGTTAATTTTATTGCATCACAATGGAAATTGTTTCGCATCACATTTTCGATATTGTTACGTTCATATCCTTTCCACACTATCGTGTTCATGCTTCAAAAGTCAGTCAGTAATAGACTAGGTTGGACCGGCCGTTAGCTCAACTGCTTTGCGCACACGCTATCGGTGCGGGAAATCTAGGGTTCAAATCCTGGCTCAGTCAAATCGGCACAGTATTGCCAACGGCTCGCCACCGCTACGACGTTTCTTCGGAGCTGTGTAGCCCAGGCGCTGAGCCGCGGAGATGGGTCCGGCGATTCGTTATACGCTTCGGCGTAATACCACGAGTATAACGAAGATTTGATTTTGATTTGGTCGCAATCCGAATTTATACCATAGGCGCACGCAGGGGGAGCACGGTACCATGCCCCCCCCCCCCCCTTTGACTCTGTAATAAGGTGCTAAAACCTAAGTTTCAGTCTATAATTTTTCAAACTGATAATGGTTGCAGCCTCCTTTCACTTATTTTGGCCATGCTTCTGCTGTTAGACATACCATAAGCTGTAAAAATATTTTTGTATTGTCACGAGTAACTGCACTCACTGCATGCCCTTTTTCGTTAAAAAAGTGAGCTAAACTGAGTGTTTTTTTTTATATGAAAACCGATCCCCTTCGCCTGCTTCGCCCCCACATTCTCGGTTGTGCCCCCTCCTTTGCTGAATCCTGGGTGCGCCTCTGCCTGAGACGTGAAAATCTCGAATTTTTTGGTCGGAAATTGACTTAGACGAGAAAAAAATCGTTTGATCTCGCCGAATATTGCCAAGCTTGTTAGAAAAAAACAGTGCCAAACTTGACATTGAAATGTCGACGCAAAGCAAAAACTTTGTTGAATTTACTGTTGGTACGTTTATTGTTCTTATAATTTCAAAAATACACATTTCTAAGATTAGAGTTTTAGTAGCTTCTTGGCAGTAAACATTCCGGTGGCCCGCGCAATCATTCGTAAATTGCATGTCGCCCTTTGGCCAAAAAGGTTGGACACCCCTGTTCTAAACCTTCGCCGTCGTTCTAGCACCAGTAGGCCTATGTACGCAGATATTTGCGTTCAAAACGAGCGGACAAAATGGGTTTCCCCTACAGATTTTGACGCTTCGAAAAAGCCCAGTCTAAACAGGGTTAAAACACGTGTAGCTTTCACGATCGCTTTTAATCGCTTAACCTTACTGAAAAAAGATAGCGACAGTTATTTTGTGCGGTTGACGATTGTATTTCATGCAAAGTGTAAGCTTATCAACACCAGATGACCGAGTGAGTTGCTAACGTTGGCGCCTCTGGAGCAGAAGTTTGGAGCTCAGATTCTGGTTCAGTCAAAGCGCACGCAACGTCGCCCACGGCTCACCACCGCTGCGTCATTTATTCTGAAGAAGCTGCGTTGCACGGCCGCGTAGACGGGCTCCGCTAGCTTGTTACACGTTTAAATAAAGATTTGATTTTTACTTAATAAATTTGATCTTCCCAAAATGCGGAATTAACCTAAATAGTAGCAGTTCATTTTATTTCTGGCTTGCCAGAAAATATTCACTATTATTCACCTCAAGGACGGCTCGTCTATAAGGCTGCAGCCTGCCCAAATATTTTTTGGTAAACTTAGCGTTTTATTTTCTGTTTTGTTGATAATAAAATTATATTAAAACTCCTGAAGTTTTAAGTTATGCTAATGTTTTTTTAGCATTTAGAAACTCTGCTTTAGGCAGAATTTGTAGCGCTTTTCTTGTGTCCAAGGTTATGCGGAGCAGCTATTTCTTTCAAGTTTAGGCAGCATTACAAAAAGGTTTCAAAGCGCTCCTTTTTCTTTTTCTCTTTAATGCAAAATCAGCGTGGAAAAAGCTGCAGTGTGAGTAGCCTTTCGCGAAGAGTTCGTTTTCGACAAATCCAGAGAAACACTGCTGGTGGCATAGATATACTGTATATAATTGTTGGCTGTCCTGTAGCCTCGGCTTTCCATTTTTAACTGGTAGCTGGAAAAAGCTTCATTAGAATAACTAAATGAACTACTTTTAAAAAATATTTTGGAAATTAAAGGGCAATGTCTTAACTTAAACCAAGCCAAAAACTTTAAACCGGTTTTACAATTAACAAAAAAGCCAAAGGGTAGCCTATAACAGAAAAGGAGTAAGATATTATGCTCATTCTTTATTGTTATCAGTTGGGCCATTTTTTTTTTACCTAAAAAAACACTTTTGACTTTATTTTAGCAAAATTTTGACTTTATTTTGGCCTAACCGCTTTTGCCTAATCACTTATGTCTTGTTACACTTTTTTGATCAAAAATGGTTTGATCAAAAAAGTATTATGGCAACAAAGCATGGAATGAATTAACACAGTTTCTAAAACAAGCAGAAAATTTAAAACTTTTTTCAAGTAAACTCAAATTTTAATTAAAAATTATTTGTTTGGAGCAAGAATAGTGCTAAATGTAAGCTTTGGCTTGTCGTTCAACCCTGTAGTTCGAAGTACTACATATCCAGGGTATATCAGTTGTTAGTTGCAACTCCAGATTTACAAAATAGCTTGTGCTCTTCGAGGTGATATTTGAATTTTAGATGTTACAGTGCTTAATTACTCATTTTAGGAAACACTAATAGGTATATTACATCTGCTATCCCAACTGTATTCTTAGAACGAAATTGTTAGATTGTTTGAATTATCTCTGTATTTTTGTGTTGTTGATATGTGTTTACAACGTAGGCCTTCTGCCATTTTTTGTAAGACCCTATTTTTTCATCTGCTTTTGTATGTTGCTTTTGTATCTTTCTTTTTTTAAGCCAAAAAGCCTTAACTTAAGTATGAAAAGAAGGTGGCAGCAGACTTGATGACCCTGGGTCTTTCGCTGTCTCCTTGTTGAGTGGCTTCCCCTTGTATAGACTTTCGTGTTTGCTTTTTTCGTTATTCTTGTACTTGCCACTTTTTAAATAAACTTGACTTGACTTGGTTTATAATCCGCAATTTACAAACATTTCATGCATAATAAGTGCTATTTCTTTCTCAATTACCGCACCGCACGCACTTTTACCATTGCAACTTATTAATTTGGAATAATCAAATAAAACTGCGCATAGAATTTTAATAGCAGCTCAAAAATTAGAAAAAAATACAAAAAAATCTACGTTTTTTTCATTTTTGTAAGGATTAGGGTTAGGAAATTTTTGATGAAGAGAATTTTGACCAGTTTTAACTTTATACAAAATCTTGACTTTATTTTGACTTATAAAATCTACCAAAACAGACTGCCGAAGGCCTGAAACGAACGTTAGTACATGTTTGATCATGTAATAAGGTCCTAAAAAAATTTTGACTTTATTGACTTTAGCGGGCCATAGTTATCAGTTACATCAAAATGCCAATTAGATCTATCTGTATAAATGAACTGCTACAATCTTTCTTTTTTCTGGAGTTTTTTCTTTCTCTGAAACGCTGTCGCTCTGTGCTATATTCGTGCTTCAAGTATAAAAAGAATTGATTGATTAATTATTTAGAAGTAAGCAAGAAATAGACTAAGCCGCTCCGATTTTTTAGCAATTATGTATATTTGGTAAGACCCAGATGGTCATCGTTTTACGATATGAAATAAGTGGAGAAGTCGTTCAAAGGTTCTAGGGATTTTTTAACCCTCAAAATCAGACTGCAGGATAGTTATCCAATATTTCATCGAAGGTACTTCATAATCGGCAGTGATTACAATAATTGCACAAACGTACGATGGCGCTGCGTCTTTAGCGGGATTCGCAATGGTGTGCAAGCAATCGTGAAAAAAGTATCCTTACGCTCATTTTGTTCAATTTTATACAGTAATACGCACATCAGCTGAACGTAATACCAGTGCCGGATTAAGAGATCGCGGGGCCCGGAGCAGATTAAGAGATCGTGGGGCCCCGCGGGGCAGATAAGAATGAAGTCAGCAAAATTTTCCGCCCAAAATCAAGTTAAGAACAAAGAAAAGTCATCGCGTCTAAGCGCGGGGCCCGAGGCAACTGCCCAGTTCGCCCATTGCTTAATCCGGCCCTGCTTAATACTGCAGAAAGCGACTTCCACCAGCAACAACGTGAGAGTATTTTTAGCAGTGCTGCGTCTCTTAGTGATAATGATAAAACTAAAGACTGTAGTGACAGTCCCAACATAGACGCTAACTCGATTTCAGAAAACGGTAGTTGCAGCCTACCCACGAAAAATAGTTAGGAGCCGCCACCAATTCACTTCCAAAAAAAAACAACAATAAGTCATAAAAAGGAGACATCGACAAAGCAACGTACGTTAGCAAACGAACGACAAGTTTTAGATTTTCAATATAACTAACAACTATGTTGATACACCAGCAAGTAGCAACGTCTTCTATTAAGCATTAGCCCGTGAGATAAGAAAACAGCTTTTTATGGCTCGCGATATAATCAAGTTGAACTACACTGAGCAAAGACAATGGCTGTCAGAATGAAGAATACCCAAGTTTGAATGGAGTTATTGACAACATCTTTCCAGGATCGATTAAGCGTTACTTCTTGTAATGATACATTTTATCTTTTTGCTTCGTTAACAAGCTACTGCCCAAAGTCAGCTTTGGTTGCAGTAGGCTGAGTTGCATGCAATGCTGTTAGATATAAAGATTAAGGAAGTAGTCATCAAAATATTCTTGCTAAATTATTGTTATTCAAAATTTTTGCTGTGTCTTGTTTATGGGTTTCCCACTCAAAGCTGCAGGCTACAATTGCACCACTTGATGTGTGCCGCACATTAATTTATTAGGTTTATACCTGAAAGTGAAATGCCAGGTATAAAAACAAAAAACTCTATGCGTTGATTTATATTTTGGTAAATCTAATATCACTCAACACCGTTTACATTTTCAAATCTGTTCGAAATAGTTTTCATGCTTATCCAAGCTAGCATTATGCAAGCTTTATCAATATAATCTGCATCTAACTCACAAAACTAATATAGATGAGAATACAAAGGTTGGGCATTTTCCTCAAGACTTTCACAAAAACTGTTTTTTCTTCAAAACTTACACTAGGGCTACAGCAATTTTTTAACAGAAGTGATATTAGAAGCGGAAACTCCACTATCTTCACTGTTACACCTGCCTACAATTTTTCAATTGCCGGGTAACTGAACGTTACTAGTGAATAAAGCCGTGGTCACACGGAGCGATTTGATCGCTGCAATTGAATCGCAGCGATTATCGCTACTTTGAAATCGCTGGGATTAATCGCTTCTACAGTGGTCACAGGTAGCGGTTGGCCTCTTTTTAATCGCTCCTATTACTTTCGATTTTTAATCGATCTTTTGATTTTATTGAGTTCAGCACGATAAGAGTCCTTTATGTTTTTTATTCTCTTTTTCAAGCACTCTTCGTCAGGTATGTCAAAGTTAGCAGCAATTAATTCTTCCATCAATTTTCTTACTGCTTCTTCCCTCGCATTTTTCTTTAAGTAAGTTTCATGTGACGCATCCCACAAAGCTTCGTATCCTCTAAATATCTCCAAAAACCTTAAAGTTTCTTCTGCAGTCCAGCTTGCGATTTGTTTCTTTGCCATGTTGTCACCTCAAACTCAAAAGTTCGTCAAAATGTTGCTCTTTTGATTCAACTCTGGGCTTGAGCATAGCAAACGCGCGAAAATTACGTCATGGAAGGAGTTTATACGCGCGATTTGGTCACGGGATCAATCAAATCAGGATTATTTCGCTACATTTATGACAGCATTTGCTCACGTGATTGTTAAATTTTGGAGAAGTCGCTGCGATTTGCAAATCGCAGCGATTTTTGGGCTGTGAAAGCGATGGGCGATAAAGTGGTCACACGAAGCGATTTGATCGCTGCGATTTCAATCGCAGCGATCAAATCGCTCCGTGTGACCATGGTTTAAGAGGAGAATGATTAGTTTTTTGTTATTTCTGCTGACGGTTGGTTTGGTTCTTTGCAAATTGAATGGGCTCTAGCAATACACAAAAGTGAGTTAGCAATTAAGATAACATTCCTTGTTTTGAATTTGTTTTTCTCCGAGGACGGTTGTTTTTTTTTTGTGACCTTCTTATTTGCTGTATCGTTTTACACATATGCGGTCAAAAACAGTTAGGCCTACTGTAATTGTACAACAATCACGTAGATTTTGTTGATCGTCCAACTTACATTTAATTATCATGTTACTTTTCTTGTTACTTTTTTTTTTGTGACCTTCTTATTTGCTGTATCGTTTTACACATATGCGGTCAAAAACAGTTAGGCCTACTGTAATTGTACAACAATCACGTAGATTTTGTTGATCGTCCAACTTACATTTAATTATCATGTTACTTTTCTTGCTTCTCATCTTACTTTTCTTGATCTTCCATTCTCCCCTTGCATGTTACAACGTTTATCGTTTTGTTGCTTCTTCCCTTTTCTCGTGCTGTCCAATTATACTGTATGTTATTTATGCATGTTATTCTTGTGTTGACGGTACGGAAATAAAAGACACTAACTAAAAAAAAAAAAATTGATGTGATTTGTTAGGGAAGTTTGACATTACTGCAGATACAGATGAAAACAGTCATGAATAGTTGGATCTCAAAACGTGTACGGGTATTTGTGATCTATCACGAAAGTTTTGAGCGGCTTGCCTATTTGTAAAATTTTTTGGCATAGAAAACGCCTTATATCTAATGGCTTGCGAAGAGGCTCATGTGTATTTTAATTGATCAAAATCCGTACTGCGGCGTAGCGAGAAATTTTGAAAGTAGTGTCGGGCCATAAACTACTGCCGTCATTCAATAGCACCTGCCGTTACTTAATAGCACCTGTTTTTTTTTACTAGCAAACAAAATCAAAAGAGAGGGCAGCATGGTACACTGCTTTCCTCCTTAAATACGTTCCTGACTAGAGATGTCGCGGACACACAAATTATGTCCGCAAGCTGCGCTACTCCAGTGTTTTTTGTCCGCAAGCTGCGCTGCAACCGCAATTTGTTGAACAATTTTAGTACCGCACCGCGCTGCACACCGCAGTTTTTTAGGATGTTGTTAAGATCACTCATACTTAATATAATTATAACAACCAACTGAATTCTAAATTGGAGTGTAGAATTATGACGCAATTGAAACCGAAATTTGTTTACAGGGAGTTGATCTTAACAAGACCCTCATTAAACCAACCTTTTTCGAATATAAGCAATTTGGGTGATTATTCAAAATATTCTTTAAAAGTTGAGCAAAAGATCTTTACACAAATTAACCTCAAGTTACTTAGACAACATATGCCTATATCTAAAAAGAAATAAGCATAATTAATATCAGCATTTGAGTAAAACTAATATATGCATAGTGTACAACAGTACAATCTATACAAAACTAAAAATACAATATGTTGTTCCTGCAGTTTTCTAACAACTCTTTTTGTGATGGAATAGAGAGTGGTTGACAAATATTTACTGCACTAGTAGAGAATAGGTAGAGCAAAAACTCAAAAAGTACGCTATCTGTCACATAAAAGCATCCAACACTGGAGTATAATCAGCCAGCTCGAAAAATAATCTCATATTAAATAAAGTCTCTTCAGTGGTGCTTAAAACTTCAAATCCATGAAGTAAATCCATCAACATACAATGCATTCTACCTAGCACCTTTAAAGGTTATTTGCTGTATCGTTTTACACCTTTAAAGGTGCTAGGTAGAATGCATTGTATGTTGATGGATTTACTTCATGGATTTGAAGTTCTAAGCACCACTGAAGAGACTTTATTTAATAGTCGAAACGTATCCCGTCTGGTGCAAAATAATCTCATATTGCATCTGCCATGCATGAAAACATTCTCAAAAAAGTATTTACATAAAAATAGCTTGCTCAAAATTAACACACATGGTATATGCCACAAAAAAAATTCTCACAAAAGTATTTAACGGTATATACACAACTAGCTAGCTGAAAATTTATTGTAGCTGCCACAAAAAATAATGCTCAGTTGCTTCAAAAGTAGATCATAAGCCTGAGAGTAATGTCTAGTATCAGCCCCATGCTTTTTCTGTCTGCCAACCTTAACCTCACTCATAACCTGACCATAAATGAATCTAACCTAACAGAACCAAACCAAGCCAAATCCTAACCAAACTTGGGGGCTGATACTAGACGCTACCCGAGCATGCTCAATAATTAAATGTATTGACTACTGCAGAAACTTGTCACTGGCAATTGTGCTACTATAGCACTGCTCAAGCATTTATGTATAACGTTGAAACAGAAATCACAATACCAGTAGTATCTTTTTAAAGATAGCCATTTTTTCTACAAATAAACTGAACACCTGCAGGATACAAATTTGGTAAAGTATATAAAATATGCTTTAAAAAAATATAAGTATGGAAAAAGAGCAATTGAATTCCTTCAAGGTCTGATCTATGCATTGTGCCCCATAGACAAGTCACCGGTACTTAAAAATTAATAGAAAGTTAATCACTACTTTTAAAAAAGCTATTTAAAAAGACTGTGGCATCAAGAGATTCAGGAGATAATCGACTTCTACGCTCCTCATATGCTCTTCCAGAACAGGAAAACACACGTTCAGAAGACGCCGAAGATGGTGGTATTGCAAGAATCCATCTAGCAAGCTTTGCTAGTTTGGGATATGAAACTTTTTGCTCTTCCCAAAACTTCAAAACATGAAAATCAACAACATGATCTTTGCAAGATGCACTGTCATTAAATGAAAAGTCTGCTTCAACATATCTTGCTACTTCATCTGTGCAATCTCGATCTTGAACTTTATCAACATATTCATCTAGCTGCAATGCATAAGACTTATGCTCCACATGATCAGATTTCCTCTTTTTGGTAGATGGTTCAGTGACATAGCAATGATCTGAAGTTGCATCAGATTGAGCTCCACTGAAGTCTTGTGTTTGAAGCAACCTTCTAACCAAATCATGGACATGTCCATGGCAAAAAGAGGGAAGTATTGACATACTTTTAAATTTTGGAAACAGAAACAAAGCCACTTTGTGGAAACTACTTGTAAGCAAGCCGGCATTCGTATATTGTGTTTTTAGCACTATCTTTGGTTTCGAACCCTCACCTACTGTTCTTTGCGATCGAGATCCAGATTTTATCATTCAAAGCGTAGTTGGTTTATATCTTGACTAATTGATTACGCAATTTGTTAGATCGGCACTTAGTTCTCGTACAACACGCACTACACCTTAGGATTACGTTTTTCTTGCTATTTTTTCTAATCACGCACTTGAATTACGTGGTGGCACTGGCGGTTTGAGAAGAATGAGGTCTTTTTCGATTTGGAAGCCGATGAGTTTAGACGTCGTTTATTCTGAAAGATTTTTGCCACCCTTGGTGAATTTTAGTTGATTTTTGCTGCTTATTTCCTGTTTTTATTCCGTTTGAAGCACTCTGAATATAAAAAGATTTTATTGAAAGTTGTGCGAAGAAACAGCCGAAAGCAGTGAAGGTTTGTGCGTTCCGCACAAGCAAAAAAATACGTACTCTCCGTCACGGCGACGGTGAAATCGTAACACTACTGTCTTGCCATTTCTCAGAAATTAATTCTTTTACTTTTCTCTTCAGAATACAGATAACTGGAGTATCAGTCAAAGCAATCTCACAATGATCTAACAATTTTCTTTTCCACAACAACACACCATGAATTGTGGGGTACTTATCACCTTCCATTGCTTCACTGATCAATTTAAAAGGCAATAAAAACTGAACAAGTTCCTCCATAAGCATAACATCAATAGTTGCAATCCCATCTTCTTGATTTTTTTCTCAAAGCAATGATTGAATTTCTGGGAAAACCTTTTGCACGCTTTGAAGCACAGCTAGCTTGGTGTTCCATCTTGTCACACATTCTTGTACAACGGTAGTTGACAACTTTGACGCTAGACCACTTCGTTTTAGGTATGTGACCAACTGCTTTACAGCTTCAAGTAGTGTCTGTACACATTCAATGCCACTGCCATCATCACTTTCGCCAACTTCAATGATGCATTCTGGGTCATCAGATTTCATCTTGAAAGCTGTACATAATATGGTGTTTAAAATATGGCAAAAACATGGAATCCAATGAAAAAATTCAAGAGCTTTTTTAATGTTAGCTCCCTTGTCTGTTACAAACACCACATGCTTTTTAACATCACATGTAATGCCATATTCGCCAAGAGTATTCAAAAGCTCAGATTTAATATTTTGACCAGTTTTGGTAATTGCCTTAAATAGTCTGCCAAAATATCGCACAGTTTTTCACAGTATCACCTTTGACAAACTGCACAGTGCATGAGATGTAAGACTGCCTTATGTGATTATCAGTCCATAAGTCAGTTGTCGTAGCAACTCCACCATTATCCTCAATTGCTTTTATCACAAGGCTGATTAACTTTTCCCTTTCACTGACAGCAGTCTCTCGCAGTGCTTTGCTGAGAGTATTTCTGGAAGGCAAGATTTCGCTACAATCTACTTGTCCATACATAGCACCAGCATTAATTAAGCATTGTGAAAAAGCCTTCATACCATTTCCATCCAATACTGAAAAAGGTCTCATGTCTTTTGCAACTAACTCAACAGCGCCTTTAAGAACTACCTTTTTTAGTTGATTAGGAACTTTCTTTCTAGAAAAATTTAACTTTAACTGGATACTTTTGCTTGAAGTCCAGGGAGGTGATTTTTTACATGCTTCAACATGCCTTTTTAAATGTGTGTTTCCAGTTTCATGACTGGTGAATTTAAAGACTTTCAAGCACTTTTTACAAGGTACATAGGGCATTGTCCTAGACTTGTTGTTGGAAATTGGATTTTTTTTTTGAAACAACACCCATGTGTGCCCACACTTCAGACTTGGCATTTGCTTTTTCTACAAGCTGAAGCTGACCATTCTTTAATTGCTCTTCAACAACATCTGTCGTAGTTTCAAACACTTCTACATCAGGCGATCCTGGCCTACTCCTCTGGGATATTTTAAAAATTTATCAGGTCTACCAGTCTATCCTATGATTACGAACAGATAAACGATTCAATGAACTACCGGTACCGGAACCGTATTATATCCTAAAATACCGGAAACAAAGAAATGAACAATGCAAATAAAAATGATGTTTCGTGTTTTCGGAAAGGTATTTATTTTTCTTCCAATTTTTTCCGGTAAAAGTATTTGAAAATAGAAACATACTTTGCGCGGCACGCCTCCACTACGCGGTAGACGTACTCCGCGGCACGCTGCAACTACGCTGCAAAAAAAAAAACGATAAAAGCGGCAGCGGAAGCTGCGCTCCGAAAATGCAAAAAAAAGACAAACATAACGCTTTAAACTTTCCTTTGTTCGAACGCAATAAAAAACTACAGCAAAACTGACATAATGCAAAACGTATAGCAACGGTCTACACCAGTGTTTCTCAACCGCAAGTCCGCGGACCGGTCCGCGTCTACTTTTCTGCCGGTCCGCCAAATAAATTTCAACATTACACCACAATTTAAAATTGTCCTTTTTATTATAGGCCTAACCTACTTGGCTACGCACGCTTAATGCTTTTTTCGTAAATCAACAGACAAGTTCATGTAGTATGCACTGCTCATTCATTGAGTTTTGCCTTTCTTGTAAAAAAAAAGCGTTGGGGGTGAAGTGAACCTAGCGCATAACCGCTAATCTCCTGCAAGTTGTTGTAGTATCATACGAAATTTAAGAACATATTTAACTGAAATTCAGCAGTATGATTATCGGAATTTGATTATGAAATGGAAACAAACAAACAGCCTAGGTTTTCCTTTTCTTTCAAACACCCCATTAACGAATCAAGTTGGTGATTTTAGCACTTAGTTTTGACATGACCTTTTTGGTTGGTTTTTAAGGTGCACCGGTCCGCAAAATTTATTTGGAAATTTTGCCAGTCCGCAACCTAAAAAAGGTTGAGAACCACTGGTCTACACGCCATTTATCAAGGCTTTGGTCTTACAACCACATGCGAGCCTACACAAACTGTTGTATCGTGAGGAGAGTATAATGATGTGATTTTCTTTTAGAATGTAAATGAACCTCAATACTTGAATGTACCAGTACACTAAACTGCCACAATCTTTTGTTTTTAAAATTCTATTCATTTAGTTTGTGTTTATGCTATAGCAGGGATTCTTAAACTGGGGGGCGTGAGCATGACATGACATATAGATGAAAAGCAGCTGTGAACTACAGTCAAATCTCGTTAGTATACCACCTCATTACTAATCCAACAGATTAGAATCTGTGACCTAGTTTTTACAAACAATTTTGCCCCGGCTTTAATTTGTTGCTGTTTAATTTCCACCGGTTTGTTTACATTGCTGTATGCTTTGCCTTTCTTTCTCCACCGTCTCCGCGCGGTATGTCACCCTACAGTTACTATTTTAACTTTATCATTTTCATGCAACCTTCCTTCAACGTCGGTTTTGTACTGTTTCATTTATTCGCTCTCTACATATGGCATCTTTTCCAAACTTTTTGAAGACTCTTGCCAAGAGCCAGCCACTTCTTTACAATAATTTAATAGCCATATGGTAGCAACAGCAATTAATTTTAAAAGATTTACCATTATTTATTCACATTATTGACAAATAACGTACATACAGAAAAAATAACATATATAAAACAAGAAGCTGAACGTTTTTGGACAAAATCGACTGTCCTTCATCAGAGCATCGATAGAATGAGAAAGTCAAGGCAGGGCAACCTAACATAATTATGAGAAACGCAAAAAATAGCAAGCTGGGGTTGTGGCATCGTCAAGTTTTTATCATTATTATTATTGGCATATTTATCCTCCTATCACGAGAATGCGATCAATGCGCTATACGAGCTCGCTTAGGAGTTGCCAGCCATCTGCCTACCGCACTAAGATGGGGGGAATTCCGCTAAGTGCCTTTCCCAACGGTACAACAAGTAAACTTGCCAGCTTTCTCCACACTTTCCCTTAATTGCTGAACGTCAAGCAAGGAAACTGTGAATACCAATTTTCAAGTCATTGGTTTGACCCGACTCGGAATCGAACCCCAAGTCTACCGATCCAGAAGTAGACGGTCTGTACCACTCGGCCATCTGATCGGTCTACGCAGCATCATTTCAACAGGGAAACGCAGCATCATTTCCTACATTGGACATAGCCCTTGAGAGCAGCAAAGCCAAACTGGAAAGTGAGCGGCAGAAGTGTAATCCCACCTCCGAATTTTGAGAGAAGAGTATGATTGTTATTTTCCTGATTTGAAGAACGTTGAACTAGCAGAGTGGAACATGACAAGAAATTCGTTTCCAATCAAAGAAGATATATTTCCGGAAGAACTGCAGGGAGAATTTTTGGAGATAAAGTGCAACTCCTCTGCCAAAGATGACTTCGAAGCAATGTCTCTTAACGATTTCTGGGCTAAATATTCGCGTGTATATAAGAATGTGGTAAGTGTGGCGGTATGCGTCCTTCTTCCTTTTTCATCGGCATGTTTATGTGAAAGTGGATTTTCAGCACTTGTGAGTATGAAGACCGAATTTTGCAACAAACTGGAATGCGAAACAGATCTTTGATGTGCGTTGTCTTTAACAAAACCTCGAACTAAACGACTAGTTTCTCAAAACCGGTTGCATCCTTTACACTGAGCAGGATAATGGCAAATAAATGGCATTGTTCTATTTTGTGTGCATTTGATTTTTGAAACTAGATGAGGCGTGAGCGTGAAAGACGAATGTCAAGGAGAGCTCGACTGAAAAAGTCTAAGAACTACTGGTGCATTCAGAGTCAAGGGGTTCCACTCTGTCTGCAGCTTTAACGACTATTGCTTTAACGCCCGACGCTACTCGTACCTAAGTCTGCACCTCAACCACAATCCTACAACCTCGACGTTTTATTGCGGCCCCGAGTCAGTCAGGCACAGCGCGTCAGTTAACTTAAATTCGCACGGAACCAAAGAACTACCACGAAAACGTTCGAACTTAAGAAACGTTAAAATACAACTCGTGCGTTATCCTGCAAAAGATAAGCAAGGAGAAATATGAAAACACAATTTTAGGCCTAAGTAAATACTACAGTACCTGACCCAAACCAGTTATGCCAGTCTCGTCAAATCTGAAATATAGCTAACTAGCTAGACTAACAGGTTAAAGGTGTGTTTACACAGACTACGATGAAATTTTTCTTACGTACAGTGACGTAGGCTACGAAACAGTTAAGCCTTGTCTACACTTGGCGTAAAATCGTTAGCGTAGCGTCAAATTCTTTGTTTATTTGGGTTAGTTGGAAAAACGCTAGCGCGGATGTGCTAGCACGCTCGACGCGGAATCTTCAGCGTAAAAACTTTGCCTTTTTAGCAAAGTATTTTCCAAACGCTCAGCGTCTAGCATTTTCTGATCCTGAGGTAACAGTCAAGTCTTAGCCTAGGCTAGTTGAAAAACAGTGTTTTGGGACTCCTGCGTTATTTCCTTGGACACGATTCCATGTTTATGGAAAAGACTAGGTCTAGACTTGGCGTTAGAACCTCAGCTATTTCAAGTTTTACGCATATTTAGCTTGGAAAAGGCAGGTAAATATAACCTAGGCTTGTAGACAAACAGTGTTTTGGGGCCCTTTTGTCTTTTTTGCTTGAACAAGTCAGAGGTTTTCATATTTTTTTATATTTTTCAGAGGTTTTCATATTTTTTGAAAAGACTTTAAGCTAGATGCTTACTGACTCAATTTGCATGGCATAATAAGCTAAAAACAGAGGTAGACCTAGGTTTATGGCATATCAGTGCCAAGTCATATGTAACCCTATCCAGGTTAGTCTGCAGTGCCATACAAAACTAGAAAACTTTTTTCAATTCTTTAGGCTAATGTATGATTCATAGGTAGATGCAGGGTCTCAGCCCCTCTAAATTTTAATTATGATGATGCCGTTACATACCGGTAGTCTAGTAAGCTATGCGCAGATAAGTAGGCTTCTGGAACTGGATGATGGTTAAATATTTTTGGTATGCAGCCCTGTCCAGTGAATTACCGTGCCAATTGTGTTGTAAGCGACCAGATAGTTATTTTAAAGATTGGTTTTTAATTGAAATATTTATAGGTTTATAGTGAATCAGTACGGGTACCGTAGCTTAAAACCGATTTGTTTTTATTTTGCAGTTTGGTATCAGTAGGTTTTTTAAGCAGTTTGTCTACAGATAAAAATAGACTAGTCAGACAATTTTGACAGAAACCATACCCTTGGAATGAGACTTAAAGCTTATTGATAGCAGTTTAACAATATTCTACCCAATTCTATGGAGTGTATCCAATGCTGGTTACCAGCAGCCTCAACACAAAGTTTTAAAAATATGCTTGGAGGAACGTTGCTGAGAAACAAGGATCAGAGAATAGTAAGTATATATTTACCAATCTGCTTTCAGTAATCCATAGCTTTTCCTCATTATGTCTCATAGTTAAGTTTTCAAGCTTGTCTCTGTGTAAGTGACTTACAGTTACACAACAAATTGGTAAGCTAGCATAATGATGCATCGGTATGTAAATTTTGACACAGTTTTCGCAGTATTGAGCCAGCAGCTGTGAAACTGCTTTACGAGTTTATCAATGCTATTTTGGATATATTGCAGTTTTGCTAGCAAAGTTTTATGTGTTTGTTTTTAGATGAGATTATGCAAGATGCTGTGGAAAAACGTTAAGGAAAAGAGAATCTGAAAACAAGAGTACAAAGTCATTTTGCAAAACTGGCTGATGATATTTAACAGCTAGCTGCTATCTAAATGATCAAACAACTGATTCGTCGTTTAATTTGCAATATACGCTTTTGTTAATATAAACATGCAGAATAGTGTTGCTGTTGTATTCCAAGACTGGTACAGTAGTAGGATGAGCACAATGTTTTAAAAGTGTGTAAATTCTTGAGAAAGTCTGTCTGGTGCAAAATATTCTTGAGAAAGGTTGACCAGCATTGGTCTAGTCTACTGCTTAAAACGTCGATATACAAAAGCATTGGCTTTCAAAATTGCAACATAGAAGCGTTTTAGTTTGTCTTGTTTTGTTTTTTTTTTGGTAGGCCCAAGTATTGCATTTGTTTAGTTATTTAGTTTTTTATGATTCCATAAACAAGATTTTTTATTGCGAAGTTTGCATGGAATGATTTATCTCTTGAATTGGCAAGGTCATTCCTGGTCATTCATTACGGTATTAGTAGTAGCGCATAAAGAACTCAGTGATGTCATAATAACCAAGCAGGTCAGAAAACAAAAATCAGCGTGAAAATGACGTAGGCTGCGCCAAGTGTAGACAGATTTTACGCTGAGCGATCAGCGTAGAAATATTTTTACGCCAAGTGTAGACGAGGCTTAAGAATTTATAACGTAGAGCTACGTCACTTTCCGCGGCATTCTAAAATACAATCATAAGGTGCTTCGCAAAACAACCGGTAGAAAGCAAAATAGTTTGGGTTCGAATTGTGTGGAAGATATTCTCGTCAACTGCTTACGTCAAAAATCTTATAAAATTTGGTACGACAACAAATCGGACTAAAATCGCATTTAGTCTAAACAGACCTTAAGGCAATAACAATTGCTACAGAATCGCTCGGCACCAATGCAACATAACATGAGCGCCTCCTACTCACGAAACTGCGTAGCCTACTCTGCATGCTCAACGATCAATGTTACAACAACGCTCACACTAACAGCCCATTAACACAGTACAAAGGGCTTTCAAGACTAGCTGCCAGCCTGCCATCTAAATTAACTAAAATGCAACGCAGGAAGAAGATTTTCAACACACAATGCTACCGCTGTTGCGTCACAAAGGCTAGTACGTCAAAGCGGCGTCACAAAGGCTAGTACGCCAAAGCGAAGCAGCTACGAAGACAAAGTGAAGGCAATAAGCAATATCTCATCGTAACAACTACTGTGTTATAGGATACACTTAGCGATAAGAATGCTGTAAGAAACTCGCTTAAAACTAACCGGCCCAAGGTAATGTCCATGATTTTTTTTTAGTCTCTGAGGGGGAGGCGCTAAATTTTGAGATTTTTACGGAGCAGTATTTTTCCGGCGTTAGTTTGAAGCTAATTGGGAAAAACAGCATGAGGAGAGCCCGGGACGGGGGCATGCTTTTCCGGATAATTTTTGAAAATTTCATTCTGTAGTTGCAATTTTAATGATTTTTGAAGTTTTTAAAGCAAATCGTTGTTTGAATTTTTTATCCTTAACTCTGAGAACTTCACCAAATATGAAACAGTTTTGTCCTCACATTTTCGATTCATGTGAGCTAAATAGCATAGGTTTGTTATCGAAGGGTTTGAAATTTTGGAAAAATTTAATTTGTAATTTGTTGTTTTCTTGCTGACTTTCAAGATATTATCACAGTGGTTGTCCGAAATTTGTTAACTTTTGCCACGGGCGCAATGTTAATATAATCCTTGCAATTTTTGCCAGTAGCAAAAAAAGAGTTATGACAGTACTTTTTGCGTTGTTAAAAAATAAACATTTTGTGCACAGCTGTGTAGTAGGCGCGATTGAGCAGTTTGAACGACATTTTTAATTGCACGTACAGGTATTTCAAATAACAACAGCACACAATAAGTAAGAAACACGCCAAAACATGGGATAAAGTAGCCACACTAACGATCTTGTTGTGTGTTGTGAGATCGTCTGCATTTTTTAATGAAGTTTGAAACAACAAAGCACAATGCAAAAATCAAGATAGTAAAACGCCACAATTTTTAGCCAATATAACTAGGCCTATTACGAAATTACTGGTTAAATTTAACAAGAATGTATAATCGGGGTATATTTTCCTTCAAGTTGCAGAAGACGTGTTTGGCTACAGTACTGCTTGCTTGTTAAGAACGCTTCTTAGCATCCTGTGATTGAAATCATCAAAACCAACCAATTAGATCAACAAGAGGTTAGGATTTGATTCTTGCCCGCTCTCCCACCCTTTGAGCATTAATCGCTGGCACACTAGTACGCAGAAAGCAAGGTATCAGTTAAAAAGCATTTTCGAAGAAGAATTAGAGTTCTGGAAGCTCCCATGCGCCATATAACCGGCCACCAGTTTTTCACTTATAAATAAAAACAAAGTTTCGTTAATTGCCTTTTTCACAAAAGGTCAAACGAAAATGCAGGGCACTTATTGAGCTTCACTGTCAGGGAATTTTTGCTTCAGAAATTCGTTCTACAAGTGCTGTAAATTTATTGTTTAGTCCGCGGGCATCTCCTATCTTTTTCATATTGTTGACTGTTCTACCCGAGAACCTATAAAGTTTAGGGAGGAGTCCAATAACATGACACAATGGCCCCTCCTAAACGCAAATTCATCGCAAATGCGCATGAAAAAACGTCAATTACTATTTTTCATAATTACCAGAGCTGGATATTTCAAAACGTGTCTCGGTCTTGCTATGCCAATGTCTCGTCTCGGGCCTTGAAAGTCTTGGAAAATGATCATGTCTCGATAGAGAGATGAAGATATTTTGGCTTTAAAACAGCTTTCAGATCTTTGATATGTAATTAACAACAATAAGCACTATTAAGCAGGCATACCCGATGTATTCAAAGAAAAAATTTGGCATGATTTCGCACTTTATAAAAACATTCGGCCACCTTTTTTTAGAGTCCTAGAGCATTTTCCTACGCTCTTCAGGCCCTTAGACTTATAGGTTTTTGCTTTTTTTTGTGAGCAACACATATGGAAACTATATTCTTTAAACCATTTAGTGGCATTCGATACTCGATCGAGTCATACCAAAGACTCTAAAAATGAAAATAGCATCCGGAACTACCCAGCTTACCCTCTAAATCGGTGGCAGTTATGGTTGGATTGAATTTGAATCCGCTCACGAATTCTTCATGAATTTGACTTTCAATTTGATTTTGAATTTGAATTTCATTTTTTCAAAATTAATGAATTTAAATTTGAATTTCATTTTTTCAAAATTGATGAATTTAAATTTGAATTTCATTTTTTCAAAATCAATGAATTTGAATTTAAATTTTGTTTTATAAAAGTCAATAAATTTGAACATCTTGATTAAACATTCGACGAAGTTGAATTTTTTCGACTAAGATTTTACCACGCAAAAGTAGCGATTTGTGAGTGGTTATACAGTATCAGCACACAGCAAACATTTCGTAAAATTTATCAAGCAAGCCAAAAGTTTGTGATGTGACGTTGCAAGGTGGTTTGAAGTTAATTTTTGCAATAATAGGTAACTTCCTGAACTGCGAAATGACTCATTACTTAATCCTAAACTGCGAAAGTAAACCTGCGAAAGAATGAACTTTACACCCGGTTGACGGGACCCCATTTTTTTGTAGTTGTTTTTAGGGTAATTTCGAATTACAATAAAATTGCAAAAGAAGAATAATTTGTGTTCTACATTAGCAATTTTCAAAATCAGTTCAATAAAATTTACTTATTTTACCATCAGACAAGAGAAAAAAGAACATTAATAGAAAGGTAGCCAACTGTTTTTTAATAAAAACTATGATGTTTTTGTATCTGGTAACTTTTTTTCTGCAGTTAATTAAACCCAGAGTAAGTTGAATCAATTACAATTGCAACGACAATATCACCCAAGCAGTATTCAGTTACATTTAAAATTGCAATTACTTTGCACCGCAAAACTCAATTGCAATTATAATTTGAATTACATGAGAAAGTGTAATAAATTATATTCAATTACACTATTACAATTATTCTATAACTGATCAGACTCTGATTAGATCTACAAACTTGCAGAGTAACTATATTTTAAACAATTCGCTAGTAATACTCAAAAATATCTTTGGTATGACCTGTTTTTTAAAGTCTATTTGATCGTCTGGTATATAAAATATCGACTAATCAAGTCTAAATTATCAAGTTTAACGAATTTGAAAGTGGTGAGGTAAGATTCGCCACTAAACTTAAATTTTGCATTGGTCCTTTCAAAATAGGTGAAATTGAAGGTGAAGGTTTCGCAACGCAATGAATTTGAATTTTGAATTTGAATCCGCTCGCAAATTCTTCATGAATTTGAATTTGAATTTCAGTTTTTCAAAACCAATGAATTTGAATTCCATTTTTTTCAAAATCAATGCATTTGAATTTGAATTTCATTTTTTCAAAACCAATGAGTTTGAATTCGAACCTCATTTTTTCAAAACCAATGAATTTGAATTTCGTTTTTTCAAAACCAATGCATTTGAATTTGAATTTCATTTTTTCAAAACCAATAAATTTGAATTAGAATTTGAAAAATAATGAATGGATTCAACGCTAGTTGCTATTGCGCTACCAGTGGCGCCGCCAGGGTAAAACAGTGGGGGGGCAAAATGACGTAACAACTTGATGACGTTACGTACGCGAAATGGAAACCAAAAAGTGTTTTTTGTCTTGAATCCAGCTATCGTTGAACACGTTCGAACGACGCAACTATTTCGATGTAAACTTAAGTCGATGTAAACTTAAGCTTTTACTAGCCGATGTTAACTTAAGCTTTTACTAGTCGATGTTCCACTAATGGTACATACGGTACTTTTGTTCAAATTGTTTGAGGAAATAAGGCAGTGGCGAATCGAGCATTGCACGGAGGGAGGAACAACGGGGGGTGTGGGGGCAAAGCCCCCAGTCGCCGGACGCTAAGGGGGCGTGGGGGCTTAGGCCCCAGCCGCCAACGAGTTTTTGCGGTTTTCACGCAAAAACACTCATTTTAGCACACTTTTTTATCGAAAAAGGACATGCAGTGAGTGCAGTCACATATAGAAAATGCAAAAATATTTTTGCAGCTTATGTCTAAAAGCAGAAGCTTGGGTAAAATAAGTGGAAGGAGGCTGCCACCGTTATTAGTTCGAGAAAATATAGACTGAAAGTGAAGTTTTAGCACCTTATTACAGGGCCATAGAAGGAAGGGCATGGCACCGTGCCCCGTGCGTGCGCCAATGAAATAAGGATATCATAAAACTAATTTTTTTGTTGCATAAAACTTAAATTTTAGATAACTACTTATCGCTTTGTGATTAAGTAATAAACTTTGTAATAAATTGAAGCACTGAGAAACATTACTACTCTATTTCATAAGCAACAAATATTACGGAAAAACTTTGAGGTTTAACGCAGAAAAGACTTTCATCGTTTTATGACGACGTAAGAATACTACCCCTATAAAAGCGAAAAAAAAATCAAAGTAATAAGTTATTTTGCAAAGTAACTGAACTTTAGCTTTTTAGTTTTTCTTCCGCAGTATACTGACGCAATGTTTTTGCGGTTATATGAGGAGATTGCTGTAGAATACAATTGAGTTCTACTAGGTTACCTTGTCTCTGTGACGTAACAAAGGCCATTGACGCATTCAGTATAACCCGTACGGTAGCCTGGTCAGCTTATGTTTGACACAAAAACATAAGCACAGGTCAAACAGTACATTTTCATGGCTTATTTCATTAGTGGAGCAACGAACCGACAAAAGTTTGAAGGGGTCGGGGGGGTATACCCTTGAAAATTTTTTCTCAACGGATTTGCACTAACTGGAAAAACAGCCCAAAACAAAAATGGGAGGGCAACTTTCCCCTCTACGCCCCCCTGGCGGCGCCACTGTGCGCTACGTTTAAACAGTTCATCTGTCTTGCGATGATTTTCGCTGCGCTGTGTAGCAGGAATTGTGATCTGTGTATGAACGCAATTTCAGAGCAGCTTTGTGAGCTATGTGTTGAGTAATAAGTTACAGGCTAATTTGTGTCATGCAGTCAAGAGAAATATAATTTTTAAACATTAATTATTAGACTTGCAAAAATAGCAAGTGCTTCCCTAGATTAGGTCACAAATACAAAGAGCCTCTACTATATAGGTACGAGGCAGACAGACTTTTATAATATTTTTAAGTTTTAGCTTATGAAGTCTCGTGTCTCGTAACTTTAAAATCTCGTCTCGACTTCAACAAAGAAGTCTCGTCTGGGTAGGTTGGGTCTTCGTTCCAGCTCTGATAATTACTTTGATTCAAAATACTCAATCTACTTCCCTTTATGGAGTTGTGAACCATTTTGGTGGTGAGGAGAATCGCCAGCAAACCCATAATATTCTCTTGACGATTTTGCATAAGTTTCAAAATATCATAAAAATTTGTGGCCTACAACATAAAATCAGCCAAGATTATTCTTGCTTACAATAATTTATTATACACTGTTAAATCGATTTCGGTTAAAAAACTATCATCAGTATTCAGCAAACACGCAGTAAAAAGTATCGGGGAAATACTGAGGAAAACTCTTTTGAATTGAAATAGATTAAATAATACAAAAGTATTTGAGAAATGCAGAGAAAAGATGAAAAAAATCATCGACAAAATCAATCTTTAGCAAATAAGTAGCGAGATCATGATTTAGGCGGGAAACTACGGAAAAGTGTAAAAAAATTAACCAATTGTAACGTCATAAAGGTTATATAGTAAACGGTTAAAGGTAGAAAACAAGTGTGCAGTAAAAATCAAAATTAAAAAAAGTCTATCGTTATTACAAATCCAAAAATACAGCTGAGAAACATGGAAAATTTCTGTACTTCCCTCTGTTCGTAAACAAAGTCGCAACAAACTCCAAACGATCAACAAGGTGCAGGTTTATAATTCTACTAAAGTTTTTTGATACGGTAGTGGCTTGCATTAAGACCGAAACTTGAAGATCTTTGTGCAGTAAGCTCTATCAAATAGTGATCTAGCAAATCGTTCAAAGAATGTCTCTCAACTGCTTTTTAATACACAAAAGTATAACAGCTACGCGATACAACACAGGCTAGTGGTTAAACAGTTGGAATAAGACATTCCAAATAACACTTTGCGTAAAATTAGTTTATTTCCATCCGACAGCTTTAAGAGTTTCATCTTGCATTGCAGGAATCAAACCTTTTCGAAAAGCAATTGAAAGCAATTCATCAACATCTTTGATGGACGGATATTGCCTCAATGCCCACTTCAAATAGACCGTAAACTCAGACCAGTCCACCAAACCATCCGAATCCATATCAACGGCTTGAAGACCTTTGCGGGCATCCTCACACCGATAGCATCCAAAATATGGCGCCATAAACCCGTTGTAAAACGAATCAAATTGAAGACAATCATCACCAGATACCTCTTCTAAAATGTCCCATTCATCCCATATTTTTCGGACTTGTTTGAGTAGGTCTTGGGCATGCTTATCATTTACATCAGCTTTCTCTATGATTTCGTACATCTTCGGAGTAAGCTTTCCTCCAGCGCGATCAAACAAAATGGCAGCTCCCACTTCGCTCATATATTCTTCCTTTCGGTTGGAATTCAAATCATCAAGAATAAGCTCTTTCATTTTCTTCGTTATGCTTTCAGTGAATTGATCACTATCACCAAATAACTTCACTAAATGTTTCTTGATCATTCCGGTGGAGGATACATCTGTGATGCGATTAAGAGGCTGTTGATCAAAAAATGCTGCCAGGTCAAACTCCTTCGCTGCTGTTCCATCTCCAGGCAGCCACAGATCAAGAGCTCTTTCTCCGTAAATCAGTTCACGAAAATGCGGAGGTTTTCCAGTGGTGATTTCTGTGATTTTGATTGCAGCTTGTCTCAGATAATGACAATTAAACTTTTTAAGTACCTTCTTGTTTCCTATTCTGATCAGATTCATCAACGTTAGTGTCGAGCTTGCATGACCTACTGAAGCTCCTTCTTCGCACACCCCAGACCAGATTCCATCTGCTCCATTCATCAGACATTCCAACTGATTTATGGTTGCCATTCCCCAACGTTTATGAATGTGAGCCAACAGCTTTCCATCATGCCAGTTGCACTTATTCATTACACTTCGAACCGCTGCACACCAAGCTCCAACTTCCTCAGGCAAGTATTTACCCATTTCTTCAATGCAGATACCAAATCCTCGATTAGGCAGGCTTCCTAAAAACTCAACTACATGAAGCACACGAGTTGCTCCACTAGCTGTGGTCATGGCCGCTGGAAAGTCCCTAAAGTTGAAGAGAACCTTGGAGTTTTTCGACAAGTTGTCATAACACCACTCAAGTCGTCGTTTGAGCAGTTGGCACATGTCATGAATGGTAAACTTGTTCTTCCAATCAAAGATTGAATCCGCCAGGTCCATTTCAAGAATTGCGTTTTCAATTCCATATTGCTTACATTTTAATAACGAGACCGGAATTTTTTCGAAATTCGGTTTTCCGTTTTTCGCTTCTTCATATACTTCGGAAAAGGAAAACATTTTTGATCGATTTTCGTTATTGTCGACAAGCCATTGGCAGAAAGTGTCACCCACTCTGGTCATGTGATTGAACGCTGCTACAACTACGAATTCAAACCCACATTTTTTTGTTTCTTGGTAGATTTTGATTTTGTTTTCAAGTGTATGACCACGTAGTTGTCCGACAGTTGTTTCACGAATGGAATTATCGAGCACGAACAGATCCAAATCTCTCAAGATTTTTCGTTTTGTGTTGTATTGCTCGGCAATCACTTCATTTATTTTGTTTAACTCTTCAGTATAATCGTAAGACATGTTTCAAAACTTACTTTCAATGTTTGAAAATACAGTTAAGTGAATAGTCCAACCCTAAAAAAGAGATGATAAATGTAATGCATACAAACCATTAAATTCAAAATTGAACAGTGCAACTTGAGCAAGGATTCTTTGAGTCAGCAGCAACCCCAGTTGTTTCAAATGCGATCGGCTTACAGCTGCCGAGATATCAGCCAAATCTTTTCGCTCGGGAGGAAAATTACCCCACGACGATTTTGGCATAACGTTTCCAAAAATTCTCATTTGACTTACATGCCAGTTGAATAGAACATGCAACTCGTTTTCGCGATCTGACGTTATGAAAAAGTTAACAGATTTTTGGACCAATAATGTACTCGGCATGGTTTTGTAAACAAAATGCAACTTCATCGCTGTAATACAGTACTTGCACGAACTAGTAGAATTTTTTTTGCTCGAATCATAATTAGTACAACGTTTTAGTACATTTTGCGACGAAAAGATTATCGTGATGTTTAGCACGATTTTGCGTTTCGCACCATCTCAAAGCACGTAAACAACGCGTTTTGTCTTTTGTGAAATATTTTACCGCTTTTGGGATAAAGCAACTGCATTTTTATCAAGGTTGACCACCCATTCTTGAAACAGATTTCTTTTATTTGCCAACATTTTGCTATATTTTACGCTAGTGAAGATTGGTCGATTCTTGACATAATTTGACCTCGTTGGCCAGTTTAGCGACTTTCACACCACCCGATTACTTATGGATCACCGCTTTCAAATGTAAAAAAAGTCAGCAAATCCTCCAGGGGTGCCTTGGTAAGGAAGCTCGAGGGGTGGGGAGCTGGGCCCCCTAGTTCTAAAAAATGCTCTGAGGGGGAGCCCAGGGGAGGGGGCAACAATTCAAGTCATTTAGGCACAACGTCGTCCTACTTGGCCTGCTGAACAAACGTTGTAATAACTGTAGGTGACTGAAACCGGAGCAATTAAGCTTTACACCAGCGGTTCCCAATTGGGGGTGTTCGCACCCTTTGGGTGTGCGTAAAGAGACTTTTGGGGGTGCGAGAAGAACTTGCAATTTTACCGCTGGTGAAAGGTATTGTTAATTCTCTCTAGCTGTGTGTTTGTAACGTCTGAAATGTGCCAGTGCGATTGAATATGTTCATTGTCGAAGTTTGTGACGTTCTTAACGTTTGTCATGTCATAATGTTTTCCATGTCAGCGTTTTGTTCGGTTTATGATCGGAAGAGAGCGAGCGTTAAGTTTATTCAACGATCATCTAAGTACGTAAAAACAACGCATATTACAAGATACGGCCAAAAAGAAGGTAACAGCAACAAAGCACAAACCGTTAAAGCATGCAATGTACAACCCTACAATGAATTTGAAAACTAAAAAAGCATGGTCGCTGCACCTAAAACTTAATATCCTATGAGCCGAAAAGAAAACAAACAAAACTGAGTAATAAAAGAAATATCACCACAAATTTGGAAAAAGCAAGCAACTTGTGCCAAGCATTTGAAATAAATTTACACGTATCCCTAGCGAGGAGAGGAGTTAGTTGCCAGTCGAGCTAAATTTAGGGAGTACTTTGGGATGGGAGAGAGAAAAGGTTAACTGCCAGGTATGTGAAAGTAAATAAATAATAAATAAATAACTCAGGTTACTTTCAAATTATATTGAACCGAAAATTCAACAGTAATTGAGGGAGACTGCGAAGTGAGCTTGCGCTCTTCGAGTCAGCAGCCACCCGTTAAATATGTCAAATGCGATCGGCTCCAGCCGCGAATCGAACCCGTCACGTAGGATCTGTCACCTGCGCGCGGTACCGCTAGGCCATTTCGCTGACGTAGTAGTTAATTTAACAGCTGTTTTTTGTTTTCTATTTGAATAAGGGGAATACGGCAAGCCTATACTTGAATATGCAAAATATTGTAGTAACCGGCTTTCTTAGTCCAATCTAGATTTAGTTCGCCTTCGAGGCAAGGTTGGGTGTAAAACATTTTTAGTAAGTCAATTTATAGACTTTACATAAAAAGCTTTTTCGAAAACGAGTAGGTCTAGCATTTTCTATAACGAGTATATTTAGCATAAAGTAACGCTACCCGAGCAGTTTTTACAGCAAAAAGCTAAAACGTAGTTTAGTTTCAAATTTTTAGTCGCAATGTCGATTTCCTTGGTTAAAAGAAAAAAAATTACGCTGGATAATTTTGAGGTTTTGGAAAGCTGTACAGCACACAATATTAATATTTGACGAGCGCGTCAGGAAAAGTTTCTGGGATGCAACAGCTTTTTTCAAAGCTTTCAAGAGTATTGATGATGGAGGTTTTTCCAAATGCGAAAACCAGGGAGTCGTACCGAAGCCGAACCGAAGTTTTATAAAACGGTTTTACGCTAATTTTGTCGAACCTTGACCGAACGTGAACTGTATTTTTCAAAATCGCAAAGAGCGAACAGGAACTCAACCGAACAATTGGAGTACTTGCGAACCGTAACCGAACCAAAACCGATTGAAAAAGCGGCTCGCTACGTGAGGTCACACGCTTCACTTTGATCGGCGTAACCGACTGACACTTTAAAGGTGGCTTATATTTAAAGAAGTACAGTACTTGCACAGCACTACAAGCTGTACATTGGCTTGTCAATGTGAAGATATGTTTCTTTATCAAAGATTAGGCCGCCCGTGTCCGAGCATAGTAGCAATTTAATCATCTCGAAATTGGCTTTACTACAAGTATTTTATGCATTATACTGGCCTGTCAATGCGAAGAAAAATTGCTTTGTACGTTTCATTTTTTTAATTGTGTTACTAGAATTATACCATTTCTTACTGCAAATCTGAACCGGAACTTGTTAAACCGGTTTTGAAATATTTTTTATTGGAGCGAACCCAAACCGGAGCGTTTCAATTTATCTGAACCTTAACCGAAACTGAACCGAAATTTGAAACCGCTGTTGAACCCAAACCGAACCTGAACCGTAAAAATTAAACGGTTCGACTCCCTGGCGAAAATAACTTTTTCAAAGCTATTTTGATGTTCTGTACCGCTAACCCATTATTCAAATACTAGGCTAATTTTTCATCTGCACTGGCGATGATGGGCACGATTGGCTTAAGCAATAGCGATTACCGATAACTTCAAAATCTCTTGGGCAATACCGATTATAATCAGTAAATTTCAATTCGGCAGTGTGGCGCAGTGGTTCGGAACGTCGTTTATACCAGTGGTCGGCAATCTTTTTCGCACAGCGGACCGGTTTGAAACTGAATTGTTTTTGCGGACCGGCCTTTAAAAAATCAAAAATGTTTAAGCAGTAAAACACTCATATTTATTCAGAACTGAAAATCTCGATCTTGTATTACTCTGACCAGAGTATTAAACTTTTTCAATCTTGCTGCAGCAGCATTGCTTAAGTTTTTTATAGTAGCTTCTCAAAACTGATTCTTGACGTTATTCTTTCTCTTAACCAAGCACTGTTTGATTTACAAAAGATTTACGATAAAATGACAGCATAATCAAATGTTCGCTGTTCAATTAAAAATTTACGATACGATTTACGAAAGATTTACGATATTTAAGATTTACGATAAAATGACTGCATAATCAAATGTTCGCTGTTCAATTAATTATTAAAAGATTTGACTTTTCAATTTGGTTAGTTTTGTGATATTGAGTAACTTTGCCGTACTGGGTCACCAGAATTGAGTTATTCAGCATTTTTACAAAAACGTCCCAAAATTGCGTCTCACGTTGTAAAAATGTTTTTAACTCAAAGCATTTATTCTGAAAACGCATACGGACCGGTAACAAACTTCACACGGACCGGCACCGGGCCGCGGCCCGGTGGTTGTCGACCACTGGTTTATACGACGACCATGATCGTAAGCGTAAATTTTGGTAAATTTCAAGTCGGCAGCATGGCGCAGTGGTTTGGAGCGTCGTTTTTACGACGACCATGATCGTAAGGTCAATGGTTCAACTTCCAACCAAGTCTCGTCGTTGCGTCCTTGCATAAGATGCTTCACGATGATTATTTCTGGTTGGTGGAATCTGGCAAGTAGCAAATTAAAAAAGTCAGAAGAAAATTCAACCGGTAAACTTGGAAACAAAGGCAACTCCTAACAGGGTTGCCAGGTTGGTCTTTTTAGAAGTGGTTTGGCAGAGAAAAATGGTATTTGGCCTTTACATAGCTTCGATGCCAATATTCATGTGGATATATTTAAAAATTTCAAAACTGTATACAATTAGCAAATTTGGTCTTTTTTTTAGGCTGTTTGGCCTTATTTGACAAGCTGTTGGGCATTTTTTGTTTTGTTTTCCTGACAAACCTGACTCTTAAGCGAGTCTAGATTCGTCCTACGTATAGCGCCTCCGCCGCTTTCTCCCGATAGGAGGATAAAGATGAAGAAATCAATGGTCAATCTTAAAGTGATATCGGTAATCGATAAATTTTTCCAATATATGTTGCGTTAAATTTTTGATGTATTTGACGAAGCTTTTTCGGAAGTCAATTTGCAAAAATATTTTTTAGATTTTTAAGGAAAGAGAGCAGTTCACGGACTCTGCCGTGGCAACAAAACAAAAAGACATTTTTTAAAATTGCAACAAAACTTTATGGACACCGCGTATTTTTTCATAACGCCAACTCACTGTATAACTTTGAACACTGTGTGCATGAAGAATCGTTTATCTCGATAATTTATCGGCGATGACAACATGTATTACAAAAGCGATATCGGTAATCAACAAATCAAAACTAATCACCGATAAATGCCCATCTCTGTGCACTGGTCGTTAAGCGAGTCTACTATTAAGATTTTAACTTTCGTTTCGTATAAATAAACATTCGTTCGTTTTCCGATTGCAGTTTCATATGAATACTTTAAATCGCTTAATTATGCAGCGTTAGGAAGGTCACGACTTTATTGACAAAATGTCCCCGTGGGGAGGTTTGAGAGACATTATTTAAGTGCAAATAAAGTTACCGTGAACAACAGCTCAGATGGCCGAGTGGTATAGAGCGTCTGTTTCTTGAGCAGTCGACTCGGGTTTGATCGGGTCAAACCAATGACTTTAAAATTGGTATTCACAGCTTCCCTGCTTGACGTTCAGTATTAAAGGGACAGGGTGGAGAACAAGCCGGCAAGTTTACTTGTTGTGCCGTTGGGAAAGGCACTAGACAGAAGGCTGGCAACTCCTAAGCGAGTTCGTATAGCGCTTTGATCGCTTTCTCGTGATAGGAGGATAAATATTCAACTAAATAAAATATTTCGAATTTTTTCATTTTGGTACAGAGGAGTTTTATCACAAAATTAAGTCCAAAAAAATCAAACCTTTATTATACTCGCGGTATTCAACCCAAGCGTGTAACGAATAGCGGGGCCGTTTCCGCCGCTGAACGCCCAGGCAACTCAGCTTCGAAGTTCGAAGAAAACCGCCGCGGTGACGAGTCCCTGGCGATACTGTGTCCGATTTGACCGGCCCAGAGCGCGAACTCCAGACCACACGCACCGATAGCGATGTCGTTACAACTGAGATCAAGTCCAACAAACTAAACAGCATTTGGCTTAATGCAGGGGCGTAGCCAGCGGAATATTTAGGGGGGGGAGGCAAATTACAATAGCCCAAGAACTTCAAAAAATGATCTGTTCAGGCTAAGGCGTTAGGCTCACGCTGTCTTCCCGTATTTCGATTTTTGTCTCAAGCTATTGCTATTTATTTTGTTTACGGATGAATATAGAGTTAATTATTTACTGTTGACCTTTCAAGTTCGCAAATCGCAACCCTAATACTTATCAAACTGCCTTCCGCATGGCATTATATAATTAAAAAAATCCCACGATTTTGTCGCCGTGTGGTATGCACGAACAAGAAACACATAGAATAACAGACACAACAAAAAAGTCCCACAGAAAAAATATCACATTAACATCAACAAATTATTAAAGTAGTAATCAAACTGTGATTTTTCGGTTTTTGCAAGCAAATTTCGACACTATTCGCTGGGCCAAAAGTAGCCTATTCGCAGCTACTGCAAGTTTGCGACAAAACTTTCCTGCACTTGCTGCCTATTTTTCTTCGTAAACAAGTTTTAATTAAACATTCTTTCCTTTTGCTCGCCGTCTATTCGATTGCCTTTTTGCGAAACAATCTTGCTTTTTCTCTGTACTTACAAATATTTGATCCCATTGCGCTGTTATGACGCAATAATGTTGAACAAGCGCGTTTTGTGGAGAAGTTATGTCGAAATTCAAACCGCGCAAAAAAGTTAGACGTAAATGAAAAAGTGGTAACGGTAAGGGAGCTTTTGAAACAAAGTTTACGGCATTTTATAAGAATGTTTTAGTTACACTTCAGATTAAGCTTCGTCAAAAAGGGATGGGGCCAGTGCCCTGGTGCCCCCCCCCCCCCTGGCTACACCACTGCCTTAATGTACTGTCCAACCAGTTGGACAAAAAATTAAATTCAGTAAAACTTGTGCGATAGGTCCCCCACTTTTTTTGCTTTTAATGAGATCCACAAGTTTTACAGCTATTTTGACAGCTAAGGTCTAATAAAAAAAAAATAATAATTAATGTAAAATATTTAGCATTCAAGAAAATGTCGAATTCAATTTGGATCAAATACTTAAGTCTATCACTAAATACAGTTTGTGTCCAACAAAGAGTGTCTCAATAACTCATGCTAAATGTACAGCTATATAGACTACCTAATCACTAAAACTATCCTTCACGTTATTTAAATCAGTTTTTGCTAACTAGGCTACATAATCATTAAAAATCCTCTTGCAAATGTTTTTAAAACTTCTATCCTTCACGTAATTGAGATCAGTTTTAGCTAATTCGTTAAACGAACTCGGGCGTTTGAACGTTAGGTCACTTTTCACGAAGCAATCTGATTGTAGTCTGCTGAAATCGATCTTTAAGTGCTTACGCGTAAACACGAAATCACGTGTTAGAGTCGGACAACTCTAATAAAGAAAACTCTGGTTGCACCCATGCGTAGCACAGACCATAAAACGCGCAGTCCCGATATATCACCAAGTTTTGTTTCTGAAAAATTTGATCTTGGAAGTCTCGTCTTGGTCAACAAATTTATCAGCTACGAAAACTTTTCAAGTTTGAGTCACGAAAATGTTTTCACATCTCGGGCTCGCCTGTCTCTACTATCAAGACTTGCCTCAAACAACCGCAAACGCGATCACAAAATAAGCTTCAAAATCAGTCAATGCGATTTAGCACAAACACGAAATGAAAATTTTAGGCTGTAAGTAATAATTGAAATTGTTTTAAAACAATTTGAGGTTCGTCTATGATTTCATGAAACTTTGGAGTAATGTTTTTGAAATAAACGATTTTGACTAAAAGCAATAGATTTGCGGATAAGCAATATTTCTAAAAGCGGTTTAAGATTCGAACTCAGTTCACAGAAAAAAGCTATCATGATCGGTGTTGATACGATCCAGCAGAGAACAACATTACATGTCAGCAATACTCGGTATGTAATATGAAATGCAGCTCATCAAATATAACGCAGTTTTATGTAGTGGGCCTCGGGCCATTTTTGAGTTCAAGTTCTGCAATCTACAGTATTTTTAAAAATCCAGGCATAGAGATAGCGCAAAAGGCATAATGACAAACTTTTCGCTGTCATATGTCCTGAAAAAAAGTCTATTGATATAAACAAAACCATTGTAATATTCCCACACAATGAGAAAACCATCTAAGTAAATTTTTCACAACTTATTGTTTTCTGAACGATGAGAAACAAATGAGATTTTAATAATGATAATTATGAAACACGAATGAGCGGTTTCTGTTCTGCTACTCTTCCCAGCAGAAATGCCTTGGTGGGGTGGGGGGCTCGGGGAGCCGAGCGCCCCTAGTTCTAAAAAATTGCTTTGAGGGGGGCCCAGGGGGGGCCAACTATTCAAGTCATAGTAAGCTTTTAGTAACTAATATTCAGTATTTTCACATTCGAATCTGTCAAACAAAAATTCGCAACCGAGACTACCTTGTTCACTATTCAGGCAATATTTTGCTGTTCAGTGACGCAATAATACCACACCGTTTGTGAGATGTTTGAGGAAGTGATTTCACAATCACATTGAGAGTTTGCAAACATAACTGGCTGCCTATGTCTTGCCGAAAGCGGAATCAAGTTTTTCAAATTGATCTATGGGTAGTTAGGTTTTTTTGTTCCCAATTCAATTATTAATCAGAAGTTGAGAGTATTTTTGATGACATTTTAAGAAAATCGAAGGTGGCCGGATACACTTCATCTCTTCTGCAATCGCTCTCGCACCTTCCCTCCATCTCGTTCGATCTGCAGCTTCCTCGATTTTCAAGCCGACTTTCTTCACATTCTCTTCCACCTTGTTACAATATTGATTGCAGGAGTTCATGTAAAAATAGTTGACTGCTGGAGGCCGTTACGTTAGCATAATGATTTCTTGTTTTTTCTAGTAACTTATTTCTTTTGTTCGTTTTAGGTAATTTGCGTCGTGCGCCTTGTAGTTACTAAGTACATTTTGACTTCTACTGGTGGGCCAGTGTTTTTCTGGCAGATTACAATAGACTGTCATTTGTCATTTCAATTTTCGTTTTTCTCTTACGTAACTTAGTTGTAGAGTAGTCTACCGGTAAACTTAAGTATTGGTAATTACCGCCACATTTTGGCATGGATAGTTGCGACTGGAAGACCTAGCTGTAACTTTTTCACCATCTCTGACACTAGGTTTACACTCTTCTGAGTTTTGAATGTTTAGTGATAGTTTGCTAGTAACCACAGGGGTAAGCATAAACCAGGGGTGGGCATAAACCAGGGGTGGGCAGCTTTTCTAGTAGGCGGGCCATATGTGGGATAATGAAGTCCTTGGCGTTGACGGACCGAATCATTGGATGAATCGTATTTAATATCATGAACAACTGCCAATATCTGGACCGCACTGGCTGGAAGAGCAAAAAAAAGGTCCTTGGCTTAATTCACTGTAGGTGTTTATGTTTCTGTAAGTGCCGGTAAGCCGCATAAAATGATCTCGCCGGCCGTATGTTGCCCATGCCTGACATAAACTAATGTCTTGGAATTGGAAATAAGCTTGTAACAAACGTTGTAAAACATACTGTATTAAAACAGCTGAACTTTTAACACTGAACAGGGCCCCCTAGTTAGAATTTTATCAAAGCACCCCTATACTTCCCAGGTAAAGCAATCTAATTTAAATCACCGATTAATAAAGAGTGAAGGAACTGACTCTAGCGATCTACCGGTGTTTAGAAACAAAACAAAGCGAGATTGCGTGATAAGGACCTCACTAAAAGTTCGCCATTTGACGGCGTAATACCAATCTACAGTCAATTAGTTCTGGAGTCCAAATTTTTAGATGCTCAATTTCTTTTCTATTCTTTTGCTTTGAACCAGTTTTGCTTAAACTTTCATGAACTGAAGATCCCTAACAAATATCAACAAAACCGAAGCACCTCTTACTACGAAACAGACTGTTACGAACGATAGTGGTACAAGCAGGCCTGCAGTGTATTGTCTTTGGGTTTACGACCCTTGAGGCAATGACACATCTTTACTTGCCCCTATTAGGAATTCATGGAGCGCAGGTTAAAAAAAGCTAATTGAAACCCGGAAATACGTTCCACCAACTACTTGGTGTAGTGGTTAAAGACATCGCTGTCGGCGCGGGATTCGATTTCCTGACCGGTCAAACCGGACGCAGTGCCGCCAACGGCTCGCTACCACTGCGACGTTTCTGCATAGCTGTGCTGCCCAGGTGTTAAGCCGCGGAGATTACCCTCGCCACCATGCTTCTGCGTAGCCTAATACCACGAGTGTAATGAAGATTTGATTTGATTAAAACATTTTTTGACTATATTTTTTTTCATTTAAAACCCAATTATTTACTACCGTGCCGTTCCTGCGCCAGAAACCAAGTCTTGACGACAATCTGACGAAAAATTAAACAGATAATCGACTAGACTGGTGTGGGAGATAGGCCTAACGTTTACAGAAATTGAAAACCCAGCCTTTGTAAAAAATAGCGATGTTCTGGTGGTCTCAAGTGCATGGCATGAAAACGCACCCAGGCGAATGCTACTGAACGCCTAGTTGCACACTGCTTCATCACAGTAGCTCGCTATGTTTAAAAATTATGTAACGCTGTATACGAAACGAACAACTCTTCTGAACTAAAACGTTTTTTCCTGATCAACTAACTTAACATATATTTTTAAGAATTTGGGTTGTCTGCGACGGAAGCATGAGTCTTAAGTCGACAAATGTCATTCAAAAATTTGTTATGCAATCGTATTAAAAATAATAACAAAATTTACTCACACCGTGGCACGTATGAGTGGAATATGCAATAAACGCTGCACGAACACAAAACATAGTTAAGACCATTTTTAAAATGATTAACAGCTCAGATGGACGAGTGGTAAGAGCTTTCGCCTTTAGATCTGTAAATGCGGGTTTGATTCCGAGCCGAGTCAAACCAACGGCTTTCAAATTGGTATTTACAGCCCCTGCTTGACGTCCAAATTAGGGCAGTGAGGGGAACAAGCTGGCAACTTTACTTGTTGTGCCGTTGGGAAAGGCACTTAATGGGGTTTCCCCCTCTTGGAGTGGTAGAAAGTTAACCGGCAACTCCTAAGCAAGCTCGTGCTAGCGCTTTGTTTGATTGCTTTCTCGTGATAGGAGGATAAATATTCAACTAAATACTATACCGATTGCAGTCAACCATTTGCAAACTAATCTGTAACAATACCGTTACGATAAATTACCACTGAACTTAGATCTGTAGAATTTCTAGCAAACTCCCAAAGTATAGAACTATATCACTGTATAAGCATCCAAAAAAAAAAAAAACAGTAAGAAATCTGACTGAATATTTGGGGATGCTTGATTTGATGACCGTAAGGTCTGTTCGCAATCTCCTTGCAAGTGTTTGTTTACAATTGGCTGAAATAAATCTTGCTGATTAAGGTACGTCTCATCCCAGTCATCAGAGGAGCTTTAAGCAGATGGTTATCTGCGATTTTTGCGTTCCCGACTTTACCGCTGTTTCTCTAAAACTTTTATCGATCACATTTAACTGACAATATCACCAATTTCTTTCCGTTAGCGAGCTACCATTTCTTGCTATGGGCGTTTTGCGCTCAAGTTACTATGATTTCATAAACTTTAATCAGTACACTATGACATGATGCCGTAGACTACTCTACATATTTCTCAGTTTTGATTACAAAAGTCATTATTTTTCTACTTCATTGTGTGTTACCGTATATCTAAAATCACTTACCTTCTCATTGATAAAAATTATACTACGCAAAAAACTCTACAAGCTGTAATTCCCGGCTTTGCATTTCTGACTCTACCGTTGTTTTTGTAAAACTTTTATCGATCACATAAAACTGACAATATCACAAAATTCTTTCTGATAGTGGCCCGCCTTACCATTCCTTGTTGTAAACGTTTCGGTCTCGGTGTTACTGCGGTTTAATAACATTTAATCAAACGTTGTGCCGTACTCTACTCTATTTCATATCATTATTTTCATACTTTTTTGTGTATTACCTAGAATATTAAAACACTTAATCTACACAATAATAAAAATTACGTGCGGCAAAGTATGCTAACCATACAAGCTGCAAGCGCGAAACAGCCTGTAGGTATACTTTTTTAATTAATTTTTTTCATTAGTTAGCTTTTTATGCATTAATTAGCTCTACACTTGCAAGGCACGTTAAGTATTTTTTTGCTTGAGTATACCAACAGCTCTTCCTTTTTATAGTCAACACATTGTTTTTATTTACCTTCAAACAAGTGCTAATTGCTTTGCAGTACCAATTCTAAAATAAACAAATTCTTGTTTCAAAGTGTATACTTCTTGCCTTTTTGTAATTTGTTTTATTCAATTTTACTAACAGTTATTAACAGCAGGTATGATTGCCAAAATTAGTACTGTAGCTCTCCCATAACATTTCTCTTTTCTTACGGTGTTAATAACGCTTGTGTTTGGCCACCTGGCTTTTCCACTGCAGACTGTGCACCAAATTTTCTTCCATTATAAAACAGTAATTTGCATCAGTAATTGTTTTATATTTTAAAAGTCTGCAGTCTTCAGTTTTCATCATATTTTCATTGACTGTTTTTGATTTATAAACTGCTTCAAAAATGAAATGAAAACAAATCCTTGTATAGTAGTATACGTGCCAATGCGCTGAGCGTAACATCCCGGTAACACATCTACACGAAACTAGAAATCTGCACTGGCAAAATTTACGGTAGCATCACAAAAAACTGTAGCCACAGAACTAAAAAAAGAAAAACAGGGGATATTATTTTCAATGAGTTGCTGTATGACCTATCGTTATCAGCACTTGGGAAAGCATGATTGTGATGATAACTGTATGTTTAATCAAAAATTAAAGTTTTTTTCCAGAAAAAAGCTGTCATCCTATCTTACTGCATACGCAACACGCGTAACCTGTCTGTCGCTTTTCCTGCGCTGAGTTCACTGCAGCTCATGTTTATTACAATTCGGCACTGCGAGAATTTTGACGCCAGAGATAATTTAAATTTTTTTTTGCGAAAAAGTAACAAATAATATCGGGCTTGCAGCCACGACTCCAACGTCATTCTAAAAATGTGAATCTTTTTATTGCCATTATAAAATAAAATCGTGGACGATCAAAGTTGAAATGCCGTAAAAATAAAAAATTGGTTTTACTGAAAATTAATTACTTAACATTTCCATGTTACTACCACTGCTTTGCCAAGTCATGATAGCGTCTCAAAATAAAGTCATGATACAATACTTCTAATATCGAATAAATATGGTTGATAATGTCTGATTATGAAAAGCCAGCATACTTATTAGAGCCGGATGAATGAAAGTTATAATTACAGTAGTTTATAATTTATAGCAATTAACTGTTTTCACGCAAGTAGTTCAGTTATACAAAGATTATGCTAAAAAATTTTGCTGCAGGAAAACGCCGTAAGCTTTAGTATTTTTGACTTTGGCAATATTGCGAATTAAATTACTTTAGTGTTTCTTCCCCATTTACAACGTTTATTCTTTTAAATTTTTTACCACACATTAATGAACCTAAATCTTCAAAACTGCCGACAAAATATGGTTACTACTGACCAGTAGCGTAGCGAGAAATTTTCAAAAGGGGAGCCATAAACTGCTAAAGCCATCAGAAGAGTCTGGTCTATTTCAGTCACTTAGCGAGTGATCTTTTTATACTAAAAGGCAAAGTCAAACGGAGGGGTCATCGCACAATGCTCCCCCACAAAATACGCTCCTGCTGCTGACGTATTCAACATTGTAAAATTAAAATGTCCGAATCAGAAGATGTAAACAATTACGCAAAGAACTTAAAGTTATTTATATTCTACATACACTGGATTCACTATAGATCATTTATAAGTGTCGATATGCTAGGGCATTTGGCATTTTATACTCAATAGCGTAAAACTAAATCACAAGTAATTTAACCTTTTTGGGTCACCGCAATGAAGTTTCTATGTTATAAAAGATGTACGTAGCCAAGATGTTCTTACATGTATATAGTACACTGCAAATAAAATTGGGTATTTTTTTGGATAAACATTTGAGTATTAACGTTGAGAAACCCAATCTTTTAAGTTGGGTGCAGATTACCCAAATGAAGTATACTGACTGACTACTAACCATTATGCGTTGGGCTATTTTAGCACAAGTCAAGAGCCCAATTAATTTTATTGGGTTTACTGTATACGAATGTTTTTAGGCTACGAAAACCCAAAAATTGTTCTTGCTGCCATCATCGCTCATTTGCAGAGTACTGGATGAGTTAGTGTGTTATGCTACAGGGTCTAGTAAACGCCTATACTTACCATTGCATTTCATACGGAGGATCTCACAAGAAGCGATTTGGATGTTCTACTACTGCACATGTTCCGATTTGTATATATAACAAAGAATCATAATAATATTTCACTAGTGGTATTTTTGAAAATACGTCATATTGGGTACTCTATACCCAATATTTTTTAAAATTTGATTTTATTGTCGCTGCAAGCAGTGATCAGTGTACAAGCTCTTCGCAAATAAATATTTTCTTAAATTAAAATAAAATACTGTCTGCAAATGAACAAACGTAGTCCAATTTTATCTTGAATTGCCTATGATTTGTCACACAAAAGTATGGCTTTCAAGCTGGCAAAAGAAGCTATATTTTGCGATTGCTATTCGGAAATTGCTAAGCGGAAACAAGCGGAAACAAGTTTCCGCTCTTAATTTGACACCTGCTGTTTGAACTGTGACACATCGAGATTACAGGCTTTACTGTGGTTAGATATTTTTTATCAAATTGAGTGTAACGTTTTGACCAGTCAGTGTGTTCAGTTTTGAGTATAACATATTGTTCTAGTGTACTTAGTTATTGAGATATATATATTTTTTTAGATGACTGACGATGACCTTTGAGGTCGAAATCGATTTTATCTTCTACTAGTTTTTAATATACTTTTTACCAAATTTTATCTGAGGCTGGTTCTTAGTTTTACTTGATATAGATTTATTCATGATACGAATGCTGAGAAACCGCTTCTATTTTATCATCACTTTTTTACTGTGGAGTTCTAAGTTGAAGGTGATTCAGGAAACCAACCAAAGTACCGCTATCGAAGAGGTTCGAAATTATGGAAAAATTGTATACATCCAAAACAACTTTGGAAATGGCTGGTAGAGATGCATACCCCTCATTCTACCCCCCTAGATCCGTCCCTAGCCATAAGCTACAGAAACCATCAAAAGAGTATGGCATATTTCAGTTACTTGGCACAATTAATTTTGTTCTTGTTTACTAAAAGGCAGAGTCAAAAGGGGGGGCATGGCCCAATACCCCCCTAAATACGCTACCAGTACTGGTAGTGTTGTGAATGTTAAAAGGGAATTGTACAAGTGAGCTTTTCGATATAATCTGGTTACTTATTTCCATACTTCGTTTTACTAAAACGTTTTCTGGGGCCTAAACGTTAATGCCTACCTCACTTTTGTTTGTGCAACAGCCAAGAAATTCTATAAACAAAGATGAAATCTTTAGAACTGTTGTGAACTGTATTACATTTTGGCTGTTAAGATTTTTTTCCATAACGTTCAAGTTCTTCAGTTTCAACCATCCCTCTTGCAAATTTTTTATTGCATGCGTTGCTTGAATTTCTTACGGTCAATGTTTTAGCCTATAATCTTTAGTGTACGCGCATTTGCTCAGCTACCGACCTATCTGAAAACAGCGTATCTAATTATATTTAGATCAATCTATGCAACAAAAAGAAAAAGTAGTTCCACCAAGTGCCTTTTCCTGACGACAGTAAAAGCGAGCTTGTCGGTTTGTTCTCCACACTGACCGTTTATACTGAGCCTATATAAGGTTAGATTAATTCCCTTTTTTTAATCCGGGCTGTTGTCCAGAGAAAAAATTAGTGCACACAACCCACTAAAACTTTTTTTACTTTCACAGCATATAGGTAAGCCTATCACTTTAAATTGATTGGCCAATAGATGCACGTGCAGTATATCAGATAATAGCTTTTAACAGCCAAAATAGCTTAGTAAGACTCAAGATCTGTAATTCAACTTCTTTGTTTGACGTCGAGCATTGAAACAACCGTGCAAAAAACAAGTCAGTTAGTTTACTTGTTCAGTTGGGAAAGGCACCTAACAGGATTCGCGCACCTGCAGGAAATATACAGGTCGTAGTGGCGTCGCCAAAAAGTATTTGAAGGGGTTCATGACTATGCTTAATGTAAGCAAAGTGAGTGCTAGTTTTTACATCGTTTTTTCTGTTTTCGTAAAATTTAAGGGGGCATGGCCCCGATACCTTCCACCCTTGGCTACGCCACTCAAATATGGCAGGTGGCCAAGCGATAGCAGGTTTTCTAAACACGCCTGTTCGGTCCAAGCCAATCTTTCAGGGCAAAAAAAGTTATAAGATTCCCCCTTTATAGCACCTCGAAACTGCAACGCTCAATTATTTATCAAAATGTCAACATCTGAAACGATATTTCAAAGACAGAAAGTCCTTGTTTATGCGCAGTTTTTAGATGAAACTTCACTGCATTTTATTCCAAAAAGTATTAATTTTGACCTAACAGGAGTCCAAGCTGCAGCAGGGTATATCGAGAATTCATACGAATGCTGTTTGTTTTCGTAAATCTGAGTAACAATAAAAGTCCACTGTTTAGATTTTGATTTATCCGTCGGTATAAGGGTGGTTGCTTGACTCTTATGACCCTGAGGAAAAGTTGCATCACGCTGCTGCTGCCTTCATCACCTGCATAACGCTATATGGTATAAGTTTCAGCTGCATACTGCAAAGGAAAAACCAGTGAAAGTTACGTATTCACTAAATATTCTTCAGAATTTCGAACTTGGATGTTTGAGTAAGTTTTATTTTGTTCAATATAAAGTTGGGTAAAATTTTTTAATAATGCAACGAAAGTTTTTAACGTTTGGGTAATTTTCAAAAATACCCAAACTTATTTTGTTATGTATAAAAAATTACCCAAAAGCGAAAAAGTCGCAATTGGGTAGAAGGTGTGTTTACCCCCCAAAAAATTGAGTAGAAATTGTATTTGCCCACAAAATTTCATGTTTACCCAAAATCTTTTTTTCCCAAAAAAATTATTTAAGTTATGTTTTGGGCATATCGATTTATGCCCAAAATATTTTGGGTAAAACGTGTTTTACCCAAATATGAATTGGGTTGAGTGGAGTTTTACCAAGAGCTCTACCCAATTTTATTTGCAGTGTACGTTACGTTCCATTCAAAAGATATATTTTAACGAGACGCGTAGCCTAATTTGCTGCTTTTGATTAATATTCTATTTGTTGTAAAAATGGTTCAAGTATATTCAAGTCTTGTTAATTTTGTGCTTGTTCAAGTTGCAGACTCTTAAAATTGCCGCCAATAGAGGGACTTTTGGGAAACTGGTCTTCCATAGGATGTTTTTGATAGTACTTTGGGGGAAACCGAGACATGAGCTTGAAGCTCTTCGAGTCAGCACTTACCTGTCATCTGAACGTGGCGAATGCGATCGTCACCAGCCGTGAATAGAATCCATCGCTAGGAGTCGGTAACCTGTGCACGATATTGCTAGGCAGGGCTGTCCAGAATCCGGGTGCGTGACTGAAATCAAACAAGTTTCACCGGTTTTGAGCTTGCGTCAAAATTCACTTCTACGTCATAACTGGATCCGCAGTTGCAGCCAGATTGAAACTACGCTTGTAGACGCGAGGAAACAGAAGTCATGAAAAGAGATGGAGCTTGATTTCCGTCCTTCATATAAAGAGACTCCGTAGACCTATGCCGCAAGTCCATGTCACTGTTGAATCTCACAAAACATGTTTCTTGGTTACGTAATGCATTTGTATGTACGATGAGATCAGAATAAATCGCCATTTTGACTGTAGGCCTACCGGTAGTTGCAGAAATAATTCAACACCAACCTCATGGTTTTGCGTTTTGCTGGCTGTGGTCTTAGACAAAATGTACGACAAGTTTTTTCCGCGGGAAAATTTTCATCAGCACCAAAGCAAAAACGAAAATTTTGCAAAAAACTAGTGTTGCGTGTATAAATCATAATTGACCCAATCATAAACGAGTTTGATTTCATTGCAGCTATAGGCCCAAGGGTGGAAACCCACATCTAAACCTAAACCCCAGTTTTAAAGGAAATATTGGAAACCCATACTCAAACTGACACCTACTTAGCTAAACCTTTGAAAACTTAAACCTAAACCAAAACCGTTCTTTCTTAAAACGTCAAAACCAAAACTGAAACTAAAACCTGTTCAAAATTTTCTTAGGTTTTGGGTTTTAAACATTGTCATCACCATCATTACCAGCACAGCAGTTACTTTAGGGCCGGCGCTAATAGGGGGCCTGGTTCCCCAATTGACATGCTTGGCCCCCCCAACTACAAGCTTTTTTTTTAAAGACAGCGGCTTTTGTGCTTATTTTCAAATTTTCTCCCCCCTGATAAAAGCTTGGCCCCCCTAAGTCGACTGTTCTCGCGCCGGCTCTGCCAAGTCGATAACTTCTGAAGAAATTGCTCTCCTTACTCGGCCATCTGAGCCGCAACTTATCATCGTATCAAAACAAAAATGTAAAGAAGTAGAGCATTTAAATATTTCGTATTCAAAATAAAATTGCTTTCTTGGATGAAACTTAAACCAAAACCGAAACCTATTATGCAACAGCGGTGAAACCAAACCAAAACCGAAACCTGACATCTGGGTTTCAACACACCAAAACTGAAACTGACACCCTAACGCCAAGTAACCAGGTTTCCACCCTTGTGTAGGCCTAACACTTTCGTCGAAAATAACACACACAGAACATAACATTTATTTACATCAACACATACGCTGCGTAATACTCGCTTGTACACTGAAAAAAATCACACAGTTTGAAGTTGGTGGTTGTGTGAAGGGACTTGTCTGTTTTTGTGTTCTGTTTTTGTGTTTTTGTCTGCTTGTCTGTTTTTGTGTTCTGGGTGAAAATGATTATAAATCATGTGGTGGTTTGAGGCAAGATCAATTAAAGATACGTTAAAATCATCTACGCTTGGACTGCTTTCCGCAGAATCCATTCCACAGGGATTATACTGCGAAACTCGTCTAAGTTATAGTTTTTAACAGTAAATAATTAGCAGAATACTGAGCCTGCAATGAAAATGTAAATAGCAAAATTACAGCAACAATATAACCGAAATGTGAGGGCTCAGCAAATTCAAACCAAAAATGTTAATTCCTTTCTCCTGTTTAATCAGAACTAAACTTGTCCAAACATCAAAGAAAAAAAAGAGTAAGCAAAATAATAGCGCATAGTTTTTATCGCATCTGCTGTATTAATTTCCAATAGATCGAAATTAGCACATTTAATGTTCTTATCAACGCCAGGTGCGAAACACCGTGAAGTTAAAATCGAAAGCAGAATTCAGCAAATTCTCACTTTACCAGCAAAGTTCAATGAAAAGAAGTGATAACGTTTGATAGTCCCATAGCAATAGCGCAGTCATGTAAACTTAATGGTTAAAACCTATTCCACTGCCATGGCACAGCCCCTTTATTTAAAAAGTACAATTTCAACTGATCTCGGAAAAAGCCAGCGTTTTAATTGTAGAAGTTTGACCCAAAGCGTCTCAAATTGGTTAGATTTGGGGATGACGTAACTGGTTTGCGCCAAGTTCCATTTGTGATGTTGCCAGTAGTGGGGTCACTTTTGTCTCCGGAAACAAACTGAATAGGAGCATCAGAATATGAATCTTGTAAAAGGTTGTGCAATACAACGCAGGCCTGGACAATTAGTTGAGCAGTATCAGGATCGCAGTTAATCATTTTATAGAAAATTTGCCAACTTACTGCAAGTATTCCAAACGCATTCTCCACAACCCTTCTCCCACGACTTAGCCTGTGATTGAAGATCTGCTGGTGCTCATCCAGAAAACGGCCAGGGTATGGCTTTATCATGCCAATTTTTAAAGGGAAAGCGTCATCAGCCGCAAAATAATAAGGAATGCGTATATCTGAACCGGGTAAGTTAGTTGGAGGGGGAATTTGCAAGGATGCATTGTCAAATTTTTTTCCTATTGAGGAATTACTAAACACCCCTCTATCGCTGTGACGTCCAGAATCTCCGATGTCCACCAGGACAAAACGATATCGGGCGTCGCAAATAGCCAGCAAGACTAATGAGAAATACCGTACCCCTTGTAGTTGAAAAATTCGCTGCCGTTGTTTGGAGGAGCTTTAATTCGGATATGCTTTCCATCAATGGCACCGATGAAATTACTGCATTGCCAGAGATTTTGAAAATCGCTCGCAATACTTAACCACTTTTCAGCCGTAGGTGGTTGCAACACTAGAGGTTGCAAAGTATCTCACAAGGCTTGACAGCATTCTTTTAGTATTGCACTTACAGTGCTGTGACCCAGTCGAAACGAAAAGGAGAGGTGGATCTGGGATGCTCCAGTTGCAAGATATCTGTAGCAAGATAACGTTTTCATGCCTATTCTGTTAGCTATTTTGCGTACTCTATATCTGCACAGTGGACATGCAGTATAACATGTCCCGTAGGTAATAGAGTTAAATGCGTGTTTAAGTAGCTACCAAAACTACCTACAAAGCATACGGACCGGACCAATTTAAGAGCACATTGAAAAAAAGCTTAAATCATACAGCACGAACCTTAAGGTAACAATTAAGCGTTGTTTAGGTGAGATGGCCTTCCTCCAATTTGAGTCGCCTTTTTTAATTTTTGGCTCCAACATGGCAAGCAACCAGAAAATTTTTTCTTTGCTCATCCGAAAGTATTGTATACATTTTTCCGGATCTCCCTCAAGGACCGCATCCGCTAAAATAAACTCGAAATTCGAATCCCTTTCTTTCAAGATAGGGTGAACCCACATGCTTTTATATAACGAAAAAGAAAAGTAAACAATAGAAGCAATTAATAGTTGCAAAAGAAAGCGTTAAACATAAGTGATGAGGCATAGGTGCATTTCTTGTTTGAAAATAGTAGCTTGTAGCAGATTGGATCAGGATCTGGCATCCAAAGAGCAGCAAACGTGACGGCAGCTAGTCCCTTTGATAATGTGAAAATATTTTTGCAAACATCTTAAAAATCATTTTTAGAAAAATCACAAAAATGTTTTTCAAAAATTTTTTCACTAACACATTTTATAAAATGTTTTTACAAAAGTATTTTTACAACAATCAAGAGTTACCAGCTTTTGTCAGGAGTCCCACCCCTACAGAAATCGTTGTCCTTTGTCGAGGATCATAGCGAAGTCAATCACAGGGTTTCAATATAAACCTACGTCTTCGCCACAAGAATTGATCAAAATGGTACCATAAACAGCACTGGTATGTTATGATGCTGCTAGTTACCCTAGTGCTGCCTTAAAAAAAAAGGCTGCCGCATACCTAAACCTAGATAGGCCTACTGTATTTCCAAACTCAAGCTACAGTTTCATCTTACCGTTTGGGCTTTAAAATCGCTTGATAGAGTAAATACGACTCAACGACTACAGTATTTAACATCAGAGTTTTTCTCTTAATAATTTGCTTTTGAACACTCATCTTGGTACACTATTTACAAAACTGAAACAGCAACAAAATGAGCTAATTTGCTAAACCTATCCAGTTTGAAGCCTACGAATTCACCACAGTTTATGACAAAAATGCTCAACTGTAAAGGAGCTGAATCAATAACAAAGGGAAACTGAGTTCAGTTAGAGCAAATGTACGAATTGCTCTAGTAGTCTAGTTGAACTCAGTTATCGAGCACTCTTTGAAACACTGATTCCCATTGTTATAGTGTGAAGCCTAGATAACACACTTTTAACCAGCTAAAAACTACCTATAGGCCTAGGCTTGTTTGAAGCCTAGATAACTCCTTTCAAAAACTACCTACAGGCTTGTTTGAAGCCTAGATAACATATTTCTAACCTGTCAAACACTACTTACTGGCCTAGGTTGCTTGAAGCGTAGATAACATACTTTTAACCTGTTAAAAACTACCTACAGGCCTGGGCTTGTTCAAAGCCTAGATAACATACTTTTTAACCTGTCAAAAACTACCTACAGGCCTAGGCTTGTTTGAAGCCTGGGTAACTCCTTTCAAAAACTACCTACAGGCTTGTTTGAAGCCTTGATAACATACTTCTAACCTGTCAAACACTACTTACTGGCCTAGGTTGCTTGAAGCATAGATAACATACTTTTTAACCTGTCAAAAACTACCTACAGGCCTAGGCTTGTTCAAAGCCTAGATAACATACTTTTTAACCTGTCAAAAACTACCTACAGACCTAGCATTCTTTGCTAAAAGCTAACACTGAACATGATCAGACGAAAAACTGAACATAACTTTGATTTCTACTGCAAATATGACCTATAGTCTACGGTACCAGCAGTATTCACTACCTAGCTTGCTTGCGATTCCAGAAAATTTTCTACTTTGTGGCAAGCATCGTAGAACCTACTTCTTTTCACGTGCGATGACCGCACTCGCTTCAGTCGCATTCTGTGTGCATAGTTAGCGCGATTTGTCGCTGGAATCGCATCGCTCGAGTCGTACGATTTTTGCGTGAGAAAATCGCAGCTGTGTGCATTGGCAGTCGCAGGAGTTGACGCAAACGTGATCGCAATGGTCGTGGCGCATCGCAACGAGCTGTGTGTGCAGCCGCCTTTACGCTTCAGTTGTTCTAGGTCGACAGCGATGTGTGGACGATCTCGCACAATAAAAGCTATGCAGCTATAGCCTTTTGTGAGCGATTGCACATGGGCAGCAGAAATTGTACATAAAATAATATCGTAAAATCAAAAATATGAAACTCTATGCAAGAATTTTGCGCTTAATAAACACAGCACGCTATATAAAAAAGTGAAAGCAATTAGCCTAATAGCACGCAATATGACGGTTTTAAAAGATATATAGTGCGTATGCATGCGGATTATACGAAGCCAATCGCTTCTTCGTAATTTTCTTGAAACGGCAACGTTTTTTTTTTTTTTCAGTCGTATCATATTGATCTCAACAGAATTTTTTATTGCTGCGATATGATATAATCATTTAAACCGCAAAATCCAGAAATTCAAGAATATATCGCCAGTCTCTGCTGCGTACTTTTATCATAAGTTCCTTTGGCAATAAAGCAATCGCTTTTATTATAAGCCACATTTTGCACGAAAATGAAAACATAAAGCGTCCATTGGATTTCATATGGTGTACAAAAACTTTCAGCGCCAACTGAAAAGTTTAATTGCTACTGCAAAGAAAAGTTTTTATGCCTTAGTTGGGGTAGTCTTCTTGTCGATATTATTAAAGTTTCTGTGATGTGGCCATCATACCTTCATTCGAAAGCCAACAACATTTGGCTGGTTACATAAGAACTATAACTGAGCTTTATTAGTTTTGATTCAGCGTATTTTAATTTGTAGTTATAGTAAATCTACGATATTGCTATTTCTGAAGTAGTCATAATCATTGTAATATGATAAATTATTATCTCCGCTTATAATAATTATTTATAAGCTCTCGTTGTTGGCACAGCAGGTGAGATATTACGGACTGGAGCATATGGCTGAAGCTACAATGTTCAGAAAACAATTGCTGCAATAATAATTTATTCTCCCCAAGCTTTGTTGCTGCAGTTTTGAATATGATTTTTCCAATGGCTTGACAGAGTTACTAAAGCAAGATATGGACTTTTTTAGAAAGCTTAAATATGACAGAAACTTCTCGCAAGTCTGAATTCATTCTATGCACACAACGATATTGTTACCACTGATTTTTTGTCTCTACAATAAAAAAAAAATTATCACCGTCTTCTTGGCTACAAAATTTATCTTTACTGTAAATTTGTGATAGCAGGGGCGGCGAAAAAGAGGGCCTGGAGAGGCTTGCCTTCCCCCCTCTTAATCAACATGCTTGCCCCTTCCCCCAAATAACAAGCGTACTCTTTCAAAGACAGCGGCTTTCGTGCTTAATTTCAAACTCTGGCCCCTCTGAGTCGACTGCTCTGGCGCCGGATTTGCATGATAACATTCACAATCGCAGTGTTAAGCATATCCTTAAATTGCTTAGCATATCATATGAGTAAATCAGTCTACGCAAAATGTTGAAAATCTATAGGTTTTATCTATTTATTTATTTGCATACGTATCCTTCTATCACGAAAAAGAGTCAAGGCGCTGTACAGTCCAAAATACGTCATGCCATCATGATTATGCGATCATGACCGTCCTAAATACGTCAATCCACTAGTATACCTAGTCCTAATCAATTTTTCTTTTAGGCCTATTTAAGAAACAACAAAGTCGTCCCCATTTGTAGCAGTTTTTTCAACACTACGATAGAGTTTTATGAAATGCTTGATTTTGAAATGATACAATCGCATTGGCAGCAACTTAATCCCAGGGCCGAAACTAGGCAATGCGCCTCCCCCCCCCCCCCCGAAATCATCTTTCCGGGCCCCCTAAAAAAATTTTTTGGATGGTTTTACAAAAGAGCGAGCCCCGAAGGACGATGCCAAGCTAGAGGGGTCTGGGGGCATGCTCCTCCAGAAAATATTGCAGAATTTGACCTTATTTTGGAGGCTTTTTGAACCTTTAAAGTTTCTCAGTTTTAACAAGGTTTAATAGTCTGTTTTACTAAGTCCCTTCCAAACCCACTAAAATAATGCTGCAAGCAAACCCTACTCTAACATTTCGCTACCTATGCAAAGAAAAAACATTTTAAAGGCTTATTTTTGCGCCTTTTATTTGAAGATGAGGGGCCCCTGGTAGGCTACTAAACGTTTGTTTGCTAGTTTTGAGACTGTTATCTTTCGAAAAAGTTGCAAGGGCTCCCCATAGCCAAAAGCATAAATATGGTACAGGTGTCCCACATGGCGCGAGTTAAGACAAAAAGTATATTGAATCTTAGAATAGGCCTATTTAAGGCACCTTTATCATACGTTGAGTAAATAGTACTTCGTACTGACTATTTACGGGGCCCCCTTTTTGTGCCAGCCCTCCCGGTTGGGGGGTTCGGGGAGCGTTAGTTTCGGCATGGCTTAATCCCCAGTCCCCACGTTATTTCTAAAAATTTGAGCTTTTTCATGTAGAAATAAATGTACGGTACCTAAATTAAACAGTTTGCCAGAGGCGCACCCAAGGGGGGAGGGGGGGTTGGGGTGTTAACCCCCTTTTTTCAAACCGAACTTTTGTCTTTAAAGTGAAGTGTCCAAACTGTGCACGTGCAGTACGTGCTGTTACTTCAACACAGCTGTGACAAAATTTGCCGCATATCATGCTGAAGCAAAATCAACTGGTTGGTGTTGTGATAAGAGACATTGTTCTCCGTGCGGGCAGGAGCGGATCCAGAGGAAATGTGGGGGATGCATCCTCCCCACCAGCGATTTTCACAGATGTTTTTGATGGATACAGTTTTTCCATAATTTCGAACCTTTTTGATAACAATAAGCCTTACGCTCTAAGCACACATAATCGAAAATGTACGAACAAAATGCATCATATTTGGTGAAGCACTCAGATTTAGGCAGAGCTGCGAACTCGATCGCATTTTATTCAAGTTCAAGTTCGAGTTCAACCTATTTTAGCAAGTCCGAGTTTAAGTTCGAGTTCTCTCATTTAATTTTTACGAGTTCGAATTCGACGAAAATAAGCTTTTTCGAGTTCAAGTTCGAGTTCAGGCAGATGAATATCCAAAATCGCAACAACTTTTTCACCGCCGGTGCTCATGCAATTAAAAAGATAAAAATATAGGTCGCAATGGCATGAACAAATAAACGACATGCAGCTTTTTTTTGGTGAAATCGCAACTTCAATTTACGCGGATCGTGACTGCTTGAACAACAAACTATATTTCGTAGTGATCTTTTATTTCTTTTCAACAATTTAAATATCTTTCTAATGAACTCGAACAGTTTTATGCGAGTTCAAGTTCAGAAAAAATATTTTTCCGAGTTCAAGTTTAACTTCGGCAAAATGATTGAGTTCTTTCGAGTTCAAGTTGGAGTTCGCAACCCAGGATTTAGGGGCAAAAAATTTTAACAAAATTTGTTTAAAAATTGTTCAAAAAGTACTAAAATGGCCACTACCACAGTGTGTAAATTTTCAAAAATTTTTTGGGGGAGCATGCCTCCGGACCCCCCTAGAGCCTTTTTTTTATTCCCAATATGCTTCAAAATAATTCTGCTTGAAAAAGCATGTTTTAAAACACATGGCAAATTTAGTGCCCTTCCCTGAAAAAAATTCTTGAGTACGTCGCAGACATGATAACATTTTCAAAGGGCTGTAAACGCTTTTTTGGGATCTAACGTCTTTGTATTTAGTTAACACTCAATCAAATTTAAAATTTTATCCCCTCCACCAAAATTTTCTGGATCCGCTCCTGAGTGCGAGATCGAGTTTTTTTTTAGAACCCCCCCTTTCAAATTTTCAGGGTGCTCCCCTGCAGTTTGCCAAGGCTTATATTTCATGAAATTTTGTGATATATGTAAAGGTTTGTGAAATCTCTTCGGATATGTGTCACCGAATACGCGAAAAAGTCATCAGTGACATTTGAGATTGCATAATTCAAACAGTTCACCACAACATGAAATATTTCAAGCAAATTTAAAAAAAAAGTCCGTACATACTTAAATTCGCAAAAGAAATTAAAATCTTTTGTATTTACATTGCAGTTAAAGTTTTCTTAAAACCCCTACCAAGGGTATATACAATAAATATGCTAAAACAAGTTTTCAATTTCAAACTAAACTTTCTGCAAAACTCTTAGAATGTTTAGACGTAAATATAACGTTGCCTCTACTTAAAAATTTTTGTTTTCGAATGAAACAGAAATTAACGTTATATTTTTTGATCGACTAAACAACATCGATCTGTTTGCAGCACTGCCACACTTTTTCCACTCATTAGTCATCACAAATACTAAAAACTAACATTATCAGTTGAAATTTAATCGTTACTTTTGTCCGTGATGCAATATAACTTATTGTTTTATAGAGCTTATTCAGCGCTAGCAAATTGAGTATACAGAATAAACCGAGCGTGCAAAAAAAAGGCTCCGTGTAGGAGCAAAGTTTGTTTCTTTTATTATACATGCCTTTTTCTCTCGCGCTGAGTTTCCAGTCTATGTAATAGAAAGTCTATGATCAAATAGAATGTCAAGAAAAAACACACACAAAAAAAACAATAACATCAATCAATCCCAAACAATATTCTAAGTCCCAACATGCACATTCATAAAAATCTACAACCATTGATCAAGCACCTAAAGCAATAACTAGAGCTATCACAGCATGAAAGAACACCATCAGCAAGACGTAGGCAAACATGCAATGAAAATCAACTTTGCGAGCCACGGATTTCCATTTTTCTTCCATTGCGATTTCCGAGTCCCTGTTTTTCGTTGCCCAAGCACAAGATTTGAAATGGTCAGAAAGACTTGCCAAATCTTTAGACATTCCACTTAACTCTTTGGACATATCGTGAAGCAACGATGCATTTTCTCTCCAGTTTTTGCTTTGACGGATATTATTGGGCAGATTTTGTTTCACAGCACTTCCGTTGGATTCTAGAAATAACAAAACTTGCAGTTATTACTGGCAGTTTAAGGGCAAGCAAATTGATTGAGAAAAAAAACACCACAGAAGTTATTTCTTCACAGTAGTCACTAAGTACAGAAGATATGATTGAAAACCACTGTATATGCTATACCAGCACTTTTCCTTTTCTGATTCTCAACCCAGTTGGAATTATGAGGCAGATGTTGCACCCCTCGTATACTCTATGTAAATACCGTATGTGAAGGGTTCAGACAATAGTTACTCATAGTTTTGCAACCAAAGGGTCGGATTTAGACAATGATAGGCCCCAGGCGATTTAAATTTCACGTTTGTCGATAGTGATCAATGCTAAGTATATAAAAATTTTCGATGGTCTATCTCCAAAAAAAATTTTCGTTGTTCGTGACGAAGCTTCTAATTTCTCCGAAGCCCTAGACTTTAGCCTGTCTTGCCTATTGATGAATCCCAGCCTGTGCATCTTTAATGAATATCTGCATCCCCTATAACAGACTAGCAGCAGTACTACTCGCAACTATGGGGTCCATCTACTCAATAGGGAAGCAATGATCTAGGCCTACATATTGTGATTATGAAATAGAGTAGTGCATGGAGTTCCGCTTGTTTGAATGAACTAGGCTAAAGTGACACAATACCAAATCTTTTTCCTTATTCAATTAACAACTCGGCTAACCTACTAGCATGCGTGATAAAATCTCTATACCTGTTGTTGGAAAAAAATCATATTTTCCCGCTGGTTTATTTGCTGAATTTTTTTCGCGCAAGTTTTCCAGAAATCCGTTTCCTAACTTCCATTCAACTTCGGGAACCGTTTTGGAATCACTTTCCGGTCTATGTAGAAATTTGAAATCACTCGAAATTGTTGCTGGGAAAATCTTCTTTTTCTCTCCAAGCCGAGACTGACTTCTTCCCCTCCATTTACGCAAAATATTGCTTAGAGAAGTCGCTTTGTTCTACAAAAAGCAAAAGAAAAAATTGCATAAACATTTGCGCAAAATAAATTATGTTCACTGGATTATATAAAAACTATATGTTGGCCTTTGGTCAAGCGTATGTAACAGCCTGGAAAAATGTGTACTTTAAGCATACGCTGATCTCTCACAAAATATTACCTCAGTTGAAGTTTTATCGTTCAATTTAACAGCAGGAATGGCAAAGTTTTTCATGTCCTGATAGACACCAGTGAGTAACAAGCCCAGTTTAATCCACCAAGGAAGGATTTTCATGTTACATTTGCTTTCACCCTTTAAAATACAAAATAATATTTTTTTAACTCAACTTGCAAAGAATTAAATCTTTTCGATACAAAACCGTTACGAAAATAATGAAACAACGACGAAAAACAATTGAAAGACGAAAAAAAAAAAAATTAAACTGTAAAATGAAAAAACTATAACTAGGAAGTTGTAATTGGCGAACTAGCATCATAGTCAAATGTCCATAGGTGCAGTATCCAATGACGACGTTATTAGTCACGTCATCGGATTTAACAATTGTAACGTTGAAGATCGAGTAACTGCTGGATGTTTTTACCGAAAACTCTAACAGAAATCCTAACTTGATAAAATATCGTTTTGTGCCTCCATTGTTTGGTCCAACGTTGGAAAAACAACGTTCGTTTTTTATTGCACTTGTGGCGCTGTGGAGCCTTCAGTACTGAAGATTTCGTTATAAAGTAATAATTTTGAATTTGTGATTCGTAAGTACAATTGATTGCTAGCTCGCAAGGGTAGTATAGCGGCGACGAAACAATTGTATTCCATCGCTGCACCGACGTCTTCCTCCATATGCAAGAAAAGCAATGCGACCTGTTTTTATCGGGTTATTTCAATTGACTAGACATGTCTCAGTGTTTCCGATCTTAAGCTAACGATTCTGCTTGACGGGTTCGCTTCGCAGCGGTAGCCAATTGCTTTCGACTCAAATTTCGGCTCCGAACTCAAAAATCCGAAGCTCAATCTGCAGCCGCCAAAAACGCACTGTTAAATTGTTTGCTCAAAGTTTTGTAAATAACGTCGTTTGCTTATTTATATTTGTTTATTTATTTGCATCACGAGTTAAAATCACAGTTTTACTTCTTACAAAACTCACCGTCAGTGGATCAGTAATCAGGATCAGTTTGCATGGAATATGATGCAAATGCAAAACCAACACAGTCATTATTATGTTGAGGCCTAAAAGAGCCATGCACAAAACAAAATAAACCCCCAAATAAGGCCCGGTTGAGGCCGGAAACATGTCCCCCACAGTGAGGATAAACACCATAAAAGTCAACAAGATGGTGATCTGAAGTCCAATCCTCTCTCCGCTTTCTGGAGGAAGATAAAATCCAAGAACGGATATCGTCGTAAGAAGCAAAGCAGGAAACAACATGCTCTGTGGTTAATAAAAGCTGTCAGTAAGTTTGCTCGTAAAAACGCTTACCAAAAAAAAAAAAAAAAAAAGACTTGATAATAATACCACAATAACAACACATTAGCAGGATTACCATTTCGTGCTTATTTCTAAGACTCGTCATTTGTGCTTATTTTCAAGGGCAATGTCTTACAAAACGTGCACGTGCTTATTTTTAGCTTGTATTAATTTTGAATCTCGTGTTTAAATATGTCTTAGTTAAAATGCTTTTTTCTTTAAACGAACGAAAAATGAAAGAAAAAATGTTTATTTTTTCATTAATTTATTTCAGCATTTTGAAATTTGTTTTAATTTCTTATTCGCTACAGCTTAGCACAAACCGATACCAATATGGTTTTGCAATAAGAGTTTTTAACTTCTTGGTAACCTGCTTGCCCGTCGTCGCAACAGCAGCGTGCTTATTTTTAGTGTGAACCAATGGTAACCCTTCACATTTGTATAGCGCTCTTTCCTGAAGGAAATTCAAACCAAAGGCGTTAACAAAAAAATAACAATAGTCATAACAGTGCAAACAGTAGAATAAAACACAGTGGACAAAAATACGAAGTTCGCACTGGCAAAGCAATTATAATGCTATGAGTTATGAAAGACTTGAAGAAAAAATGGTCACCGGTATTCGTTCAAAGTATTTTCATATCATCATCTTGTACAAAAAATTAAATTGTAAAGACATTTCTCAAGCTAATTGCTTCTAAAAAGTTTTTCAGGCTAGTTTGGTGGGCTTTTTATATGTGAAGTACAGTAATCAATCGAATTTTACAAAGATTAAGTTTCTTCAGCTCAGGTTAAAAGATGAATTATAATTCGTTTCCTCTGTTGTTAAAGACATTGCTATCGGTGCGGTAGGTCTGGGGTTCGATTCTCGGACCGGACAAATGCGACACAGTGTCGGCAACGACTAGCCACGGCTGCGATGTTTCTTCTGAGCTGTGTAGCCCAGGCGCTAAGCCCCAGAGATAGGCCCGCTCCGCCACTTGTTACACGCTTCGGCTTAATAGAAGATTTGATTTTTTTAAATTTAATTTACCTGAACATACAAGGATGAACTTCTTCGAAACTTTAGAGTATATCGCACGTAAGACCTACGAATGTAAGTATTTATTTCAATTCATATGCAGTTGTGTAATCATAGCCACGCTCAGGCACGAAACACGAGATTTGGGCGCAGACATTTGGGCGCGAGAGCATTTGGGCGTAGTATCATGTGGGCGCGAGGACATTTGGGCGTTGTGTCATTTGGGCGCGAAAGGGCGCAAGGGCATTTGGGCGTGAAATACGTGCAAACGCACTTTTGATCAACTTTACGTTAGTTTTTTTTAATTAATAAAAACTATTTTCTGTTTGCAACGATCTTATCCAATACTTAATTTTCTGTTTGCAATGATCTCATGGAAGAAATTAAGATGTGTTAATTAACGGTAACGTATATCAAAAAAGATGGAGCAAAGTAAAGATCAAGTTAGCGTTAGATAAAGACTCATTTTTTCGATCAATTGTCTAGCAAACTAAGAGAGTAATTAAGAGTTTTACATCAAGGAAAATGTCCAAGCAACATACGACAGCGAAATAAAATGAGTCTTTATCTAACGCTCACTGAGTCTTTATCTAACGCTAACTTGATCTTTACTTCGCTCCATCTTTTTTGATATACGTTACCGTTAATTAACACATCTTAATTTCTTCCATGAGATCATTGCAAACAGAAAATTAAGTATTGGATAAGATCGTTGCAAACAGAAAATAGTTTTTATTAATTAAAAAAAAAAATATTAAAGCGTTGATAAAAAAACTGACGAAACGTTGTACAAAAGTGCGTTTGCACGTATTTCGCGCCCAAATGCTCTGGCGCCTAAATGTCTTTGCCCAAATGTCCGGGCCCAAATGTGTACCGCTCAGGCAGTGGTGAAAGTAGAAAATTTTTCTTACCAGTACTGCGCCAGAAGCCCAGAACAGTGGTGAAAGTAACAAAAACTTTCGTTGGCCTAGTTGCTGATAAAAAGAGGCTGATGAGTCTTGGGTATCCACTTATCCAGTCACAAAATCCTAAACACCTCAATTATACCAAAAATCTTACATTTTAACGAACTATAAAATATCAGATAATCCGAGAATGGCTAAAATGCAAATAACTAATTTGTCTCTGGATTAGAATGAATCGCCAATCTGACACTCGAAACAATGTCTTGTAGTACTGTTGCCTGCTTATTGGAGAGTAAAAGGTTTGCCGTTGAACTATTTTAACACCAAATTTGGAAAAGCTATTTCGGGGGGGGGTTAAGTACAAAAGATTTCCAAAATCTACTTTTGACTTATTATTCTAAGATTATAACCACAAACGTAACGACACATTTTCAACCAAGAACATTATCGCATAGGCCTAATCCAAATCAAACACTCAATCATTAAAAAAATTTCCATAAAGGCTCATAGTGGTAGGCCACTAACTGAGTATATTTTTCCATTTCTGTTGCCCTAATCAAAATAGGCTTAATTCATCTCATAAAAATACCAATTTCCACGTCAATGTGGCCAAACTGTACCGGCCGTTAGCTCAGTTGCAAAGCGCACGCTTTCGGTGCGGGAGGTCTGGGGTTCGATTCCCGGGCCGGTCAAATCGGCACAGTGTCGCCAACGACTCGCCACCGTTGCGACGTTTCTTCGGAGCTGTGTAGCCCAGGCGCTAAGCCGCGGAGATGGGCCCCGCAACTCGTTACACGCTTCGGCGTAATGCGGCGAGTATAATGAAGATTTGATTTTGATTTGATTTGATGTGGCCAAACTTTTGTAAAAAAAAATGTTTAGTCTAGGCGGGTCCTAGAAAACGTGGGGAATTTTTTTCGGATGCAGACGAAACCCTCAAACCAACCCCGTTATTTAGCTAACGGGCACTTTGAACAAAAGGCTGTTCGCATTAAAGAATTTTGATTTTGATGAAAAGTTTTGAAATTAATTCTATACAAAAATAAAATCATTTGATAAAATTGAGCCTATTCTTTAAATCTTTTTTTTTTTTTTTTTTGGCGATTTGACTTGTGGAATGAGCTATAGGCTGGATTTAGATTTAAAATCTTTTATCGGTACGGGGTTCCGGCAGCAAATCTTTTACCGGAAGGGCGTACCGGACCGTTACGGCTTATTTTCACCACTGCGCTCAGGTATTTGTGACTTGCACTTGCATGCACATAGTTTTCATACGATAATAATAATACATTTCTATAGCGCTCTTTCCTGACGGAATTTCAGATCGAAAATGTTGGACAAACCTAACTAAAAACATAACAGTGTTACAAAAATATAACAGTGGATAATGCACAGCGCACAGACATAAGGCCACCCATGCTTAGCATTGCTTTTCACGGTGGAAGAGATTGGCAGGAAGTTTTGTGTGCTGGTTTTTGTATTGGAAAAGATTATCATACTTTGCATCCAATCCTTTGTCATTTTCAGATTTTAGTCACTGAAAAAACACTTTCACTTCAAGAACTACTAACTCTTGCTGAAGAGAATACTGATGCTTTGAAAGAAATAGTGACAGTGTAAAAATCTATTAACACGAAATCGATTTTAATCCTATTTTGCTGTCGTATGAAATTTCAACAAAACTTTGACGCAGGCAGTTGACGAAAATGTCTTCCACACAATTCCAACCCAAACAATTTTGCTTTCTTAGGGTTGTTTTGCTAAGCACTTTACGATTGTTTTCCAGAGGTCGCGCAAAGTGACGTAGCTTTGCATCATAAACCACCGATGGTTTTGTAGAGTACGTTACTTTACGTACAAAAAGTCGTACTGTATTCTGCGTAAACTCACCTTAAAAAGTTTTTGAATCCAATAAGATTCAATGTAAACGAATGTTGACATTGTTCAAAAAAACCCACAGAGCCTAACGCATTTCTAAGCATAAATGGAACAACTGAAACAATCGATTTAAAAGTTCAACATACTTCTTAAAAAGTGAAGATTGTTTCTGTTCAAAAGAAAGGAAATGGCAAGCCTCATGAGTTCAACACGTGAAGACGGTCCTGGTTCTACATTACCGTAGTATTGCATAAAATAATCTTACCAATGCAAGTCACTTGTCCTGGCAGAAGCTACGTCAGCAACTTTAGATTCAGGCTCCATGTAGTAGATATGCACAGCAGCTAGTTCTTTCTCTTCTTTCGTCATATTTCGTTCAGAAGAGTTGTCATCAGTTAAAACTGTCGAAAAACTTTCCGACTGCAAAAATAAAAAGGAAATTTTAAAGCGAAACCAAACTGAACTACTGTATTTAACCGTTTTAGCAAAAGTTCGTGTTGTTGCAACAATTTTTTGCGGTATGCAGTATATTCGTTTTTGCTCAAAGTGTGCGCTTTGGGTTTACACGCTGTTTTTGTTTTCGTTGTGCAATTAAAAGCAAAAAAAATTGTTATATAAACAATTTGTTTGCTGCTACAACTTATTAAGCCAGAAAATAATAAATAACCAACATGCAAATGAGTAAAAAATGGAAAAACAGCAGCAAAACAATAAAAAATAAGTCGCGAATGGTGGTAAGCAGTAAAAATTGATTCTCTTTTTCAAAATTTAACGTCATCATAATAATCTCAGTGTTTAGAAATGAAAAATTAAAATAAAATAATTGAAAATAGGAAATTCATATAAAAGGAAAATCTTTATTTTTGCGAAACCACAAACCATCAAACACATTGCAATCACATACTTCCAAACGGAATTAATTTTCGATGACGTTAATTGCTAAGCTTTGTGTCATCGGTTATGGATGTAGCAAGACGTCACTCGTTACAACATAGTGTAAACGTCACGTCACTCATTACAAAACGTCACTCATTACATACGTGGTGGTACTCAAACTGGGGACCGCGGTCCCCTTGGGGTCCGCGAAGCAATTTAAGGGGGACCGCAAAAAGGTCGCGGATTTCTGATGGATCATCCCATTGAATTGTGCTTGATTGGACATCCGCGGACGTGATGACCTTTATTTTTCGCCCTTTACTTGATTTTGAGTGGAAATTTAATAAAGGACCGTGAGTGATAGAAAAAATCTTTGGGGACCGCAAAGTCAAAAATTTAAAAACGTTTGAGAATCATTGCGTTAACGTAATCATCAATATTGATCAAAATAGTGTAATTGGAGCACTTCCCTTTATTTGGTAACAACACTGCTACAGCTACCATTTTTCATAATCTCAAGCACAAACTTAGTTTTTTTCAAATTAAAAGCATGTCAGTGGTGTTAAAAAAAAATAAAACGTAAAATTTCTTGTTTCAAAGCAGTCTGACAAGTAATTAAAGATGAGTGTATGTTGAATAAGTCAAGAGAACGATCGTTCGTAGGCGTAGCGCTTCAGGCGTCCAGGCGTTATTCGTTCAACTTTCCGATTGATATGTAACTCAATCATTGTTGCAAGATTTTAAGTTTGTGGTACGTAGGATGCTGGTTGCCACAGTACTTCCCTTGCTCTCACAGTGGCATTGCAAGTGAAGGATTCAGGCCCGGCGCCAAGGGTATCCAGGGGGGCTTGCCCCCCAATCGACATGCTTGGCCCTCCCACTCAAAAAGCTTTCTATGTTGAAAACAGCAGCTTTTGAGCTTGATTTCAAACTTTGGCACCCCCTGATAAACGTTTGGCTCCTTTAACTTGACTGCTCTGGCGCCGGCTCTGGAAGGATTCCAATGCTAGGCAGAGAAATGGTCTGTAGCAAGAATGATGAAGCATTGCAAGCCTTCGGAGAATGATGAAGCTCTGACGATGATGATGAGAATGATGATGAAGCCTTCGGAGAATGAGAATGATGAAGCGCTTGAAGCATTGCAACTCAGCTCGAGATAGCGGATGTGTGATTGCAGATTCACGGGTCAGAAGAAGGTTGCGTGTCCGTGCATCGGGTTATCACCAATGTTGAATAAGTCAAAACAACAATCGTTCCTATACAAAGCGCTTCAGGCGCCCAGGCGTTATTTGTTCAATTTTCTGATTGATACGTAAGTCAATGATTGTTGCAAGATTTTAAGTTTGTGGTAAGTAAGATGCTAGTTGCCACACACATATAGAAAAATAAAGATGCAGCAACGAGAGCAGAAGGTACGTACGAATTTTGTGACGTTTAAGAAAAACAGATTCCATTCTCCACTGTTGATAAAATATCGATCAATGTCTCCTCTGATCACTTCTACGGATCGAGCAGCCAGCAAATCTAGTTTGTTGGAGGGGATTGTCCAAGAACCAAACGTCAAAGTACAAGTCTGCAAGGAAAGGAAAAATGATTAAACGTAACCTGTTCACATACTAACCAGCTATAATCTACTACTGTGGTTAGCGACATGGCCTAGCGGTACAGCGCGCAGGTGACAGATCCTACGTGACGGGTTCGATTCGCGGCTAAAGCCGGTTGCATTTGACATATATGTCGGGAGGTTGCTGACTCGAAGGACGCAAGTTCACTTCGCAGTCTCCTTCAAATACTGTTGATTTTCAGTCAATATAATTTGAAAAAAACTTCAGTTATTCAATTCGTGTTCTATCTAAGCCACTGGTTATCAATTTTGGAGTTATCACAAGCGATTTATGTTGGTATTTAAAGTGACTAACAGCAGATGTATTGTTGTATCTTAATCATAATTTGCTAATAATTATAATGCAGCTCATACACTAGCGAATTCATATGAGAGATAAGTTGGGCCAACCTAAAGTTTTAGTTGTATATCATACGCTAGCACTTCTAATCTAAACCTACCAACCGCAGGATAAACACTTTTTCAATTTTAAATCACTCTTGCAATTTTTTTTGGATCAGCTCCTGTCATACCGTGTAGCAACGAAAAACTACTGTTGCAACATCAAAAATCAACCACAGAATTCTTTTCGACGCTTCCTTGCGTAAAATTAATTATTACCGATGGGTTTGGGCTCCGTTTGTTCATTTGCATTAAATCACTTTTGATCGTTACGCTTGCAGCTTACAACTAGTGAGTATACGAAGGATCAATTAACACCTCGAGACACGAATTGGGGGAGCCCCATGCAGCCTAATCAGATCTCGATGACCACTCATGGCCGATGAGACCAAGCATAGCGAAGTCACCAAAATTAATTCGCTTTTCTTAAACCTAAAACTGGTAAGAATACATTTAAATGAGCAAGTTAAAGATTAACTAGTTGGCTAATATGGCCCTGTAATGGCAAAAACTCATAAGAGCCCTAACCGAACAATAATTTGTATAGCCTACCTGTTCATCGAAAGGAAAATATGCTATTCTGATAGCGCAAGAAGTTTGGTAAGCTGTTGGCTCCAAGTATCTCACTTTTCCATCAAAATGAACCACAACAAAGGGAATCCGCGGATTAAAATCACGAGATCCGGTTTCCTCATAACACACGATGTCGGGCATCCAAATCGTGCTAGCAGGTAACCATACTAAATGAAAATAAACGTCAAATGTTACGCAGGAGTCACTTAAAGTTTGGTCTAAATTGCAATCTTGAGTGTATTAAATGAATTACTTAGTCGTCACCTCCAGTCAACTCTAGTAGGCCTAATATTGCAACCCAAACTGCATTGAAGCAACCAATCTCGATAAATAAGGAACTTACAGTATTTTGCCGACAAATTTTATTGAATTTGTGAAGGCTTAATTATTGCTCCAATCAAAAACTCGTAACAACAGGCTCATTTTTTAAATTTCGTTTTTGCGTTTTATTTTCACCGCCCTTGTAATAGCCTACTTATTAAAAATTCACACGAGAGAACGCAAAACGATGCATCGGTTAAAGTTAAACCTACGATCCTGCACACAATGCGGTCACTGAAGCAAATTTTTGTACTCTGACCACTCAATTTAGGTCCAATTTTTTGCAGTGTTTGTGGTGACTGATTTAAATGCCTCTATTACGAATTATTAATGTACAGTACATGCATCAATTGCATCATGGTAGATGACCTAGCTGAGCGTCGAACCACGAAAACAGCTACGCAGCCAAATGCACCAACCACTTGGCCAGCTTCATGTCACTTTCAAAACGGATTCATATTTTATTATTATTTGCTAAGCTGCGCCATACTTCCACCAAAAAAAAAACAACAATTTAGACGTGTAAACACCACTGTCAGCTTCACGAAATTGCAGCAGCTCTTATATTAACTTCGGAGTTATGAAGGTTTTACGCGTTCGATGCTCAACTTGGTCAATGGTCATCTTTCATGATGCGTGTAATTCATTGATGTTAAAAGAAGTTGTGAATGATAGTCGCAACTGGCTCCGGAACCGACCTCGCGGGTTCCATGGTCAACTAGATCATCTTCTATCCTGCGTGTAATTTATCAACGTAAAACCAAATCTAGGCTGCAATTGTACGTGCTTTAAAAACAGAAACGTTAAAGTTTATAAAGCAACATCCACTTCTGAGAATGGCTTCTACTTTACAGCTTTTCAACTTACTATCAGTAATTCCATCATATTCATCAGGATTCCACGATAAAAAATAATCTTTCCAATATAAACGATATCGAAGCAAGCTGGTGAGAGTTTGCTCTTTTTCATTTAAGTTCAACACCTGAAGTTCATCAATTAATTAAACCACATCTTTGTAAGTAGTTAAAGCAACAAAAAATTATTCAAAACCTGAGATTCTTACATTAATTTTCGAATTGAGTTAATGGAGGCGAAGTAGCTTTGTGTCTGTTACATATCTTAGCTACTGCCTTGAGGCGATAACCCGAGGTTGTGGCAAAAATGCGGAAAGAAATCCGTAAAAAATATTAACTTCAATAATCATGAACAACGCGCACATGTTACTGTACCTGCATGTAGGTGATGTCAATTGACACCAGAAGAATGTCAGTTTTATTTTGAACAGGCCGAACTGCTTTGTCATATCCTAAATAAAACACTTGGTTAATATAATGGAGATACTCCTCCTTAGTTTGAAATCAGCACTTTGATGCAATTTCTGTTAATTAAGTTTTAACTTTGAGTATGTGGCGCTTTTAGTCTTGAAAATGACCGAGAAATGTTACCTTGTGATTGGAAAAGATTGAATTTCAGATACCTCAGTGCACTAAGGTTGGCGTGCTTTGCCGAAAGAATTGATCGAGAGTCCAAATTATCAGTTGAAGAACGAAAATTAGATGACGAAGAACCAAACTAAATGTACAAACAAGGTTTTATGTTGTAGATCTCCACTTGTTGCATGATTGCCGCTAGGCCATATCAACGACATGGCCTAGCGATACCTCGCGCAGGTGACAGATCCTACGTGACGGGTTCACATCGCGGCTGGAGCCGATCGCATTTGACATGTATGCCGGGTGGCTGCTGACTCGAAACGCGCAAGCTTACTTTGCAGTCTCCTTCAATTACTGTTGAATTTTCCGTTCAATATATTTTAAAAATAACTTCAGTTATTTATTTATGCTGGAGTATATTCTAGTTGTTGCGGGTAGAAGCTACCACCGCAGGGCCGGATTTATCAATAGGCTTGGCAGGCTGAAGCCTAGAGCCTAGGAGAAAATGAAAAGTCTTGGAGCAAATGAGGGGCCCCATATTTTTTCGGGCGGGGAGGGGTCTTCACCAATATTTTCAGTGAAAACACGACATCTGCGGACATGAAGACCTATTTTTTTGGTCTTCACCAATTTTTAGTGGAAAAAATGGAATTAGCCTAGGGCCTCTTTATGTCTAAATCCGGCTCTGGCTACAGTATAAAATAATTTGATGATACGAATTTGATTTCGGAATACAATAAATATGAGACGAAAATAGCACGAGGAGAAAAAATAAAACCACAGTAAATCTCAAAACTGGACGTTCCGACAACATAGATTCAGCTGTCATCATCAGCAGCAAGGTGGGAGTCCAACAAAACTGAAATACGTGATAACAGCTGAATCTACAGTATGTTGTCAAAACGTCCAGTTTTGAAAACCGCTGTGGTTTTAGTTTTCTTCCTCAAGAACTTTTTTGCGGTAGGACTACTATAGTTGCCCAAGTCGATTATGCATTGCTAATCGCTATTTGCTGTAACTTTACACTTTTTGGTCAATAGACATGGGCAAACTACGGCCCGCGGGCCAAATCCGGCCCGCCGGTCCTTTTATTCTGGCCCGCCGGCACTTATACAAACTTAAATTCTCACCGTGAATTTAACGGAAGACCTTTTTTTTCCTTTAGAGATCATGGATGGCAGTGATTTTCAAAAAATAAGCCTCAACAGTGCAAAATTGGAATAAAAAACGAGGTGAAAACCTCTTATTTTGGAGATCACATTCGTACGTGGACCGTGATCTCAAAAAAAAAAGGTCTTCACCTTGTTTTCCAATCAGCGAGCGGCCCGCGGCTTCAACAGTTTTTCCAAATCTGGCCCTTCGTGTGAAATAATTGCCCACCCCAGGTCTATACTCACTACTCGTCAATCGTCATTGCGTGATTTTTACGAAGAACAGAACAGGTTTATTTTGTTGCGCAAAATACGCGAACACATATAAGGGATTGGCAATAGATAAAATATTGGCAACAAGCAAAATGAATAACAATAGAGCTACCACAGCACAATACGTAGGGGAAGGTGGGGTTATTTCGGACAAAATTTACTTTTGTGACTCTAGAGCAAGATTAAGAATGTGGAATTACCAACTCTTTGTACAAAATTGTAGATAGCCCTTTGACTTCAATATTAAATTGTTCGTTATTGCAATAGCTCCAAGCATTAGGCCACTATATACGAAAATGCAAGGTGGTCTAGCTCGTCCGAACTTGCCCCAATGGTGGGGTAGGTCCGGACAAGCAGTGGGGTAGTGGGGACAAGCAGTGGGGTAGTCTCGGACGTTAAAAAGAAGGCGAATTTATTGCAATGAAACAGCACTCTGCTTCAATTTCCGCTAATAGAAAAAACAGCTCGTTTTAGTCAAATTCACATACACAGTTTCAAAAGTTTACCACAAAGAATTCAATCAAAATTAACCGAATGAAAGAAAGAGACTATGCATGATGATCTCAATAGCTTGGTAAAATCAAATGTTCTATTGTTTAAAATTCCAGTTAAAAAGCGTAAAAATGAACATCGAGAAGACCCAATAATTTGTGGCCCTAGTAATTTGATTACAACATCTTCACGTGCTAAAATTATTATCATATTTGATATAAAATTATTTTAAAATTTAAAAACAATATCTTCACATGCTATTTCGAATGATTTGTTATATATGTCCGAATTAACCTCAAACTCAGCAAGACTAGCAAATGGCAAACTCTTCCTACACAACTTGATGTTTTAAAAAATTCATCTTGTCTGCATGTTTTTCATATATGCCTGACTAGTATCAATGCTAGACTTCAGCATAAACTGCAACCATGCTAGCACAAAACCTTACGATTTCGTCTCATCTGATTTTACTTTTTTGTAAAAAATCGTGAATATGAAGTTCAACAAAAAACTACCGTACTTGATTTTGCTATCTAACCAATATGGCGATTAAAAGAGAAGATTGCGGTTACTGCTACAGGTCACATGACACTGCAAAAATAAAACCGGAAGTGGTTGGTCCGAACTAGCCCCACGTCCGAAACAACCCCACCTTCCTCTAATGGGGAATATTCTGAGATTGGCGTTCGTATCAATGTGGCCTATTACGCGAATTTTTTGCATACCGGTAACCGGTAGTTGTTTTTTCCCTCACCTGTGTTATACCAGCAAGACCTGCTTTTGAAGCAGTTGATCCCAACTTTCCCTCTTGAAATCTACTTACGAACAAAAGAAGCAAGTAAATTTGTTTCAGATAATAGAAGTTCATTGCATTAGACTCGCTGGGTTTATAGCTAAAGTTTTACCACATGTTTTAACACAACTAAATAATGAATAAAATCACTTTGAAGCTTTATTCCAGGCGATGCAAATTTACTACAGTCCTCATGGTGCAATATCAAACGGCCTATTTTGTGCTTTATTCACTATCTATTTGCTTTCCATGACGCAAAAGCGCAAATGGTAGCGGTGATAGACCAAGGGGTCACTTCATTTAACTCACAAATGATCTGATCGATCAAACAGCTTGTCCTTGCAAATGCGTCCATTGACAAACACCGTGTCGTAGCTTCAGCGAGAGTTTCCTATCTGCATCTATAAAACCATAACTTTTGTTTTTAACATGGAAGCCATGACTAAATTGTACTGCAATTAACGCTATATTTTCTTAAAATAGCTCTTAAATATTTTATGAAGTAACTATCTCCAATTTGCATTATAATGAAAGTAGCAATAAACGGCGCCGATACTGCAGAAATAATTCCAGTCATCTATACTCTTCCCATTTTAAGAGAGCTACAGTTGGCCCCCTTCCAATAGCCTTTTAGGTGAGCATTAAAACCATGACTGTCAGGGACGGATATAGAAGTTTTTTGGGGGTCTAATATCGAAAAATCTATTAACACGTCAAACAAAAAATTTGGAAGAAGATGCCTTGATCTTCTTTCTGCTTTGATGCATCCGCCAATGGCTGACTACCACTCGTGAGCGCACATTTTGTAAATAACTTACCGTGCCCGAAAAAATCTAATGTGCAACATTAAAAATGAATTTAAAAACTGTGAAGTTTTTGTCTCAAATTAGAATCATCTAACAACTGCAATGGTAGTTAGCAACCTTTTCAAATTATAGGGCTACAAAAGTTTTCGAAATTACAGAGTTTCAACAAAAAACAATTTCAACAATTGGTTTCACGGTAACCATAATTGTAAATTGGAATTACTAGCGTAGCCAGGATTTCGCAATGGGAGGGGTTGAGAATAACGTCACATTTGACAATATGTTGTTTAATAACAAAAGATAGACTTACCATACGTCCCGATTGAGCCGGGACAGTCCCGGCTTTAACGCCATGTCTCGGCGTCGCGACCGGTCGGTCAAAATGTCCCGGCTAAGCCCTTCAACCAGCTAACATAGCCCTGACTTATTAATCAATGCAGAGTAATGAGTTATTTCGCTTCGTTTTGTTGGGTGCAATGCAATGGTTATGTCATTAATGTTATTGAAGCGGGCAGGCTCTAACGTTGCTACAATGGCAGTGACATTGTTAAAACTGGGAGCGTATTGTTGCATTTTCTTGTCGAAGTATTGCTTCAAAAACGCAGTCATTTTCAGACTTGAGGTTCAGCAAGAAAACGCAGCACTAAATTGATTCGCCACAGAAATTACTAAAGTAGTAAAACATTCCGGAATATACAACAAATATGGGACGAAAATAGCCTAAGGAGGAAAAATAAAGTCGTTGTCATTCTCATAACTGATTTGAAAAGCGGCTTTATTTTTCTTCCACAAGAAACATTGTTTTTCATGTCTGTTTAGTGAGGAAAGTAATCTGAAGAAAATATACGACGGAAATCAGGCCCCATCGCACAGCACACTTACCTGGTAAGTTGTTGCCAGCCTAATTTTGAAGGTGGCTTGTTGGGTCTAGCGGGAGCAATCAGTTTTAGCATCTGCTACGAAGCTTTTAGGCAGACTTGCTATCAAGCAAAAATGCTGCAGCAGTGCAAGAAAGCTGGGGTTAAAGTTCAAGCCAAAACCAAACAGTTTCATCTAGGCCTGTAACCAACAGATCCTGTCTCAGCGTATAAGTACATCACTGCGCTTCTAGGTACTAAACTTTAACTCATCACTGTTTTGGGGTTGGGGACCGGAGATCACACGGCAAAGTTGAGCTTTCTGGATCGCCTTTGTGAATTTCAGTTTATTTGTAAGCTTTTTATGATAGTTATAACTTTGATAGAGAGGTCTCTTTCATATCCGCATGGTAGCAACAGCTAATAATCGCAGAACATTTAACATTATTTATTTATAAAATAACATACGGAAAACAAAATAAGCGAAACGTTTGCGGAAAAACCGACTGTCCTTCATAGAGCATGATCAGAAATGAAAAGTCAACGCAGGGCAAACTAATATGAGCAAAAACAAAACAGCAAGGGTAATGACATATTCTAACGCTTCACAAAAGAAATAATGAAGGATAAACTATCAAAAGTACAAGGGCGGACAAAATTTAATACGTGATTTAAATCAGGGTAGTTACTATTTTTACGAAACAACAGCAATTTAGAAGCGCATTTTTATTATAAAAAAATGAAAATAAAATAAAACGAAATTGTTGAAAGAGTTAACGTACTTATAGAAAAGAACACCCATTAGCACATAGCTGCTTTTTTAAATTAAACAAACCAACAAACAAACAGCTATATGCTAATCATTAGCTCTTTATAGTAGCCTACATACATACTTGCGCATTTGCATTTGTGTTACAAACTGTGACCTCAGCGCTGACATTTACTGTGTTTTCCGGGCTGCATGCACAGACACAGTGCCTGCCTTGTCCCCCGCTTTTTCACGAGCGAACGGGTTGGGCAGTGAGTTTTTTTGCAGGTTTTGGTCACCGGTATAGTTACAAACCACAAGCAAAAAATTCCTTCTGCAGGTACTGTATATGCGTATTGAGTGAATGTCGGTTACACCAACTGATAAGACCTGATGGGTCGAAACAGAGTTCACTAGACTATTTGCAGTTCTGTACACACACTTGCGCATTTGCATTATTTTGTAATAGCACTTTCTTTGTTCGGAATCGTCCCGGTTTGTAATTGCAAAAATATGGTAAGCCTAACAAAAGATGGCCTCAAATTTAAGTGAGATGTTTTTAACTACAAATACCGAAGGCAGTTAAGGCACAATTATTGTAAGGAAGTCAAAGGGATGCTTTCTGGTGAAACCGGTCAAACGAGATTCAAATGTTAGCGATTTAGTTCTTTTTTGAGCTGCGTAAATCATTTTTGCTTGAAATCGTGCAGCCTTTTTCATAACGGAGGGTCTGAGGGGCCGAGGGCAGCTGCGTGTACAGAAACGGCAGCACTGCCCTGCTAATAAAATTGCGTCATTGCTTCATAAGCATATTGGTAAAGAACAAGATTCAGGAAACAACGGTACGTAATTCTTGTTATTACGACAATTACGAAACCAGAATTACCAGATTATCAATAACAAAATATCTAGTACAGGGGTGGGGAACCTGAGGCCCGTGTCATAACTTTGTTAAGTGTACAACACACTGATAGATTAGAAAATGTTTATCTTTCTTAAAAACTTCTTTGCGTTTCAACAACATGCTGCATTTGTGACGCAAAAACCGCGCATAAGTCTGTAATTTCACGATAAAGAATAACTCACAATGAATGGTTGATAAATTTTCGACGTAAAATTGCGTGATTTTAAAGCAAAATTTACGAATTAAAAGTTAGTGTAACCCGCCTAATTGAGTATGCAACCGATTATGGCCCGCTGTGCTTTATCTAGGCTTACCATATTTTTGCAATTACAAACCGGGACGATTCCGAAAAACAAATTAGCATATAACTGCTGTTTGTTCATTTAATTTAAAAAAGCTGCTATATGCAAATGGTGTTTTTTCCTACGAAAATTTTTTACAATTAAATTGCGTTTCTGAATTGCCGTTGTTTCGTAAAAATAGTAACTGCCCTGATGTAAATCACGTGTTAAAATTTTGTCCGCCCTTGCACTTTTGATCGTTCATACTTCATCATGTACCGGTATGTGAAGCGTTAGAATATGTCACAACCCTTGCTGTTTTGTTTTTTGCTCATATTAGTCTGCCCTGCGTTCACTTTCTTTCACTGCCGCAGCTTTTTTTCTTTCACAGCTTTCTTTCACTGCCGCAGCATTTTCGCTTAGTAGCAGGTCTGTCTAAAAGCTTTGTAGCAAGTGCTAAATCTGATTGTTCCGCTAGACAAGTGGTTTTTCTAACTTTTTAAAAATTTCGACTTCGCGGTACCCAAAGATTATTTTTTTATCACTCACGATTCTTTGTTTTTAAGCATAAACTTCCAGGCAAAATCAACTGAAGAGCAAAAAAATAAAAAAAGGTCATCACATCCGCAGATATCCAATTTTCCACGCAAAATCAAGTAAAGTGCAAAAATAGGTCATCACATCTACAGATGTTCAAACAAGCACAATTCAACGGGATGACTTATCAGAAATCCGCGACCTCTTTGCGATGCCCCTGAAACTGCTTCGCGGACCCCAACGGGACCGCGGTCCTCAGTTTGAGAGCTTCTGCGCTAGACCCAACAATCCACGTTCAAATTAGGCTGACTACAACGTAAGTCTATTCTGTGCTGAACTGTGCAATAGGCCTAATTTCCGTCATATATAATTTCTTCCAAATTACTTTCCTCACTGAACAGACATAAAAAAAGTGTTTCTTGCCTTATTCGGCCTGTTCGCCCTAAAACTTTTTTTCCTAATTCGGTAATTTCTCTAGCGAATCAATTTAGTGCTGCGTTTTCTTGCTGCACCTCAAGTCTGAAAATGACTGCATTATGAAGCGATACATTGAAAGAAAATGTAACAACGAAGCAACAAAACGCTCCCACTTTTAACAACGCCATTGTAGCAAGGTTGGAGCCTACCCGCTACAATGACATTATTTCATTTTTTAGTTAGATGCATATTCATCCTCCTATCACGAGAAAGCGATCACAGCGCTACACAAGCTCGCTTAGGAGTTCCCAGCCTTTCTGTCCACCACACCAAGATTGGGGAATCCCGCTAAGTGCCTTTCCCAACGGCACAACAAGTGAGCTTGCCAGCTTGTTTTCCACACGGTCCCTTTAATACTGAGCGTCAAGCAGGGAAGCTGTGAATACCAATTTTAAAGTTATTGATTCAGGGCCGGCACCAAGAGGGGGCCAGGGGGGCTTGGCCCCCGAATTAACAAGCTTACTTTTTTGAAGACAGCGGCTTTTGTGCTTTATTTTAAACTTTGACTCTATCTGATAAACGCCCCTCAGTCGACTGCTTTGGCGCCGGTTCGGCATTGGTTTGACCCGACTCGATCAGAATCAAAGCCAAGTCTACAGCTCCCGAGGCGGACGCTCTTACCACTCGGCCATCTGAGCTGTTAATTTATGCAACATTAATGACATAACAATTGCACTGCGCCCAACAAAACGAAACAAATTGCAGTAACTCATCAACTTCGCTTTGATTGATAAGTCGGGGCTACGTTAGCTAGTTGAAGAGCTTGACCGGGACATTTTGACCGACCGGTCGGGACGCAGAGGCATCGCGTTGAAACCGGGACTGTTCCGGCTAAATTGGAACGTATGGTAAGTCTAGTTTTACCGGTTTCCCACCCTTGATCTAGCACTTCAAAATAGCCTACATATCAAAAAAAGGTGGTAGGCTATGAAGCCATTTCAGTCTCAAAAAGAGTTTTAACTTTTCCGTACCGTGGTGTTATAACCCGTGGCTAAGTTTTTTAGACTTGTCCACTAGGAACTAGTGAACCTTCACTTCTCTGACTTTCTGCAAGAACCAATCAGACTATCCAAACAATAGTAATATTGACTTTAAGTTTTGACGTAGAAAGTAACAATCTGAGCAGCACGTACTGTAGTAGTGTGGTATCAGGGAAGCAAAAAATAACTGAAACTTAACCCGGCAAAAAGCAGATAATTAAAAGCGTGAAATAAAATATCGAATTAAAATCTTGTTTAAAAAGAACGTCCTTCCATCGATGGTTCCAAAATTGTTCTGACGAAAAAGCGATACACACCAAAGACCGTTGTGTCAGCTGACAGTTGCTTGTTTATTTTTTGAATTATTACCGCTTCGCGCTCCCGGCTGCTTGCAAGCCAATTACCCGTCACCTCACACAACGATCTTTGGTGTGTATCGCTTTTTCGTCAGAACAATTTTGGAACCATCGATGGAAGGACGTTCTTTTTAAACAAGATTTTAGTTCAATATTTTATTTCAAGCTTTTAGTTATCTGTTTTTTGCCGGGTTAAGTTTCAGTTATTTTTTGCTTCCCTGATACCACGCTACTACAGTACGTGCTGATCAGATTGTTACTTTCTACGTCAAAACTTAAAGTCAATATTACTATTGTTTGGATAGTCTGATTGGTTCTTGCAGAAAGTCAGAGAAGTGAAGGTTCACTAGTTCCTAGTGGACAAGTCTAAAGAACTTAGCCGCGGGTTATAACATAAAGAAAAATAACTATCTACAACCTGAAGAGATGCTGAACAACTTCTTACTTTCTACAACCTGAAGAGATTGCTGAACAACTTTTTACTGCTGCCTTTTCCGTCGTGCCTCAAGTTGTTGAATTGTATTGGCTCTTTCCTACTGCTGTGTCAACTGGCTATCCTTTGAAGTGTCCGTCGTTAAGGAACTTCACCTTGCTGCCGTTGTGCAACGTTGCCGGGGCGGAATTCGCTGTGAGTATCCGTTTCCCATCCTTTTGTGAGCACAATTGTTTTTGAGTTGCGATCCTAGCGCTCAACCGTGTCGATTGCCATTTGTACACTGCTTGCCGAGGAGCTGATTCCTTTCCTTCGTTGGACCGCAACTTGGTGCGATTGTCGGACCAAGACAGACCAAGGTACTGTACGAGTATGCGATTATTAAGAGTTGTCGATTTTTTTCTGAAGCAGTCACACCAACTGCCTTTGTTAACCTTTTATATTCGTTTGTTGTTGCAATTTTTTGTTTGATTACCATAAGTGCTCGAAGTCGTAGTAGCAGTAACTTGTGTTTAAGGTTTGACGGCACCGAGATTGAATCCCTAAACCATACCGATTTTGATAATTTAAGCTGTGAACGGGTTGTAGCTAAGCACACTGGCGAGGGGTTAAGTAATTGTGATTTGGGTGAGGCTCGCGCATCTATTACTACTCCTATAGTTGGGCGGACCCCTGATAACGTTGGGAGGGAGGCTATGTCTAGTGCATCTGATCCTCGAGGTGACCCCCTTCGTAAAATAAAAACACAGCATCGTAAACTTGATCGAGATATCAATCGTTGCGCCGCTGCATTGTTAGCTTGTAATTCTTACGATCAATTTCAAACTGAGTCATTGACTTATAGCGCGCTGTTCGTGAGTAAAACTTCATTTCTTTGCGCTGTAAAAATTTAGTGGATAAGGATTTGTCGATGGAGTTGTCGGAGAATGCCACTGAGTGTTTTAAAAGAAAGATGTCACGAGTTGTATGTTAGCTGTGAACGCCGTTTTTGTCAAAACCCTATTCCTAATGATGACTTACCTGCTGATGAATTGATCCCAGACTGTGAAACTGATATTGAGCCTTCTGATAGTGTTTCGCAGGTTACCAGTAGATACACCGTTAACACAATTAGATCGTCAATCGTCAGGCGCATTGAATTAAAACGTAAACGAGCTGAGCTTCTAAATGCTGAAGAAATGGCTAAAGCTCGTAAAACTAAGCTGTTGGCTGAAGCTGAAGCTCGCAGGGTGCAAGCTGAAGCCGAAGCTGAAGCTCGCAGGGTGCAAGCTAAAGCCGAAGCTCGCAGGGTGCAAGCTGAAGCCGAGGCTGACTCTCGTAAAGCCTGTCTTCTTGCCGAGGCCGAAGAAGCCGAAGCCTTAGCTAAACTTCGCTAAGAGACGGCCAAGTTGGCGGCTGAAGAAAAACTTATCACTTGCTCAGAGCGTGGATCAATTGCCACGATGTCTAGAGCATCAAAGATTAAGTCGAGTTGTCGGCCACGTGCTTCCGTTGTGAATCAGAAAAATGTTAAGCATGAAGAGAATCATGCGCCTGTGTCACATGCATTGTTTAAACAGACCGAGTTTTCTAGCACTAAACCACACTGTGTAGTGGATCGTCCCGCTCGTTGGGATTTGAATAACTCTAAATCAAGATTAGTACAGATTCAGATTCATTTACAATAATAACAAAAAAATGCAATCACTTAATAATAATAACAAAAATATATAAACGTAAACAATACGTCTTAACATAAAATAGTTTGAAATCTTTGCGACAGGGAAGCTGCGAAGTGACCGTCTTAGGGTCTTCAAGTCAAGCAGCCACCCTTATTCGTGCGTTTATTAGATTATTATGCCTTTTGAATTTAGCCAGCAATGAATTTGTAATGGGTAGATTAGCAGTCAGTTATGAGAGAAAGTGAGAAGGGAATTTTAATTTTTTTCTAGGTCCAATTTGAGTAGTTTAATGAATTGACTGAATTTGTTTATTTTGATCGAATCAGGTATTTTGTTCCATATTTTTACACCCACGTATTTTATGGAGCGTTGGAGTCGGTTTGTTTTATATTGCGGTATGTTATATTTAAGCCCAGTAGTGCTACTTCTTGTATTGGCTGAATGAATTTCAGCGATTCGTGCAAAGTATCTCGGAAAAGATAGGGGAAGTTTATTTTTATGGAATTTATACATGAAGATCGCAGTTTCGTAGATATGTAGATCATGAAGTTGCAAAATTCCAAGACTTTTGTAGGCGGGACCACATTTGTCAGTGCGCTTTGAATTACTAATTAGTTTAATTGCTTTATTTTGGAGTCCGGTTATTTTACTGGTATACGTTTTGAATGTATTGTGCCAAACTAATAACCCATATAATAGATTTGAATGAAATAGCGCATAATACAGTTTTAAAAGCAAAGGCGAAGGCAAGAAATGTTTGAGTTTTGATAATATTCCAATGGCTCTGGATAGTTTAGATTCCAAGTGAGCAATATGTGGTCCGAAAGTTAATTTGTTATCGACTATTATTCCTAGATACTTCACCTCTTTCACAATTTTAATTGGAGTTGAATTAATGTTTACAACAATTTTATCGTGAGTGGATTTAAACTTAGGTGGGATTACAAGTGTGTTAGTTTTTTCAGGGTTTATGGTTAGTTGATTGGCATTTACCCATTTTGATATCTTTTCTAGCTCTGAGTTGATGTTTAATTCTAGATTAGAAAGTGAATTTGCGTTTATGGCCAGTACATGCTCATGATTCTGGTCTTGGTCGTGGCCTTTTTAACTATCATGATCATGGTGCTAGAAATGTGGCGGTTATGCCTGACGTGGGTGTATCTGGTGTTGATAACGATAAATGCAATCCCTCTATGAGACTCGAGCCCCGACCCTAAAGACAAGAGTCGAATGCTTCTAGTGCAGACGCAAATTGGCACACTTATCTAGAATGACAAGGCAGAAACGAGTACATATCTTTGGCCTCACAAATTACTTACGACGGCAGTAACATTGCGTTTGTGTTCTACGAGAATCAAATCCGCCGTCTCATGGACGAGAGCCCATTCGAAGAACGTAAGCTTGAAGTTTTGCGGGCTTCCTGCGTGGGACAGCCGCGGGAAATGGTCAAGTCATTTTGTGCGCCTATGAAAAGCATGACCACTGCGTTGCGTATCTAAAAGGCTTTAGATCGCTTGAGACAAAGATACGGTGTGTCTGGGGGTTTGACCTCTGAACCTAAAGTAAAAGCGATGCGTAATGGCGCTAAGGTAGCCTTTAACTCATCTTCTCTTAAGATGTTTAACGAAGATTTGAATACCATTGAAGTGTTCGCGTACGCTCACGATGAGGTTCACAAACTTTCTGGCCAGCTTTTACTTGACACTGCAGGTCGCTTGCCTAATCTCTTAAAACGGAGGTATCTCGATTTTTTGGATAAAAAACACTTGGATATGAGTCACCCCGGATTTGAATCTTTGCGCGATTTCGTTGTCCACGAAATCAACATGATGACGTCAGAGTGCGCTCAGGCGTTTTTCAAAGACGAGAAAGAGGGAACTCGCGAACAATCAAGTGGTGCTAGGGACTATCGTGTTCGACAGGTGGCTGTGGATGTGGAAGATGGTACTGAGGACACCAGGTCATCTGAGTCTCATTTATCTACCTCGCACGCCAGGCCTGCTACGAACAAAGCTGAAGAACCTTCCGCGGTCGACGTCTTGCTAGTAAGGAAAAGCCACCTCCTAAATGTTTTGTATGTTCCCACCCAGAGTGCAAGCATTTTTTAGCTGATTGTGAAACATTTAAAGCTCCCCGAGTGCTAAGCGCCAGAGAATCTTTGACGCCAAGAGATGCTCAAATTGCCTCTCTTTGGAACATTTCGTACGTGAGTTCCTTCGCATTTCAAAGTGTCGAATTTGCGGACCCAATAGTCAAACTAAACACGCTACTGCGCTGCACGAATGCTATGACGTGGTGAATCTCGGGGCCGCACACGAGGAAAGTGTGCATATTCCTGCACCTAGAAATAAAGCTGGATCTAGTGGGCCTAGTCGCAACTTCACGGTGCGTAAGCTTAAAGCCCGGTCTACACTGAGGCTGAGCGAGGCGCAAAAGTTAGTTTGTTTTATTGTAATGGAGCTTTGCGCGGCGCATGACATGTGCCCCGTTCAGCCGCGCACAGCCGAAAAAAAAATTTACGCTTTGTTTAATTCTTCTCAGCCTGATGCGACTGCGACTTGCTGCGACCGGGAGTTTTCCATTTTCCAGGTACAGGTATAGGCTAATAGTCTTAGACTACTGGGTCGTGAAACACTTTGTCTTTGTATATTTTGTTTAGGTAAACAGGCAGAAAAAAATAGCAAAGGATTGTATTTTGAAATATTAGTTGGCTGTATAAGAATCCAAGCTGTACGCAGGCCAGAATGGCAACCTAGCGGTATTCAACTACTTGACTAGTACACATGATACTCTTTTTTGAAAATAAGTTTTGCAGAGACCAAAGGGTTATTCAATTCTGATTTTTTTGGCTAAAATGAATTACATCTCAAGTCCTTAGCTGCTAAAAAGATTGATACCAGCTGTTAGACTATGCCTATTCAGCAGTGTTGACAGTTGGCAGGTTGGTTTGTAGTGAAGGGTAGAACTGAAGCTTGTGGAGAGTTTTTTCTTTTCTGTTAAGTAGTGATTTTGAAGTATTGATTTTTGAAATGTCAGTAAGCTCGGTTATTAGTAAGAATAAGGCCAGAATGACAAGTTGGCAACCTACCCCATTCGCGCACTGGACCTAGGTTTATTAACAATGAGTAGCCTAGAGAAAAATTTTCTGAATTTGTAGCTGCTGAAAGAATGATTTTGGTACCATATGCAAAAGCTACCTGTGTTGGACCAATCACAGTTTGTTAAACTGTTAAATTAGGTATTACAACCAGACTATAGACATTGTGCAGTGCAGGTATTATACTGGTAATTGACTATGGACTTCTGGTTAGCAAACAAACAGCCCACTGGTTAGCAAACAAGCAGACAGCATGTTTGTTCTTCAACGCAGCCCAAGGCACCAACCACTTTACCAACTCCATACCGTTATGATGACGTTTGATTGCAACAATTTAAAAAGCACGCCGCGTCTGACCATTTTACAGTTCCAGTGTAGACACGCCGCTTGGCTTGACTTTTCTCAGCCTGGCACGGCCTCAGTGTAGACCAGGCTTAATACTAATAACAACCGTGCTATTTTGCTGAGGACGAGATCAGTGAAAGTGGTAAATCCTGAGTCGGGAATATCTACCCTGGCGTACGCTCAACACGACACGGGGTCGCAGGTGACTCTCATCTCTGAAAACTCAAAGAGAGAACTTGGGCTGAAAACTACACCCGACCTTACAGTGACAATTCGTACGCTCGCTGACCAAAAGGTAGACAGTGAAGGGCGTACTAACTTTAAGTTGCAGTCGCTACATAATGGTGACGAAATTATGATTGAAGATACGTAAGTTGTACCCCAGTTCTTGGACGATGCAGCCACGTTGCCTCACGCGGTAGACACCAGTGGTCTTCTTCATTTTCATGAAGTTGACATCCCTGAGGCACCGGATCGAGAACGTGTTGACGTCTTGATAGGACAGTCAGATAAGTCTCTGCTGACTGTACTTGAAGAGCGTGAGGGCGCCCATCCGGAAGAGCCTAACTACATTCTCACGCGTCTGGGTCCTGTGGCGAGTGGTGGTACAATACCGGTTGAGTTGGGTTCCTTTTCGTCTTTTCGAGTAAGTGTTGAAGCATTACCATCTGCTGCTTGTGACTGTAATGAATTAAAACAAAAAGTCGTTGCCCTTATGGAGGCCTTACGTGAATAAGAGCTGGAAGATGAAACGATTCAACCTTTTAATACCGACGAAATGGCGAAGAGTCTCGTAGAGCCGCGTATTAAGGCAGTGGATGGCCGCTGTGAAATGCCCGTTCCCATTAAAAATGAAGTATTACAAAGCTTCCTGATAATTACAATTCTGCATTAAAACGCACTTTGTCTTTGAGACGTAATGCCTTGCGCAACCCTACCCTTAAAAAGACGTTACTTAATACGTTTGCTGAGCTCGTTGCTGAGGAGTGGATTGTGCCTGCGGTATTGTCTGATTGTGATATTAAGTGGTACCTACCATTTTTTGTTACCCAGTCTGCCAAGCCAAGAGTTGTGTACGACGGTGCAGCTGCGCTGATGGCGTATCTCTCAACCAGACTGTTTTGGCAGGGGAAAATTTGTTGAAAAGGTTGGTCGAGGATTTAATAAGATTCCGGTTGGGAAAATACGCTTGTCCTTCCATCGATGGTTCCAAAATTGTTCTGACGAAAAAGCGATACACACCAAAGACATAGGCGCAACTAGGGGGGAGGGGGGGGCTAAGGGCCCTTAGCCTTATGAACGACAGTGGATAAAACAACTGTAAAAAATTATAAGTATCAGTACTCGTCGTAATTTGTCAATATTCAACAGGCAATAGGGGTGGATCCAGGGGTGTTTGGGGGGATGCATCTCCCTAAAATCCGATTTTAAAACTGTTTTAGAAAAAATACAAGTTTTTTTCATAATTTCGAAACTTTTCGATAACAATAATTCTTACGCCTTAAGCACGCGTAATCGAAAATGTGCGAACACGTGCATCATACTTGGTGAGGCACGCACATATAGGGGCAAAAATTTAAATAAAATGTACCTGAAAAATGTTCAAACAGCACTAAAATGGCCATTGCAGTGTGTAGATTTGCAAAAAGTTTCCGGGGGAGCATGCCCCCGGACCCCCTAGAGCCGTTTTCGTTCCTCAATTTGCATCAAATTCTGCCAGAAAAAATACGCTTGATTAAAATGTCAAAATTTAATGCTCTTGTCCTTGAAAAAATTTCTGAATACGCTTTTGACATGAAACATTTTCAAAGGGCTTATGTTATTTAGGCCCGTTTTTGGGTCTAAACGTCTAACGAATTTGTACGTAGTAAGCATTCAACCTAATTGAAAACTGCATCCCCCCGCCAAAATTTTATTGATCCGCTCCTGACAGATGATATAAATTTAAGTTTTACTGAGGCATTTTTAACAATTAATGAATTTCTATGTCCGAGAATATTGTTAACTGCGGTTACGAGCAAGGTTAAAACAACAAAAAATGTAATCTTTTAAGCTGATACCGGTATCTGTAAATTAAAATCATTCGTGAATTAAAATCGTTAACCGGTCAGAACAACGGTTAACCGGTCTCGCTTTGCAACCGATTCACCGAGAACGATCAGTTGATAAAGAAACTGTTTTAAATAAATATGCCGCAAGTGCCAGTGAAAGATCTCATTTTATTGTTTAAATTTGCTTCGATGACGTTGACAACAAGCACCGAGTCCAAGATTGCTGCAGTACCAAGACCTCTCTCTTCCTAATTGAAACTTTGCAAGTTGAACATTGTCGCGCAAGTTTTTTCAAGTAATTTGCATAATTTTTCTTCGTTGAAATAGATAGCACGATAAGCATACCTTGGTTGAAAAAATGTTAAAAGACTCTTCATGTGCCGCTTTGGGATAGATTATAAACTAAATTTCACAAAAACTTCGCTTGCCTAATGCCTAGTGAAACTAGGGACATAACGCTTAGCTCTCTTCTGTTTTAACGCACAGAAAGTGATTTGAGCAAAAAAACTAGCCGTGGCTTTTCCTTGTTGAAATAGACGATAGACCTACGTCATCTAGCGAGACAGTCAGACATGATACTAGAAAATTACGAGCAATAAGGAACTAATCGTAATCACAAAAATGTATCAGCCCCCCCTTACGAAAATCCTGGTTGCGCCACTGACCAAAGATCGTTGTGTGAGGTGACAGGTAATTGGCTTGCAAGCAACCGGGGGCGCGAAGCAGTAATAATTCAAAAAATAAACAAGCAGCTGTCAGGTGACATGAGTGCAGCACGATTACGTAATTACAAAAAACAAACGTATGGCGCGATACGGGTGAACAACAGGTCAACAACGGCAAATTATAAAAGGTGGCCTATGGTTCGAAACTTTATTGAGGTCTTGCTTAGATTTGAGTTAAGTCAACAATTGTAGTCGGTGCGAAACACGTGGTTACACCACTAAATTTGAAATTCCATGAACACGACACCGAGTGTTATAATATCACAAGACTAGGGTAACAGTTAAAAGTGAACTCTGTGCTGTTTCATACTTCTGTTTTGAATGCACAATATTTCTGCGCCGTTTATCACCCCCTAAATCGAGTTCTTGGGATCCACATCCGGCTACGCGTCCAATAAATATAAGATAACCGATTTAGGCCTACAGTTACGGGTACTTGCTTAACAAAGAGAAGTAAAAGTACCTAACGCTTCAAAAAGAAAATCAGAAAGAAACGTAAGTATGACGCCATTTTGAGGCTCAATAAGGGGGGTAGTAACCCCCCGTGGCTTGGGCCAAGTTCCACATTTCGTATTGCTAGTAACTTGCTGATCAGATGAACCATTGCGCAAGCCTTCTGCTTTCGAAACAGCAAACTAGCGGTTCGAGTTGGAGTCGGGTCAAATCAATGACTGTGAAATTAGTATAAAGCAGGGGTGTCCAACCCGTGGCCCGCGGAAAGGTTTTGAGTGGCCCGCGGGACTTTTCCGAAATTACCAGTATTATCAACTAAATTGCTACGTAATTTATGGTGGACTTACATTCCGAGAAATTGTCATTAAATGTTTGCTTTCTTGTAAGTTAATTTTATTGGATCACAATGGAAATTGTTTCGCATCACATTTTCGATATTGTTACGTTCACATCCTTTCCACACAATCGTGTTCGTGCTTCAAAAGTAGTCAGTGATAAACTAGGTTGGACCGGCCGTTGGCTCAACTGCTTAGCTCACACGCTATCGATGCGGGAGATCTGGGGTTCAAATTCTGGCTCGGTCAAATCGGCACAGTGTTGCCAACGACTCGCCACCGCTACGACGTTTCTTCGGAGCTGTGTAGCCCAGGCGCTGAGCCGCGGAGATGGGTCCGGCGAATTTGTTACACGCTTCGGCGTAATACCACGAGTATAACGAAGATTGGTCGCAATCTGAATTTATACCATAGGCGCACGCAGGGGGAGCACGGTGCCATGCCCCTCTCCCCTTTTGACTCTGTAATAAGGTGCTAAAACCTAACTTTTAGTCTATAATTTCTGAAACTGATAATGGTTGCAGCCTCCTTTCACTTATTTTGGCCATACTTCTGCTTTTAGACACACCGTAAGCAGCGAAAATATTTTTGTATTGTCACGAGTAACTGCACTCACTGCATGCCCTTTTTTGTTAAAAAAGTGTGCTAAACTGAGTGTTTTTTTATGTGAAAACCGACTCCCTTTTCCTGCTTGGCCCCCACACCCTCGGTTGTGCCCTCTCCTTTACCGAATCCTGGGTGCGCCTCTGTCTGAGACGTGAAAATCTCGAATTTTTTGGTCGGAAACCGACTTAGTCGAGAAAAAAATCGTTTGATCTTGCCGAATATTGCCAAGCTTGTTAGAAAAAAAACAGTGCCAAACTTGACATTGAAATGTCGACGCAAAGCAAAAACTTTGTTGAATTTACTGTTGATACGTTTATTGTTCTTATAATTGTAAAAAATACACATTTCCAAGATTAGATGAGTGAAGATGTGTTGCATATAGGCTAATCTGTTAGTGTATTTGGTGCATTTTTTTAAGCACACTTGCTGATGATTTTGTAGCATTGCATTGCGCTCATTTTAATAGCCTCCCAAATTTTGGATTTGAAATGAAGATTCGAAATTCTGGATTCGACATTTGTGATTCGGATTCGATTCTGAATCAGCTAAGGTTCGGCTATGGCCATCCCTAAAGTAGAGCCAATTATGTTGCTCATTGTTGTAAAAGTACTGCATATGCTATTATACTGTCAATAATTAAAGCTGGGTGTAATACCATATAACATCAAATTCCAGTATTATAGCAACTCTTCTAAAATCTGCTCATCTTTACCAGATAGGCCTGCACATCATCTAGTACTTTTTGCCAGACATTAGGCATGGACAGATGCTAACACCATTAAGGAAGTGCTGTTATGTTAATGTTCATGATTACAAAAGCTGCTAATGAAAATTGTATTTACGTACTTTGCATATCTGGGCAATGCCAGAACAGGTTTCTTGAGCATTTCTAATGGTCTAGCCAGTTACGTATGGTCCAATTTTTTGTGCACCAACAGAGGCTGTTAAAGGTTTAATATACTGCTGTGCTGTGAGTTAGCTAAATGATGTATTTTCACTAGAATACTTAAACAGTAAGCATCACCCGTTCGCGAGTATCATTGACTTTTTTTGGTTGTCAATCAATTTTGGTGTAACTAGAATACTTAAACAGTAAGTATCACCCGTTCAAGAGTATCATTGACTTTTTTTTGGATGTTAATCAATTTTAATATAACAAAGTGGACTGTCTGGCGAATCATCACATTCATCATTTTTGGCAGACCATTGTTTTGGTCATTTTTACAGGGGGCCCGGTTTTAATTTTAGTACCGGGCCCGGGTTTGGCTCTCAACGGCCCTGGTTTAACTCCCACCCAAGCCTCGTTGTTGCATCCTTGAATAAGATGCTTCATGGCAATTATCTCTGCCTGGAGGAATTTAACAAGACGCAAATTGAAGAAGTCAGAAGCAAAATTCAAATGGAAAAATTCGGAAACAAGGGCAACTCCTGAGCGAGTCTGGAACTCTGGATTCGTCCTTTTCATAGCGTCTCCGTCGCTTTCTCGTGATAGGAGGATAAAAATAAAGAAATCATCATCATCAAGGACGGTGGAGTTGTTTGAAAAGGCTTAGCATATTTTCTGCATGTTATTTTCTAATTAAAAACGTTAAACGTTTTATGTTCTGAACTTATTATCTGTTGCTACAATATGGATATTAAAGATCTCTCTCCCAAACTCATATTAGGCTGCGAGCTGATAGCAAAGATAAAGCTAATACGCTGACAACTGCTACAAAAGGTGATGAATCAAATAATATGAATTAATTAAAATGGTCACTAATTGTGACGAAACTTTACCTCGCAAAAAACAAATCAATGGAAATATAATAACTAGGGCCTTTTTTTTGACCTAAAAAAATATATTTTTAACTTTATTTTAGTAAAATTTTGACTTTATTTTGACTTGACCGCTTCCGCGTATTATTTATGTCTTGTTGCACTTTATTAATTAAATGTTTTATAATCTGCAATTTACATAAGTTTTTAAAGAAAAAGGTAGCTTACTTCGAACATTTTCTCAATTACTCAGTGTTGAAGCTAATGCAACAAAGCGACGCATGACGGTAAAACCTAGGATAGCGAGCAATTGTGTGTACCGGTATCAATTAGTGTGTAATACAAAAATTGCGTTGCTATCGCAACTGTACTGTACACTAACAGTATGTCTATGATTTTTTTAACGAAAGCCACGCAGTATAATTACAAGGACGTTTTATTGTAATACAGCATCATATATTTTTTTACGTTCTTAACATCAAAATTTCTGTCTCTTCGCAGTAATTTATTGAGCATAGAAAACGACCTCTCAACAACAGCAGAGGTTGGCTGGGCTTTTTGCAATAGTGTGTAGCTTGTTGGGTCAATTGTCAAGTTAATACAGTTTATTATTGTTTCTAAATCAGAGTTGGATAGTCGTTTGTTAATGTAGTCTTTAATTGCGCAAAGATCATCGAATTGCATATTCTTCAGCAGTCCGTACGTATGCTTTGGTTATTGTGCAGGCACTTCCTTCTAAGAACTCTACGTTGGCTGCTTGAGTCCGGTATTGATTTGTTTTACCCAAGCCCGACACCAAACCTTCCACATTGATAGCGTCTTTTGCTCTGCTGACTAAGAGGCCTGCACTTGTCCAATTGTTGACAATGGTACAAACAGCTGGAAGGTTCTCACTATAATATAAGGCAGCTCTAAGCCAAGTTGCCCATCTTGTAATCACTGAATCAGGAGGAGATGGCAGACCAGCATCATGAAAATCTTTCTTGCGATCTTTGTTTTTGATTGTTGCTGCCTTGATCGTTGCTATTACTTCATCAATACTTTTAAAATGAGCACGCACACGCATAGCGCAGTTACGTGGTAAGTGCGCAACGCAGGTGACATGCATCAAAGAAGGGTATAATTCCTTTAATGTCTTTCCAGCCGAAGACATGTACCGAGCAGCATCAGTCAAGAACAATAAAAAATTCTCGCGTCGTTCTGTATAAACTTGCCGCAATATGTCATCCACAGTGTGCAGAATAATACTGCTTGCTATTAACATTGCGACCGCTGTCAAGTGGATGGCAATTAACGAGGAATGTTTGATTTGGAGCATCTAAGCTGCCCACAAGCACACTAATATACTTTTGTTTAGCAACCTCTGCTTCATCCAAAATCAAAACAATTTTTTTGTCACGAAGTAATTATTGAATTTGTTCCTCTTTTTGGGATGCAAATAACTTTTTGTCGCATTTGACTAACACGTCGCAAGGTTGCATCGCAAGTCGCCGGCAGGAGTTGCCGAAAACTCATCCGGATATTCCTGGCAAGTTTGCCTAACTTTCGCTATAGAAGATTTGGCTTGTTTTGGCATTCTTTGCTTTGCAAGCTACAACTTAAAAGACCACGTGTAAAGAGCGCAAGGCTTTTATAGGATTAGATTAATTGTCTAACAATTATGTATTTATGCATCAACAATGACGTTTCATGCATAATAAGTGCTATTTCCTTCTCAATTACCGCACGCATTATTGTGACGATAGTGCAAATATTGCAACTATTTCAAAAGTTTAAAATCAAATAAAACTGCGCATAAAATTTTAATAGCAGCTCAAAACTTCAAAAAATATTTAAAAAATATAAATTTGTTCGTTTTTGTAAGGAAATTTTTGATAAAGACAATTTTGACAAATTTTGACTTTATGCAAAATTTTGACTTATAAAAAATCTACCAAAACAGACTCCTGAACACCTGAAACGAACGTTAGTACACATTTGATCATGTAACAAGGTCCTGAAAAAATTTTGACTTTAGCGGGTCCTAGTAATAACCTAATTACTACCAGATAGTCAAATTGTCGGACGTCATTATTCATGTACTTTAATGACAATCAACAAAATTTTAGATCACAATACCTGATCGCAGTGGTTGGCAACAACCTTTTTTTAACGCGGCCCAGATCACCCTTGAATAGCCATTGAAGGCCCACTACATTGAAAACCACGACTACAAAACGAATAAATCATACAACATGACTACTAACTACAAAATGAAGAAACGATGCGTTGTTTCAAAAGCAAAGAAAATGCAAAGCGCGTGCTTTTTTTTCTACTCGCTCGCATCGATAGAACTAAAGAAACAAAGTGAGCATTGCATGAAAGATATAGACACACGGCATCCGTTTTTGTGCGTGGTACTACGGGTTTTACTTTTGTAGCCATGTACCAAAATTAAATCTTCATTATAACTTACTCACGGTATTACGCCGAAGCGCGTAACGAGTAGCGGGCTCATCTCCGCTGCTTAGCGCTTGGGCAACACAGCTCCGAAGAAATTTCACAACGTGGCGAGTCGTTGGCGACATTGTGCCGATTTGACCGGCCCGGGAATCGAACCGCAGACCTCCCGTACTGATGGCGTGCGCTTACCAACTGAGCCAACCGGTCGGTGTAGCCATGTACCGCCGGTAGAAAAAGAATTGGATTGGTTTACGCGCAAAGCATCAAAGGGAAGGTTTTTATTAGTAATTGTATGGGCTTACTTTTTACTTGCAGCTAGCATGCGGCCCACAAAGACTTTGTAAAACCGAATAGCCCGCGGCCCACGAAAAATTGCTAAAAGGTCCACAGTTGGGCCGCGGCCCACAAGTTGCCGACCACCAGAGATGTCCGGATTTAACATTTTAAAATCCTAATCCGATCCAAACCCATTACCTTAAATTTAAAACCAAATCCTATTCCTAAACTTTTTAAGCACCAAGTCCCAAATCTTAAATAAGCCGAAATCGATAAAATATAGCAGCAATAATATTTGCTTTGAATTCAGATTTTTCCTGAAAAATTTTAACTAGTACACACTTCATTGCTTTTACCTTAAGTCCAAATCCAAAAGGCAAAAAGCTTTAAAGTCCTAATCCGGTAAAATTACGAAAATCCGGTCCAATTAAATCCTAATCCAAATTCGTGGACACCTCTGTCTCTGCCGACCACTGCCTTATCGGCTTAATGGTACTGGTGCAAGCCACTTGCACGATCTACCACTCGGAGCATGGCATGAAAAGTTTATGGAGATTGGTAGTGTGTTGCAGAGACAGGGAGCTGACCGACCTCGAATATCAGAAGAAATTGAATCTGTGCGAGTGGCATATGTCAGAAGCCCTAGAAAGTCTATTCGCAGGCTTCTATTCCATTGCAGATCCCACGCTCCACTATTCACAAAGTTTTGCATAGAAATTTGCTACTTTATGCATATACAGTAAAGTGCAGTTACTGCAAGCCTTTAAGCCAGAAGATAACCCACGAAGAAAAATTTGCAGTGACGATACTACACAGATTATATTCAGATCCAGTATTTTTAAAATGTCTTTGTTTCAGTGACGATTCAACGTTTCTGCATTAATAAACAGACACAACTTAAGAATATGGGGCTCGCAGAATCCGCATGAAACCTACGAGCTTGAACGACACTCTTCCAAACCAAATGCTTGGTGTGGAATCATGCATGATCAAATTATTGGTCCGTTTTTCTTCGCTGAGAAATCAATTAAAGCTCAAATTTATCTCGACCTTTTGACAGAGTGTGTGTCACCACAGCTTGAACAGTATCAACCACAAGTTATTTTCCAGCAGGACGGTGCACCCCCTCATTGGGGTCTTGCAGTTTGTCAATTTTTGCATGACACATTTTCAGAAAAATGGATTGGACGTGATGGTCCCATTCCATGGCCTCCACGTGTCCCTGATATCACACCATTGGACTTTTTCCTGTGGGGCTATGTAAAGGATCACGAAAGCCCTATCACTCACTCAAAATCGAGATTTTGCTCGGGCGTCCTGCCCGATTGAAGCCCGAAAACTTTAAAATCCAAGCCCGAGCCCGGCCTGACCCCAAAAGCCCGAGCCCGATTGACAACTATGATACGAAGACGCCGGCTACTTAAAATTTCATTCATGGTAGGTTTACCACATAGTTCGCGATTTTGGGAATGTGAACAAATAAATTCCTATAATCCCATCTGCCATCACTGCTGACTCTCGGTAATCATTACGATCCAAATCTACATTAAAGTAGGCCTACTAGCTCCCAATTTTCGAATTTGTAAAGCGACTTCTACGAGAGACCGACAATTGAAGAAGCAGCATACGAGCACAGTTATTTTACTGCTTAACGCATAATATTTTCAACTGATACCGGTAACAAATAAAACAACTTTTTACAGTGATGCGTAAAGTAAACCGATAATAGATTGAAAAAATGATTCTACATCTGTAGCAAGCGCAAAAAGTTAGCAGGGACGGCCGGACGGGATCCACAAAGGTTTTTAGGTAGGGGGAATGAGGCCAAGAATAAAAAATGTTTATTTTGCAGGAGCGAAAATGCACTACATTGAGGACTACAATGCAGTTTTTGTAGTGTGCGAAAAATGGAAACCGGTATACACCTTTTTCGCCCTATGTGCGTCTAGAAAAATTGAAGTACTAATGCAGTAATGTATATGACTAATAATTTAGGGGGCATGAGCGTGAGCGCTCTTAGTCTTTCCCTGGAATTCGCATACGATAGTTTGACAACTGGGAAGGAACAGGATGTCTAGAAATTAATCTCGAAGAACTAAATTACTACGATGAAGGTTCCGGTACACGAGCCATCGCCAGCTTTTTTTCTTTCTTCTCTCGTTTTTTCGCTTCCTTTGCAAGTGCTTTGTCGAAATCTTGTTCGTCGAATGGCACTCGGGGAAGCAAAGGTGGCAACTTTGATGGAGCTCCAGTCGGCACACTAACAAATATAAATTCATTCTACGTTATCTCATAATACACAGTAAATCACCAATAAAAGTAAATTTCAAAGCCCCGAACAGGCTGTTTTGCCATGAGACTCTTCATAGAGAATGCTGCTGGTAAGTTTTAGGGTAGTGGTTCTCAACCGGTGGAAAATTTTGGTACTAGTGAGAAATCTTGGTAAAAGCAGTGGGAAATGTCTTTCCGTCTGAATTAATAAACAATTAGCAAGTTTCTTCGAAGACAAAAAAATTAATCACAAGAATGTAATTTTTATTCTAAAACCCAACCTACTGCCCTGGACATTGTTTTGTAACGATTATCAACAAAGGCAGTGTTCTTTTCATTTTCGAAACAGTTAGTAACCCATGAGTCATAAAGTAACGAACTGTAGTAGGTCAACAAAGTACTGATGGTAATTACATACTGGTACTAGCCCGTGTACATGGGAGCTAACTGTTAATGCGAAAAGAGAAAAAATTGGTCCACGTGGTCGTTGATCAAAAGAATAATTTAACGTGCCTATGATAGAGGGAAAGCGAATGGAGCCAACTGTATAAGTCCGAAAAGAGGAAAAACAGTGAGCCATGTGGTCGTTGATCAAAAGACATAATCAACCTGCCGAATAGTAAGCTCCATTTGCTAACGTTTTCTGAGGAGTGCAAGACAAAAAGTTTTAGGGTAGGCCTACCTCTTACATATCACGCTATGCTAAAATTTGAAATATAATAAATTGTGGGTAATGCAGTGAAGGATTAGGTGATTTTGCACAATTATAGAGTGAAACCAGGTTGCATCGATTTGCTGGTGAACAACAAGCAGATTCAAAAGTCACATTAAGGTCGACAACTCAACATTCACACTGTTTTTGCTTTGATGTATTTCAATGTAATACAGTAATTGTATTTTTTTGGGTGTTCTGTCAGTCTTTCAATACCTATTGGCTGTATAATAAAATGCCTCATGTTATCATTGACCCAAATAGTCGGGTGGAAAATTCGATCATAATAAAAGTCTATGTTGGGAAACAGACAAAAAAGGTTAAAAACCGCTATTCTAGGCTGTAGCGGACTAACAGTAACAGCTCAACAACCAAAAGGACCAAATATAATGTAACAAGATTTGGCCGTTGCACCCAACAGAGAGCTCAATAGTATGCGCCAGTACATATGCTAAATATCAGACCAAAATTAAAAAACGAACATCACTCAAAAATCATCGTCCATTTGCAGTCAATTTGCATAAAAATGGTGGTAACCAATGGAGAGAGGATAACTTGAAATCTCAAATTGCATAAAAAACAATCCTTACAGGAAAATTTTAGTAACAGATAAAACATGATGGTAACCGATTTCATTAATTTTCGAAAATCGAAAAAAAGGGAGGAATCTCACGAGCATACAGTATACGAGGTTGGGAGCTTCCCCAATGACACAAAAGCAAAAAAGTGCAAACCTTGATGCTATTTCATAGAAATTTCGAAAGTCTGCAGGATGAAAAAATGAAAACCGTACAGTTTTTACAAAGAAAAGCGATTGTTCAGAAATTATGGACATTAAGAAGCTGCTTTCCGATTGGATCAAATTCTAAAAGTTCACCTGCCAGCTGATCCTATTGGTGTTTGATCCAAAACGGAAGATTGTGCAAGCGAATTGTTACTTTGCGAATTTTTGGAGGAATCAACAGGGATAGGAGAGGATGTATTGGAATTCTTTCCGTCTGATTCTACACAATTTGAATTAAAAAACAAATTTCAAAAGAAACACTAACCAAATCACATGCGAAAGCCTAGTTGCTCAAAAATAAAGGTAATTTTCGAGACTAAATAAGGCAAAATAACCAAGTCCGCCATCTACAATTGGACATGAATATAGGCAAGAGCATTAATAAATAAAAGGTGAAACGGTTGGCGTATTTGGCGTAAAGGTAAACGTTGCTATGGGTACGGAAGGTCTGGGGTTCGATTCCCGGGCCGGTCAAATTGGACACAAGTCACAACCGCAACATTTCTTCGAAGCTGTGTTGTTCAGGCGCTAAGCTGCAGAGGTGGGCCCCGCCACTTGTTACACGCGGCGGCGTAATACCAAACGAAGACTAAGTTTTTTTTTAAAGTATTCCTCTTTCTTAGAAAGCACTTTTCAGCACTCACGGGGTGATTTCATTGACTTCTTCTTTTTTTCTACTTTTTCTTTTTCTGCTACTAACTTATCTCCCAGATGTAAAGCAGCAGCTAGTTTCTTGCACACATCAGCAACCTGCATATAAAGAAATATTGCAATTTGATTGGATGATTCCAAATTCACGTGATATGATCAAACAATCATGTAACAAACCGCCTTGTCTTCTTTTTGCATCTTATGAATGGGGAATTTCGATTGGACAGTGGACATTATGGATGAAGCAAGATGGTCATTGGAGCTATTGTGGAGAAATATGCAGTAGTTCACCAGAAGATACAGATCATCCCTGAACAGAAAATATGAAATGAGAAAATCAATGTATATCTACAAAAATCAACTAGCTGATACAAAACCTAGACAGACAAAAGCACATAAAATATTTATTTTCATCTTCCGACATTACCGAGATTCTGGAAGAAAGGAACCTCTTTTTTTCGTAAAAATCAACCAATTACAAAATAAGGTGTCTGAAGGGTATAACAACTTAAATAATTAAGTATAACAATTTTATTAACATATGATGACGACCAACGCAGATGACTTTTACAATTTTAAATGCGAAATGATGATAGCGCCACACCAAGCCGTATTGGTAAAATGGAGGGGCATATAGTTACTCTAATTCGTTACAAACCACGAGCCGATAGAACAAACAGCAGCGCGAAGAAACGGAAAACACAAACCACACCGTAGAGCGGGACAGCGCTGTTTCGGGCAATTAGCCCTCATCAGCCGCCCTCAAGAAGGATACACTCATTTTCCAGAACGAATAATCTTGCCAGAATCACTCATCCCTACGGATTAATAAATCTTAAAAATTTTAACCTTTGTGGTACGTATCCACTCGTGTGATCACGTCATCGCGCTGGTCAAATTCATTACGTGGCCAGGGTGAAGAGCAATAACTAAAAAAGGAATGTCCTTCCTGGCCTACTGGACGGGAAGTCATGACGACTTTCTCTTGTTGGGAGACTTCCTCTGGTGGAGAGCAATAACTAAAAAAGCAATCTCCTTCCTGGCCTACTGGACGTTTAGTTATTACACACACCAAAGTTGCAATATTATAAGAGCAAAAAAATGTAATGCTGCCAACAAAAACGTTGCTTCATAATGTGATTTTTTCAACGATCAAATTCATAAAAAATTAAAGCAATATAGAATTAAGGACACAGGCACGCATTTCCTGGCGAAGGAAGGTTTGTTTTAGCACAACAGTACAAAAAGCACCAAATATGTAGAAATAAAACATGGAGTACACAATTGTCAAAAACTTTTCTATTACATTTTTCGTTTAGAACAGAAATAACCATTAACCATACGTACGGTGATAACGACATAGCTTGCTCGTAAGCACGTTGAGCGTTCTCTGGTTGACCCAAATTGGACAACGCAACTGCAAAACAGATGTTAATGTTCATATGTATCGCAAAAAACTTTGTAAGTATACACATTTCACAAGGCAGTACATTTTATCAAAAAACAGCAATGATTAGTGACCATTTGCATAAAACTGACACCTGATGATCCACATTGAGCAGTAAAACCGAGAGTAGATTTTAGATTTTTTTTTAAAAGAAATTTCAGCAATTCTACTGTAACAAACTGACAGCTTGTGCTACCTCCTTCAAACGTATTGATGCTGCGAGCGTCAAAGTGTTAATACGCAATTACGAAAACAAAAAAGTTTATCATTGGAAAAAGCAAAAACTTATTTTCGTAATATTCAACAACCACATCTGACGTACTAGCAAGCAGAAGAAAAAGTTGCCCATGTTTCGGCTTGAGCGCAATGGCAGCACTTGCGAAATGGAATGCGCTGACATACTGCTGTGTAGTAAGGTGAACCAGACTCAAGTTGTAAAGAATTTTCCAATCAAACGGAGAGTGGTAATGTGCTCGTTTCAAACAGCTAATTGCCTGCCAATACACAATTAATTATTTCCTGTAATTAACACCAATTGGTCGACCATAGTGCCTTATTTATAATATATATCAGACTTTAAAAAAAAATTAAGCAAAATACTAAAGAACAAAAAGTAAGGCTTAGTACGCTTAGCACGTAGTTGGTCGTCCGAAATCAAAAAGTAATAAAAAACTAACAGATTTCAAGTTGCTCTGCACTAGCACAAAATCAACAGAGTTCAACGCTAGTCAGTCCAATTTATTCCCACAATAGGAGGTAAGGAACAAAAAACTTCCACATTTATCTCTCATGCTGTCGAAAAGGAAAAAGCTAAAGAATACTTTCTAAGAAAAAGCAAACTGCATGAAGAACATTTACAAACTTACTTAAAATGTATTTAATAGCACCAGTAAAAAAAAATCAAATCTTCATTATACTCGTGGTATTGCGAAGCGAGTAACGAGTGGCGGGGCCCATCTCCGCGGCTAAACAACACAACTGCGAAAAAACATCGCGGCGGCGGCAAGGTGCTGGTGACACTGCGGCCAATTTGTACGGTCAGGGAATTGAACCCGAGACCTTCCGCACCGATAGCGATATCACTAACCAATACGCCAATTGGTACCAACACAAAAAACTTAAGATTACCGCAACGATCTTCTTTTTTCCGAAGTAGCACATGCCGATATTATTCCACACCGATGAGCTTTCGGGAACACAGTGAGCAGCAACTCTATACTTGCTCAACGCTACATCGAAATCATCATGACGTTGCATCAACGAACTAACTGCCAAGATCGCCTGAAACGTGACAAATTTTCAAAAGCATCACAAAAAAATTGTAACATTTATCCAAGTGATACAGTGCGTTGTAATTTTTACTGAACATGGACACCTACAAAAATCTATCTGAGTAGGTTACCCATGGATGAAACATATAGGGTCGAAACAACCAACAGCGGATTAACTTTATCCTCGATTAGACTTAATCGCGGATAAGTTCATCCGTGAATAAAATTTTGGGAAAAATGGAATGCACCAACATATTTAATTCGGCGATTAAATTATCCTCAGATTAAGCAGATAATCCACCGATAATCTCAATTTTGCTGAGTCGAACTAGGCTAAACTGCTGGTTTTATGCAAATTTTTGGAGGCTGCTGCTGGTAGCCTAGTTCGTGGTTGTTTAAACGCAATGAACACAATGGATTGAGAAAAAATAAATGTTTCGACAATAACAAAAGTCTCGTCAGCCTTGCTACGCAGAGCCAATCCAGACCAGACTCAATCCAGACTGTAAAGACTCTTTATTAGCATTGTTCATTTTAAAAATCTCGACTTTATTCCTTTTTTTTTTAGAAGGAGAATAGGTTTACCGGTGAGCGGCATGGAACAGTTTCATTTCACATTGTGGGTTTCATTTTCACATTTTCTCTACGCGAAAGTTTGCAGCAACAAATGACAAAAACTACCTAAATTCAACGATTGATTGGATTTTTTACCTCTTCTCTTATCGCTTTGACTTGTACTGTACTTGCGCTCGACAACATGAATCGAAAACAATACGTACGTTTGTTACGTTAGTTATCAACCAGCATGGTTGTCTGTGCATAAAAACGTGGGTTTAGCTAATTCGCAAAGAGTCGCGCGTAATCGCTCAGCCGGTAAAACAGCCTACTGAAGAAAAAGTGAAACAGATTGAGGTAACAAATTTATTCGACTCAAATCAAATACTTAAGCAAGATAGATAGCCCATTAACAACGCAGGACTAGGCTACTTTTCAAAGAGGCTTTCGTACTTCGAAGTGGCAACATTCCCTGCTACGCTTTCCAGATTATGGCACCGCGTTGACCATTGTGGGTCATTAAAACCGCTATTGTTTATTCCCGATTGTGTGCTTGCGCAATAGTGACTAAAGCTACAGCTTTGATGCTTAGCCGAGCCTATTATCTACGTCGTAATAGATTAAACAAAGTTAATCCACTGTTTAATCCGCCGAAACCCTGGGGTTCAATTTTAGCTATTTAATCCACTGTTAAACTTAATCACGCTAGGTGCATACCAAATTCGAGTTATTCCTCAGATAATCCATGGATAAGTTTAATCCGACGATCATCCACGTTGGTGCATTCGGCCCATGTGAATCACCACTACCCTTAACCGACTCGCACAGATTTCCGTCGCACAATCAACGAATAACTCTCTCTTACTTTGTAATTCTCAGGGTCACACGTGAGTACTTGACCCAGCAGTTCAAATGCACGGTGGTAATTTTCTTTGCGCAGATACAACAATCCCAATGATGTTAAAAGGTCTATGTTTTCCGGAGCAAATTCAACGCCTAAAAAAAAGAAAATGAATTAATAGCACATACTCAGTTTTCACGCCATTCATACCTTTCTTTAAAACATCCATGGCTTTGTCGATATCATCATTTTCAATGTACAAGTTCGATAAAGCTTCAAACGAAACGACATGACGGGTTTTACTCAACGCCTCTTGGAAACAACTCGCAGCCTGACAACAGATTATAGCCAAGGTTCACACAGTGGCGCAACCAGGATTTTTGTAAGGGGGGGGGGGGCTAATATATTTTTGTGATTACAATTAGTTTATTATAGCTCGTAATTTTTTGGTACTATGCTCAGTGGTGCATCCACGATTTGGCAAAGGGGGGAAGGCCACAACCGGAAGTCTAGGGGAAAAAACGCCAAGAGCTAAAGGGGTTTGGGAGCGTAGCCCCCAGTCACCAACGAATTTTTGCGGTTTTTACGTAAAAAAACACTCATTTTAGTGCACTTTTTTATCGAAAAAGGGCATGCAGTGAGTGCAGTCACCATAGATAATGCAAAAATATGTTCGCAGCTTATGTCTAAAAGCAGAGGCTGAACTGAAGTACGTGAAAGGAGGCTGCCACCATTATAAGTTTGAGAAATTATAGACTGAAAGTCAGGTTTTAGCACCCTATGATAGAGCCAAAGAGGGGGGAGGGCATGGCACCGTGCCCCCCCCCCCCCCCTGCGTGAGACTATGATTATGCCGACTGGCTCGCGCGATGACGTAGGTCTCATTTGTTTTAACAAGGAAAAGCCGCAGCTGTTTTTTGCTCCAGTCAATATTTGTAGATTAAAACAGAAGAAAGCTTAGCGTTATGTCCAAAACTAGTTCCACTAGGCAAGTGAAGTTTTCGTTGAAAATAAAAAATTTATAAACTATTCCAAAGCGGCACACGAAAAGTTTTTTAACATTTTTTTAACCAAGGTAAGCCAATCTTGCTGCCTATTTCAACGAAGAAAAAAATTATGCAAACTACTTGAAAAAATTTGTGCGACAATGTTCAACATGCAAAGTTTCAATCAGGAAGTAAGAGGTCTTGGTACTGCAGCAATCTTGGACTTGGTGCTTGTCAACTTCATCAAAGCAAATTTAAAAATAAAATGAGATTTTTTACTCGCACAAGTGGGGTTGTGGCATATTTATTTAAAACACTTTTATCATCAACTGATCGTTCTCGGTGAATCGGTAGCAAAGCGAGCTCGGTAACCGTTGTTCTGACCGGTTAATGATTTTAATTTACAAATATCCGTATCAGCCTAGAAGACTGCATTTTTGTTGTTTTTAACCTTGCTCGTAACGGTAATTAGCGAGATTCTTGGACACAGAAATTCATTAATTGTTAAAAATGATTCAGTAAAACTTAAAATTCATATTGTCTGCCAGAAGGGGAACAATAAAATTTTGGTGGGGGGGATGCAGTTTTGAATTAGGTAGAATGTTTACTACATAAAATAAATAATAAATAATTGAGGTTATTTTCAAATTATATTGCACTGAAAATTCAACCGTAATTTGAGGGAGACTGCGAAATGAGCTACATGAAAAGACGGTACACGTTAAGACCCAGGAAAGGGGGTAGATAAGCCCTGGGATAATGTTTCATGTCAGGGGCGTACCGGTATTCAGAAATTTGTTTAGGGACGAGGGTATTAAATTTCACCATTTTTTCAAGCGCATTTTTCCCGGCAGAAATAATTTGAAGCTAATTGAGGAAAACGGCTCTAGGGGGTCCGGGCATGCTCCCTGGAAAATTTTTGCAAATTTACAAACTGCAATAGCCATTTTTGTGTTTTTCAAAACAATTCTCATGCTAATTTTATTTAAATAATTCTGAGTGCCTCACAAAATTATGATGCATCTGTTAGTATACTTTCCCATTATGCGTACTTGACGCGTAAGAGTTATTGTTATTGAAAAAATTGTATTCACGTGAAGCATTTTTCAAATCGAATGGTGGGGGGATGCGTCCCCCCTGGATTTGCCCCTGTTGTCTGTTGAATATTAACAAAATTACGATTACTGGTACTTTTAAACTTTTTACAGCTGTTTTATCTACTGTCGCTCATAAGACTAAGCCCCCCCCCCCCCTGGATGCGCCTATGGGTTCACACACATCAACGTTAATAAAATATTTATGACAGAAACGTTAAACAGGCGTAAGCATTAAGGAAAATTTAGTCACGCACCTTTAACTATCTAAGCAGTTAATTGCGTTAATTTGCTAAAAAATTTAAACGGAAAGCTGGTATACCAATATTTGAATTATCATTTTCGACCCTACCCTACTAAAAACACTCAGGTTGGGAAGCGATTTAAGTCAGTTTTCGAAAACAGTAAAAAATGGTTTAAAAAGACCAACAAACCAAGTAGTTAGAGCCAAAAGAAAGTATTGAATACTCAAAACATTTAAAAAGAACATTCATGTACTTGATTGGTATCTTTCAAAAATTGATAGCAAATTCCCAAGCTGTGACAAATATCCCAATCCTTTTGACCTAATTCAGCAGCCTTGTTGTAGCATTCAATAGCTCCTTTATGTTTGCCTTGCAAAACCCTGCAAACAATCAAAAGAAAAACTCTTGGGTAGTGGATGAAAACCTGGCTATAAAATACAGCAGTAGCAATGATTTTTATTTAAGTCAAGCAGATGGTTCATACCCTCATGCGAAATCAACACCGATTTCAAAAAAATAAAAATAAAAGCAAGATTTAATAAAATAACTAAGATCTTGTAAACAACTAATACAGGGTGATCGACATTGAATAAAAAGATCACAGAGAAAAATATCTTCATATAGGTATATTCACATATGTATGAACCATTTGCATTTGCATCGTATAGGTAAGACATTACACAAGTAAAAATAACTATGACTACACAAGTTGCAATATTGTGACGTAACAGAAAACATCAGAATCAATTACTTATCAAATTATTTTCATTACAAAAATAAGAGCCAGTAATACTCGTAACATTATTTTGAAATTTACGAGAAGTTTCGATTTATGCTTAAATCATTGCCAATCTAAAATATCAACAAGCGAAAAATGTTTTACGACAATGATTTAAGCATAAATCGAAACGTCTCGTAAATTTTACATGTTTTAGATATTACTGGCTCTTATTTTTCTAATTAAAGTACCGGTGTTTAAAAATTCCATAAACAATTGTGCTCCGATTATCAAATTATATATATAATCTTAAAAAAATTATTTCAACATTATGCAACGGTGAAGGAGGAAAGAATTTACTAAATGAATCAAGGTAAACCATTTGGAATTTGTGCATAATCATTGAAGACTCTTTTAAGATTTTTGGGGATAGTGTGAACTGAAAACTTCTACGACGAGAAAAATTGTTCTTTTGCAAAAAAGGTTAGTATTAATCAACTGCTTCTGGCTTTGTTATTTCTAACGCTAACCAACAGTGGAATTTGATACAGTACGCAGTAAAAGTGGTATGCTACTTCTACTCGTAGGAAAATAATTCAGGGTCGTGAACACTGCTTTGACCTTTCAGGTCTCATCAGTCCGTTTACTCAGTGCACTAGGCAGGATAATTATATGCATGAGGATTTTTTGTTTGTGGTTTGTAACTATACCAGTTACAAAAACTGATGAGACTTAAAAGGTCGAAACAGTGTTCACTGTCTGCACTAATGCATACATACTTGCGCTTTTGCATTTGTGTTACAAATTCAGGGTAGTTTTAACAAAGATAAATAGCACTGAAAGAAGGACAACAAGCAAACAAGAGCGCACTTTTACATAAGATATTTATAAATTTGGTATCAATCTCGCTAGCAACACACTAAAGATCTCACTTCTTCCGAAGGCTTACAGTCAGATGTGACGCCTTATTGAAAAGTTCTAATGCGTCAGTGCCATTTACCATTTCAAACCTTTACCGTAAATTTTTTAAATCTTCAAGGCACACCATTTGATTTAAGAAAAAATGCTGACTGAAGAAATTACGAATAACAAAATAATATTAACAAGCATCTGTGGACTAAGTTAAGACATATGCCGCCAGCACAAAAAATGTCTAAAGCCATTCCAAAACGGCATTCAAAACAAATCTTCATTATACTCGCGGTATTACGCCGAAGCGTGAAACGAGGGCTTTGGCACCAACACTTTGTCTGATTTAACCAACCCGGGGTTCGATCCCCAGATCTCCGCACCTATAGAGAGTCGTAACAGCTTGCTAACAGGACGGTATAGGGAACGACCGGGGCAACACTTTTGGCTGGGGGCGGAGGTCCGGCCGGTGTCGGGGAATTGCGACTGCCCCGGCCGGGGTTTATACAGTGTTTTATATTGTGTTTAGAATACATAGCTAAGTAGGCTACTTGCGTCCTCACTCCTCTTAAAATGCCGTCAATGGGGTTACGTAATGCTTTCAGTCACATTGTTAGGACACGTTGTATTGAATGTTGTTACAAACGAAAGATCACACCAAAAACATACACAAACAGCCACGCATTTTTCATATAAAAATTAAGACATGACTTTTATATTCGTTGTATGAGACTACCCCAATTTTTAAGGCACTTTAAAGGTCGTCTTATACGCCGGAATATAGGGTAAATAAATTAAAATTCAACCCCGGCCTCGCCAATTTTTATGACCTCTCTGACCGGGGCCGGACCGGGGCAAAAGGTGGTATCCGTCCGGGGCCAGGGTCTCGGTCGATCCCTAGGCCGTTACAACCAAAATTCATCCGTTCAAAACTTTTTTTATCACTCAAAACTGAGGAAATATGTCATTAAGAGCAATATCTCAGACAGCAGTCTTGGCACAATGAACCAAATGCAGGAGCTTACAAGTTTCTAGCAACTTGTTTCAGATTGTCAGGATTGGTAGGGTTCAACATATGACAAGCTTGAAAAAGCTCCAATGAATTTTGAATTTCGCCTTCGTTTCTCAAGATCATTGCCTGTAACAATATACTAACTTTACATTCTCAAAATAACATTAAATTTTACTTGAAATAATCTTTTAAACAATCCAGAACAAGCAACGAGCAGCGCAGGAGCAAACTGGGGTCAGCAGTCAGCACAGTCACATTCTATAGCAACAGCTCATTCGTCGGTTAACTAGAACAAGGTTAGAAAAACCATGACCATTACTAAACGCAAACAGTTTTGTTGTGATACTATCCAAACATGCCAACGTGATTAATTTTTTTACAAACCTATCACTTCTCATTCTGTTTCTCTGAACAGATAGGAACATTTCGACTGGATTAACTTAAGAACAAACCATCGTCATTACTCTAATGAGGTCAAAAACGGAGTAGCAGCTATTAAGTTAAATCCACTGTTTGAAACCATTAATGACGACCATTTGTATTATTCTGGATAAACATCAAGTGGTGAGAAACAAGTCGAAGAATAAAATGTAAAACAAAAAAAAGTATCGGTACCTGAATATAAATAGCATATTCGCATTGCCCTTTACTTTCTCGAAGTTGCTCTTTAATTAAACTCTAAAATTCAATTGTAAAGATAAACATACGCATAGCTGCATTGAATATTTTACTCTAACCAAATAGTAAAAACATTTAATATAGAAACCAGTTGAAAACGCAATGTGGCTAGCGTTTGTTATCTCAGCAAAACATCATAATTTGAGCATCATCTTTATGATAGCCACAAGTATAAGCTTTGCGTTTAACTCTCACCCAAGCATCTATGCACCACCCTTTGACCTATGCTTTAAAATGACTATCTTTAACTGGAAAAATTTATCAACAAGTAGAACATCAAAGAGCAAACAATAAGTACCATATTGAATAACTTGAAAACTGCTGCGTTATCACGTGTGGTAAGCACCATGTCATGTGTTTGTGACAGAAATGATAAGATCCATTAATCAGCAAACAACGAAAAGTTGCTCACGATTATGCAATGACATACGAGTCGAGCACATGAGTTTTCATTTGAACACGGACAACCGACCGCCGCAAACTGACCGCGAATCAACCAACCGCCGTCAAGTGACCGCCAGGACAACTGACCGCCGCGACAACTGACCGCGAAAAACAGCTCCGTGCGCAGTATCGTGGCGAAAATGCGCTTCGTGTGCTGAATAATTTGACAAGGCTCGAAAACTGGCTCACAGCGGGGAGTAGGTTCGGTTAGGGTTAGGATCGATTCGTTAGAGTTAAGTTTCGTTAGTTAGAATTAGCTTTGGTTAGTTAGAGTTAGCTTCGGTTAGGGTTAGGTTCTGTTGACTGAGTAAGGTTCGGTTGGGGTTAGGTTCGGCTACGGTTTGGTTCGGTTAGGCTTAGGTCCAGTTAGGGACGGGTTATGTTTGTTCAGGATTTGTGGTAGTTCCACGAGGCGAAAGTTCTTGTTAATAAATCAGACGTTTTTGGCGGCCAGTTGTCGCGGCGGTCAGTTTGCATGGCGGTCAGTTGTCCTGGCGGTCAGTTGTCGTGTATCGGTTTTCATTTGTCAAGAATACAGCCTACGCTGTCACACCACTTTTACTACAAAACGTTAATCAGCATGTCTATAGGCCGTAACTCTTTGTTACTGCATAGAACTACCGATATTTGTACGATTAAAAATACAGTACTGGTATATGTTATGTACTTTCTTTACTTCTTCAAAATGCAAAGAAACTCCATAACACCATTACAAAGCAATTAATGATCAATCATTCAATTCAATTAAAAAGAATTTGTAGAACAAGTTTTATGCAAATCAATGTTCTTCTTTTCACTGGTAAAAAGCGTGGCTGCATTGTTTTTTCTTTGGGTTTGAGGCCAAAACGGCGTTGCAACAACAACATCCAACATACATTCATGTTTCACCTTGTCAGGAAAATGCTACTTTTTCCAACACAAAAAAATTGCCGCCGCTAAAAGTACTTGGAGCGAAAAGTTTATAGCTACATCTGAAAGCAAACATATTGCCATAAGATCCAGTCCATAGCATTACAAGAGATAACAGACTACTAACCTTACACGAGACAAAATCGTTTCTCACGTAGTGCTGATGAATTAGCCAGTTTCTTCGATCAATAACTGGCAATGACCGAGCTAAAAAATACATAAAAACAGACCTTGGTGAGTTTTTCTTGTCTTAAATAACATGATTACAAAAAATAGACAAATGTTTCATAGCAACGACACCTGGGAAACTATTAAAACAGGTGAAGCCTGCTTAGTTTAACTGTCACAACACAAAAATATTACATATTCAGAGAAGCAACCCAGCAGCCTGATTGTCGAAGCTACAATAGGTAATGTACAGAAAAATTCACCAATGACCTGTAGCTTCAAATGCAAAGCTATAAAAAAGTTGTACCTTTTTTAGACTGCGATGCGAGAGACGCCTTGGGAAGTTGTATTGACGGAGCAGTGGGGATTACAGTCGGTTGATCCAACTTGTCTTCAATCTCTCGTTCACCAGTAGAGGATGAATCAGCATTATCATTCATTTTAATCCGTTAAACTATACAAAGCCAAATTTAATCAATATTCGGGAAACAAAAACAAATCTTGCGTTATTTCTTAAAGAGACTTTCCCACCATTTTTAAACTTAAGATGGGCCAAAGCCAAACAGTTAAGAGATTGCCAACGATCGTAAAATATAGACATGCATAACGTCATAAAAGTAGTAAAGTAAATTGCACCAACCACTACAGTGTCAGTAAGCGAATCATAAATATCAATTGGCATAAAAACTAAAATTTGCATATCCACTATAACAGCTAAATCACTTAAGAAATGCTAAAACACAAGTCGCGACAAAGACATAGCTAATACAAAGATAAAGGGTAATGTGCGTTTCTACAAACATGCTTAAAACGTACGACCAAATTGCGATTACAATACCTATCTGCTATCTAGTCGCTGTAATAATACTGCATTACAATAAAAACAACTTATTACAGTAGAAATGATCTGCCACTTACCAGCAAAACGGTTGAATATACAGATATCATGATAATATGAGATACGACATTGCATAAACTAGCTGCATTGCAAATAAAAAAATGAAAGACTAAGTTGTCAAAGTCAGCGCATGATAATTTTCAATGCTATTCCACTTTCTCTAACAAGGTACATTGCAAACATTCACACCAACAAGCGATTTCAACTTTTTTTACAACAAAACAGCCAAAGCACGAAGTTTTAAGGTAGGACAGCCATTATTGCGACAATTTACATCATTTCCAGCAATCTTGCTAACTTTTCTTTGACATAGCGAATGTTAGCAAAATTGGATCGCGATTGAATGGTAATCCAATGTAATTCATTGCAACTTCTAAATGTAATTTCATTTCAGTTATTTTATGTCTTTGAGTACCATAACTTCAATTTTGAAAAACTGTTTGGCAAATCACAATTATGTTAAAGTTTACAAAGCTCCATCACTCTTAGATGCATGATCGCCTTTTTGTGGATAAACATCCATAGGTCTGTTTTCATCAAAGACACTAAGCTAGCATATTAAGTGAATACTTAAAAATCAAGATATAGTTGGTAAAGTCAAACACATTTTTTTATGGAAAGACGATTAAATCAATAGGCCGTACAGTTATTTTTGCTAGTAATTTTTTTCCAATAAAATGTAGTAGGCAGCTTTATTATTCTATTTGCGGGTGAAGCATGACAACATGATAAATAATTGCCCAAACTAAAGCACAACAAAGAGTAAAATTACCACAAATTTCACACAGTTAATAGTAATTTCAATATGAAGTTGATTCCTACGGTTTTCAAAACACCATTAAAAACATGGTTATAAAAATAAAATCTTAACAGCAATTTTGAGACCTTACATCTCGAAGCGCATTAATGTGACGAACACAAAAAAAATATAACAGAAATATTGATGCATATAACATATAACAAATTTATTGTCTACACTAGTGCTAACCTAAGCTTTCGTGCTTCTGCTCTCTACAGTTTTTTAACAAACTAATTGTTTTTTTTTCGGAATGGTGGGGTGAATTTTTTATCAGCAGCGATATTAAATTTTCTGCGAGCCTTTACCCTTTGCCAAAAGAAAAAAGTGTAATTTACCCCTGGTGCACCACAACTTCTGCTTTTTCAATACTGAAAATTAGAGTTTTCCTTAGTCTTCCATTCAGAAAATTTACCCCCTTGGTAGGTAAAATTTACCCCCAGGGCCAGGGGGTGAATTTACCCCGGGTAAGAACCCCTGCCTTGAACTCTAACTTCCAAAACCAGAGGATTCACGTTGAGATTCTTGAATAGATCTTTTTTCACTTCCCTTTGAACCTTTTTCACTTCCCACAGCAAAACATCTGGAACAAGATTCTTGAATCGAATGCAATACTTCTTCATGAACTTTCTAAACCAGAAGACCTGGAATGAGATTTTTTAATAGAACGCCTTGAACCTTTTTCACTTTCAGAATCAGAGGATCCAGATTGAGATTCAAGAATAGAATACCTTGGGCCTCTTTCACTTTTAGAACCAGAGGATCCAGATAGAGATTTTCGAAAAAAAACACTTGAAAACACTCTTGAAAACGTTAATAGAATGCCTTAGGCCTCTTTCACTTTCAAAACCAAAGAATCCAGATTAAGATTCTCGAAAAAAAACGCCTTGAAAAATCCCTTAAAAAAGTTTTTTTAATAGAATACCTTAGGCCTCTTTCACTTTCAACACCAGTGGCAGTGGATTCAGATTGAGATTCTTGAACAGAATGCCTTAGGCCTCTTTCACTTTCAACACCAGTGGATTCACATTGAGATTCTTGAACAGAATGCCTTAGGCTTGTTTCACTTTCAAAACCAGAGGATTCACATTGAGATTCTTGAACAGAATCCCTTAGGCCTGTTGCACTTTCTAATCCAGACGACGTAAAAAAGTTTTTTCAATAGAACGCTTTGAGCCTTTGTTACTTCCAAAACCACCATGATTCAAATTGAGATTCCTGAATAGAATGCCTTAGGCCATTTTCACTTTCAAAACCAGAGGATCCAGATTGAGATTCTTGAATAAACCTTGTGTCTTATCTACTTACAAAACCAAAGGATTCAGATTGAGATTCTTGAAGAGGACGCATCAAGCCTTTTTCACTTACTGAACCATAAGCCCTCGAATAAGATTCTTGACTAGAATGTACTCATCCTTTTTCAATGTCAAAATCAGAAGACCCAAAATAAGACACTTCGATAGAATGCCATAAGTCTTTTTCAATGCCAGATACAAAAGACTTAAAATATAATTCATCATTAGAGCTCCATGAGCTTTTTTCACTTTCAAAAAAAATATTACTGGAACGAAATCCTTGCTGTGAAAGGCAAGAAAAAGACATCCTTTTCACACTTAAATATAAATCGCCTTCTAGATCCGATATCAATGCAAGCAGAGTACTTCCATAACCACAAACCCACGCATTTTATATATATTTTCACTAAAACGAAAGACAATATTGAATTTTTATCTTGAGGTTTATTAAATGATGACACCATGTACTGCGTACCTTCATGACCAAAAAGTGACCTGTAAAACTCGCTTTCCTTTGAGCTTAACAGTTACCAAAACAAACATTCCACTCAATGAGTCAGCAAAGGTTAGGGCACAACTCCTCTTTTTGAGGTTTGATGGGCATACATGATGGTATCATATCATGAACATAAGCGACCAGATTTAATTAATACTGCATGATACAGGTGCACATGTTCCAGCAAGAGCATGCAAACTTTTTAGAGGTTAATTCCAAAGTCAAGGCATATCCCATGAATAGTCAAAGTTAGCAAATTAGTATATAAGGTGCAAACACAGGAACAAAATTTTGACACACAAAACATAATGCTAATATATTTTTGTAAATACAAAGTTACTAGACTTCAATGTTTACAACAAAGTTTTAACGATCTCGATAGACTGGGCTGAACCTACTTTTATAGGAGGTTCTTGTGCCTTTCTCTTTCCATACGTTCATGCCAATGAAACGAAACATGAGCTTTGCTGGTTTTTGATTAGTTGCTGGTACAGTACCAGTAACTGGTGCTCTTAAGCATTGTTCCCTCCAAGGTGTGGAATTTCAAAAAAATGAGAAACTTTGGGCAATATTTATCAATTTTCGCACATCGCTATAATGATTTAAAAGCAATTTATTTGAAAGTGTTTAAATTTTTTTTTGTCAAACGAAAGTGTTTTACCATAGAAACTCTTTTGTTTAACAAAAATTATTCCAGACCTTGAATTACAATTATTACACCCTTTAACTGTTTGGCCAAATTTCTACAGATTTTCATGTTTGGGCAAATTTGCACTAGTCAAAATCTTTGAGGAAACAGAGTTGCTAAGGAAAAATTGATCAAAGCTTTTGTCTTAAATTTACGTTTCCACAGTTCCTGAGAGTGAGAGGCAAAAGTAATTTCATTTTACGAAGTGTCTAGACCTAGAGCACTGGCAAACCTTTTGGGCAATAGAAACAAACAAAGCAGTAAGTGCAGGAAACTGAGCAATAGACACTATGGTGGAGTGAAAAAATTTTTTTTTTGAAAAATGAGAAAAGTGTTGTGCTCAAATCCTGGCAAATGGTCTAAAGACTTGTTTAAAATTTGTTTTTTGGGGTTGCCACCATTATCCTGTCGGCTACCCCCCAAAATGTTATCACGACTGATGACGCAGGGGGGTATTCATATAACTCGGTAACCACTGGTCTGAGAGTAATGGCATATGGCTCAAAATAAGATGTTTCCATCTGCACTAAAAAGAAACTTTTTTCTATTTTTAGCACAAAAAAAATTACAGCTGAAAATCAAAAATTGCGACCATTTTAGGAAAATTCACCTACGAGTAATTCATTTAATTTTGACAGTAAAACTGATTGCTCTCATATCAATAACACTGCCTGTGATTTGATGCATCAATAAATGGACGGATGGTGACTTCCACTCTAGCTGAAACAGGATGAGCAGTAACAATTGCCTCCAATCAGCAAGGAGATATGCACCAAGAGAGAGTCTTCAAAATGGGTGTTAATCAAATTTAGTGATTTTAGTAAATTGATTTTAATTTGATGCGAGATTGTTTTCAAATTAAACACGAAAAAATTGTAACATGCAAACGCTGGGTGGTGTCAAGACTAACTTCATAACAAAATATTTCAATTTCTGGAGGTTGTTGGCGGGTTGGCTGTTGCTGGTCAGAATCAAAATTGGCAAATTCGTAGTAAGCAATGGCTTCCAAGTTCAGAGTTGGTACATTGAAAAAGCGAACCAAACTGCTGTTCTGCACATGGGGTCAGTCATGGTTATACGCACTTTCTTCAGCTACTTGTTTTCAATGTGCTAGCACTTTTGCCATGCTACACTTCTTACATTTTTAATATCATCCCCTAACATCATCATATAATCAGGTAACCCATGGATCCAGCAACTTTTTCAACTTAATTCAGAGGATTAGGAATTTTTCAAATAAATATGTTGAATACAGTTCTTTGAGAGTGGTGCAACAGAATTGTTATTTTGCACAGTAAGATTATGCTGTGATTGTGATGTTAGGGGATGATACTGAAAATGTAGGAGTGGCGAAAATGCAAGAATGTTGAAAACAAGTAGCTGAAGAAAGCGCAAATAACGATGACTGTCACCTTAAACTGAACAGCAGTTTGATTTGCTTGTTCGATGTACCAACTGCCAACGCTGGACTTGAAAGCAAATGTTTACTGCAAATTTGCCAATTTTGATTCTAACCAGCAAAAGTCTCCAACAATTGCACATACAGAAATAGAACAGTTTCTGAAGAAACCTCTGGTATTACACTATCTAGCTATATGTCATAGCCAATGTGTGGAGCAGCACACCAAATTTGTTGCGGAAGCGACTGCACAAGTTGAAAGATTTGATCAACAACGAGATGAGTCATTCAACAAAAAAATTAAATCTCGCAAACTTACGAAAACATTTGACACCAAAAACCAGTTCAATTAAAGTGCTTTAGTAAATCGTGTGACCTCTTCTCTAAACTGGATGGGTCAAAATTGATCTCAAAGCAGATGTTTTTGCTCTTATTATGCCACATGGGTGCGCCTCTGCACCAAACTTTTCGAATTTGTCACAACTTTGCCTTATGGGGTTGACAGCATTTTTTGACAGATAAAACAGCCATCTATAACATCTTGTATTATCATATATTATTTTGTTGTGAAGTCAGTCTTCACACCACACAGCCTTCATATGTGCTACTTTTTTCGTGTTTAATTTAAAAACAATCTTGCATTTAATTAAAATCAATTTACTAAAATCACTAAATTTGGTTAACATCTATTCTGAAGACTCTCTCTTGGTGCATATGTCCTTGCTGATTGGAGGCATTTGTTACTACTCATCCTGTTTCAGCAAGAGTGGAAGTCACCATCCGTTCAATTATTGATGCATCAAATCACAGGCAGTGTTATTTATATGAGAAGAATCAGTTTTACTGTCAAAATTAAACGACTGTGCTTCTTACACAATCACTCGCAGGCAGTGCCGGATTTACCATTAAGCTTACCAAGCTACAGCTTAAAGCCTCACACACAGTCATGCTATTTCCAGTCACGCTTGCATCGCTCGGAGTCGCAAACAGTCATTATAATTTAAATAGTTTATAAACACCCTCCATTTTTTAGTAACTAATGGATTTTGTAGCGCACTTTAAAATAAAAGTTTAAGAACATGCATATTTGTTTTATTTGATTAGTTTCACGCAAACCAACAAATAGGCCATTTACGACATCACTATGACTGTATGAGGACAAGGCATCGACTCCAACCTGGCCAAATTTGAACCATTTGCTCCATTACTAAGCAGCAAAACCTTGACATTTTAAAAAGCGATAAAAATAAAATGAAACGCAGGTTTGAAAGCGGTTTTCACAAAAGAAAAAAAAGCTATTAGCAAAAGAACAGTTAAGAAACCTAGACCTACCCAAAATTAGCCAGTTTTTTGTTTCTGCTCGTACTATTACTGCAGTGCTTGGAAGTTCCAGCCACCTAGAAGTAGGCCTACTCCCAGATACTTCTAACATTGCTGCTAGTGCTACAGCTAGGACTACTGACAGTGACAACTTTCCAGAAAGCTCTATTGACAAGCCAGTTAGCCCGATAGAGCAAGGTTGTATAGCAGAAGAAAACAGAAACAAAGAAAATAATTACTTATCGTCACTGGAAGGCGAATCTTCAAGAGCTTAAGTTGCATCATTCAAATCAAATGACGTTAGTGGCCTCAGGGGGGCATTTTGTTGTCAGAAGAGGTGTCGTACTAGATACTTAAAGGCCCTGAAGATTGTCAACATTGGGACAGCGATTTTCGAAAATCTAAACGTTGCTTCACAAATCTGCAGTGAAAGCCTGTTTCATTCAACGAAAGCTAACAGTAAGCAATTCAATCGAAATTGGTTGGTTTATTCCCCTCAAACAGGTTGTGTTAATTGCCTTATGTGCAAGTTATTTTGAAAATCAACAGCCTTTTTAACAGGATTTTCTGACTGGAGAAACCCAAACAGCATTCAAGCACATAAAACATCTGAAAATCATAGATCCCCAATTCTTGCATATTTGACCTGAAGACAAGACGTCGACACTGAAAGATGAGGTATGGACATGATAGACTGTGCCTTACAAAATCAATGCACAGAGGAGAGGCACTACTGGGAACATGTCCTTCAGTGTGTTGTTGCAGTTATCTGCACCTGAGCCGAACGTGGATTGGCAAACTCACATCAATTGTGACATTACAACTTGAAAAGTCAAAAACAAAAGTACAGTAGTTCAATGAAAAAAAAAGTTCTAAAATAATTGTGAAAATTTGTCAATTCTTTTTCTGAGTGCTTTCGACAAGATGGGGATTCGATCCCCTTACCCTTGTCTGATTAGCTTGAAACTTTCAGAGGTGGTGTTGGAAGACCTAAAACTCAGACAGGTAGTACCAGCCCAAACTTTCTAGTTGTTTTAGAATAATTAAGAATACCCCTCCCCCATTGCCCAAAATAGTGTTAACAAACACATTGTCAGTTTAGACAAATTCATTGTAGACTAAATTATCATGCTTTTAACTAGAGGTGACCTATTAGAGTCCACATAGTGTTTACGATTTCTAAGTGAGCAAATTTCTTTGCTAGCCTAAGTTTTCTTTTCATTTGAGGCTTTTTTGCTCGCTTACATAAAAGAATGGTTATTGGTTATGAATGAAGTTTCAGCTGAATGTTGTTGATGCTCCTGCCTAAGCTGGATGCATTTGCGATATTATGCAACTTATAGATGAGGATCTGAGGATGATCTTGATATTTAGGTTAATTTGTTAATATTTTCGAAATATAGGTATCCTATTCCTTGGCAAAGTTAAAATAAAAGAAATGATTGCTCTGTTAGACTGTTTCTGATTGATTTTTTTCCACTCTGCCAATAGGTCGCCTATAGGAAAGGCCAGTATCCTTAAAAAGGTCTCATCGAAATTTCTAGCTTAGGGCCTCACTAAGTCTAAATTCGGCCCTGCTTGCAGATGAATTTTCCAAAAAAATTACCAAAAATGGTTGCAATTTTTGTTTCTCGGCCATAGCTTTTGCTTGTGTTGAAAATAGAGATAAGTTTCTTTTTAGCACAGATGGAAACATGGTATTTTTGCAAATTTTGAGAATATGCCATTACTCTTTGCGCAAGCTCACTTCGCAGTCTCCCTCAATTACTGTTGAATTTTCAGTTCAATATAATTTGAAAATAACCTGAGTTATTTATTTATTTACTCCGACCAGTGGTTACCAAGATATAAGAATTACCCCTGCATCATCAGTCGCGATAACATTTTGGGGGGTAGCCGGCTGGATAATGGTGGCAATCCCTAAAAAACAAATTTTAAACAAGTTTTAGCCCAATTGCCAGGATTTGAGCACAACACTTTTCTCGTTTTCAAAAAAATTTTCATCAATCCATCCTAATAGATATGGTTGCCAGTAACTTTGCCGCAGAAACTTTGTCACATGGTAACTTCGCCACACTTAGAGAAGGTGAAGGAGATGTGGGGATAGGTGTAGGAAAGTGTGTTGGGGTGTGGGGGGAGGAAGGGGAGATGAAAAAAGAGGTATGAGAGGTGTAGGAAAGTGTTTTGGGGTGTGGGGGAGGTATGGGGAGATGTAAGGAAAGGGGAGTGAGGAGATGTGGGGAAGCCTGTTGGGGCCCCACACCACACACTTCCCTAAACCTCCCCATTCCTCTCCCCACATCCCTCCCCCTCACACCAACACACTTCCCCACTCACCCCATACATATAGGTCTACACTTTATGACGAAGTTACTGTGACGAAGTTACTATGTGGCGAAGTTACTGGCAACCCTCTAGACTAGGTCTAGTCTAAGCTCAGCTTCATCCGTTCACAATGCCTTATCAGCTAAAAAATTTTAACACAAGTCGCTGTATTAATTCTATTGTCCCAAAATAGTTACAAGTTACAACTTTGCAACTATGCAAGCGTTCTTCCATCCAAATGCAATTAACTACTGATTGCAATGATGCACTAGCCTAGGCAAGGGTGGAAACTCCAACCTAAACCTGAAAACCCGGTTTTCATGGAAATTTTGGAAACCCAAACTGAAATTGACACCTACTAAGCCAAAATTTTGAAAACCTAAACTTGAACCAAAATCGTTTTTTCTTGAAACTTCAAAACCAAAACTGAAACTAAATCCTGTTCAAAATTTTCCAAGATTTTGGGTTTTTAAAATTGTCATCACCATCATTGCCTGTACAGTTCCTTTAATGCTGAGCGTCAAATAGAGAAGCTGTGAATACTAATTTTTGAGTCTTTGGTTTTACCGAACTCGGAATTATACCCAAGTTGACAACTTCTGAAGCAATTGCTCTCCTCACTCCGCCATCTGAGCTGCTACTTATCATCGTAACGAAACAAAAATGCCAAGAAGTACAGAATTTAAATAATACGTACTCACAGTAAAATAACTTTCTTGGGTGAAACTTAAACCGAAACTGAAACCCAGAAACCGAAGCTGGGCGTGAGCAAAACTGAAACCGAAACCGATTTTTCAACAGCGTGAAACCAAACCAAAACTGATACTATTTGAATAAGAGAACTATTTGAATAAGAGCGTGAAACCAAACCAAAACTGAAACTATTTGAATAACAATTTAATTCTATTTGAATAAGAGGAACACAATGAGCCCTAGTTTCTTGTAGCTTTTAGTTTTAATTCTATTTGAATAAAGTATTTATGCGTGGAATAAATATTTGAAAACTTGGTTAAACTGTTAATTGGCTTATCTTTTATGTACCGTCTTGTACCTACACCTGCTTATAACCAGAAAAAAAATCTGCTGCACTATTTTGACAAAATGGCTGTATCTGAATTGAAAGCTAGTCTGGAAAAATTTAACAACGAAATGCTAGAAATTAAAGAAAACCAAAAAAAGCTGCAGGAATACTGTGTGGAGATCCAACCAATGAAATCATCATCAGTTTTGCCAGTACATGATTCTGCTGATACCTGTCTGATGTCTGGTCAATATTCTTCACATGTAAATGGAAACCAAGAAAATATACAGGTAGGCTTACAAATTGCAAAACTAAGCCAACAGATAGAAGAGCTGTACCTAAAGTACAATGTTATATCATCTGCTGTAGCAAAGCTGGAAGTAGCAGTTGATGACCTCGAACAATACGAGCGACGCAATTGCATCATCCTACACAGTCTCACATCCAAAAATTTTGAAAACGCCAATGCCTACGAAGACTTTGAAACCTATATTATAGCCACTGTGAACAACCACTTCAAAACTAACTTGGTACCCAATGACATTGACATCACCCACAAACTACCTCCCTCTAAAAATGGCAAAATCCCAGTTATAATCAAATTTGTAAACCGTTCAACCAGAAACCAAATCTATTACAAGAAGCAGCTTTTAGCAAAAACTGGACTTTCTATCACTGAGTCTTTGACAAAAAAGAGACTGGAGATGGTAATTTTGGCAAAACAAGCCTCAGCAAAGAAAATGTTTGGACTAATAACGGAACAATATACTGCAAGCCAAAAGAAGGGAAAAAACAGATGATTTCGACAAAATTAGACATTAACTTGATTAAAGGCTCTTTGAAGTAAGCATTCATAGCACCGCGATGAACTACTGTGTAGTAACCACATCTGCATGGCTGCTGATTTTATTGATGAAAACCCACCACCTAAATTCTTTGAAAGTGATTGGGCAAGCAGACTCTCACTGCCTTATTTATAAAGCGTCTTTTATTTTAATTTTTTTTCTTTGACTGCCCTCCAATGTTGACATAATCTTCCGAATTGAATACTGTATAGATAACCTTAGCTCTGGTTGTTGTTTTTTTTTGTACCGATCTTTTATTGATCACAGTCAAAAAAATTACTTCAGTCAAAAAAATTATTGATCACAACATTTATTCTTTTATGATAACAGGAAAATCAATTAAAAGCAGTGCTGATACGTCATGGAATAATTTATTGCAAGTATTGCTGAAATTTCAAGCCAATTGGCAGATTGACTAATTATTTTCAAGAGTTGAAAGTCTTATACTTTTGTTGTCTTGTTTGTTTAACTTCTGATGATACAATTTAAATGTTCGCTATGCCAAAAAGCAATGCGTAAAAACCAAAGCAGCATATTCTGTGATATACTTGAGCAATGGGTGCACGCTAAATGCGCTCAATTAGGTACTGTTGAATTTAAGAAACTCTGTGATCAGGACGACAGTATCCCTTGGTGCTGTCCTCAATGTATTCTTGATGCTTTTCCCTTTCAAAATATTAACAACAAAGACTTCAGTGAAATGTATGACAATTGCACAGATGGTCATTCTGCCACTAATCTTGAAGCTGCTGTACTGAATGATATATATGCTGATGATAGGCTATCTTTATTGTTTAATGGAGATGACTCAAATTTTACGTCATACTACTTTTCTGAAGATATAGAACTCCTTTTAAATAATAATCCAATAAATTCTTTTTTAATAGCTATGCACATAAACATAAGATCACTCCGAGCAAACTTTGGGAAACTTCAATCACTTTTATCTGATATGAAACTCAAGCCTCACATTACATCAATAAATGAAACTTGGCTAAAACCAAATCAAACAGGAGAGTTTAACTCTTTACTGAATTACATATTTATCTGTAATAGCAGAACAAACAATTTGGGTGGTGGGGTAGCCCTTTATATTGATAAAAATTTATCATTTTGCATGCGTGATGACCTTACCATTATGAAAGAAAAGATCTGTGAGACACTGTTTGTGGATATACGGTTTAACAAGAGTGAGACCATAACTATTGGCACAATATACCGATCCCCATCAAACGATAACCTACTTAACTTAGATTTTATGAACACCCTATCACCCATCTTGAAAATTCTTAGAAAGTCGTCACATACTATCATCATGGGTGAGTTAAATTACAATTTACTAGAAATTGACAATCCTCATACTAACACCTTCACAGATACTATGTACGAACATAAATTTCACCCAACAATAAATAAACCCACCAGAATCACAGCAAGTAGTGCCACTGTCATTGATCACATATGGACTGACAGATTTAACTACAAGATCACAAGTGGAATTATAGTTGATAGCTTAGCAGATCATCTACCAGTCATCCAATGTGTTCAACTCAAATCACCCCAAGCTCAAACTGTTCCACACACAAAACGTTTTTTTTTCAAGCAATAATGTTTCAAAATTTGTAAATGCTTTAGAAAACCTTGATTTCAGTGATATTTATGCATGTGATGATGTAGATAGTGGCTATAACACATTCGATCAAAAGTACAAGATAGTTTTTGAAGAATGCTTTCCTCAAAAACAAGTGTCACAACCAAAAAAGCAAAGTGAACCTTGGTATGACTCCGAGCTAAAGGTTACGTACGAAACTAAACAATCACTCTACGAAAAACTCATGAGAAAACCAAGTGAATTAAACAAGCAAAAGTACTGTAAGGCTAGAAACAAATATGACAGAATGATAAAGATGATAAAACAAAACTACATCAAATCCAAGCTAGAAGAGAAAAAATACAATTTGAGAGAGACATGGAAAATAATCAACAACTTGCTTGGCAGGAAAACACAGCAGCAAACTAATCCAATGTCAATAAATGGGACATTGGTGACAGACGTAATTGTAGCTAATCATTTTAATGATTACTTTTCCTCTGTTGCCAATAACTTAGTGAAAACGACACCCACAAGTTCCTCTTTTTTCTGTAACTACTTAAGTAAATCAGTCGGAAACTCTATATTTTTAAAACCAACAACTCCCAAAGAAATAAAAGATGTAATCTCCACTCTAAAGCCAAAGTTGAGCAGCGGTGTCGACAACATTCCCATGAAAATAATAAAACATATTCCCAATACCATTGTTGAACTGTTGGCTTGGATTTTCATTATGTCGATTGAGTAGGGCCAATATCCTACGAGATTCAAAACAGCTAAGGTAACTCCCATCTTCAAAAAAGGCAATCGCAAATTTGTAAACAATTATCGTCCAATCAGCCTTCTGCCTGGTTTTTCAACAATATTAGAAAGACTAATTCACAGTCGAGTATCAAATTTCCTTGAGAAACATGAGGTATTTTACGAGTTACAATTCGGCTTCAGAAAAGATCACTCGACTGAGCTAGCTGTTACCTACATGGTATCTGATATTGCTAATGCAATTGAATCCGGTCAAACAACTATGGGCATATTCCTAGATCTCTCCAAAGCTTTTGACACCATAAATCATAATATTTTACTCTCAAAGCTTTGTCACTATGGTATTCCTGGTAACGTAAATGGTTTAAATGGTTTAAAAGCTACTTAAATAGCAAATAAATGGTTTAAAAACATAAACAAATTGACATAGTATATGACCAAGCACAATGCGAGTTACATAATATAGCTAGCTGGCTATCAGCAAATAGATTATCCCTGAATACTGACAAAACAAAATACACAATCTTTCATACCCACAAAAAAAGTTATAACATGCAGTTTCCCATTTTTCGTTTTAACAACAAGCCCATTGAGCGAGTTAAAAAGACCCCATTTCTTGGTGTACTTTTAGATGAAAACCTGTCATGGAAATCACACATGCTTGCTCTTTTTCAAAAAATGAGACGTAATGTATAGGGATTATTTACAAGTTGAAATCTTATTTGAACTCCAATAACCTCATTTGTATTTATCATTCTTTAATAGCTAATCACCTGCGATATTGCATTACTTCGTGGAATCATGAAAATACCGTACTAGCCAAAAAAATCGACAATCTCTGCTCTAAAGTCATTAAATTTATTGTTAAGTCTAACTGCAATACAACAAACTTATTCTCTGTTACTGACATGTACACACTGGAAATGGGAAAATTAATGCATAAATTTAATCAGAATCAATTACCGACTATCTTCAAAAACCTTTTTCCGCCAAACAACACAGTTCACTCTCATTCAACACGTAACAGATATGCTTATCATCTCCCTTTTTACTCTACATCTGTTTCCCAACAGTTCATTCAGTATAGTGGCACCAAAGTTTGGAATGCTTTACCATCTGATATAAGAGCTCTGCAATCAAGATCTGCTTTTGTGACTAAGTTGAAAAAGCATCTGTCTCAATGAGTCTATGTTTTTTGTCATCGCTACAACTTTCCCATAGAAAATTCGATTGACAAACTTGTGAATGCATAGCCTAAAAGTGCTTGTAAACGCTGCATTGGTTATCGGTTGCTTTTATGCCAATTTATAAAGATAAGGCAAAATTGTAAATAGATGTACAAATTGTACACAAGTTCTGTACATATGTTTTATTTACCTTTTTTTATTTTATGTCTCCCTTTCGTTATTTGTGAAACATGTTTAGCCTATGTTTTGAGGTTTTATGGCCATGCACACAGCTACCGACACTCTCCTATGTGAATTTTTAATTTATACTGCATGTTTTAAACCTACGGATTTTGCCATTTCCTTGATAATGTGTTTGCTATTCATTTTGTTTACCTTGCCATTTATTCTGTGCTTCAAATGCATTATTGAAAAAATAAATAAATAAACCTGACATCCAAGTTTCAACCAGTGTTGCCAAATTACTATTTTTTTCCAGCCCAATCAGTGACAAAAACTAGCCCATAACCAGCCCAATTGTAACCACCAATGTTAATCCATAGTAAATGCGTAACATTAATGCGTCCACTGTTTTCTTGAAGACAACACATCAACTAAAACAGTAACAAAAACAAAAATAGGTGGTGCAAAGCATAGGTTAGAGGTTTTCAACTTATAAGCCATGGCCCAGCAGTGGGTCACGGCACTGTTTTCAGTGGGCCGCAGAGCTTGATGAGAAAGCAACATCAGCAGTCTCCAATCATGTCACTATATTAACTTCGTGCTTTTTGGTAATATTTGTTGGGCCACCAGTGGCGTAGCGAGAAATTTTAAAAGAGGGAGCCATAATTTCTACAATTTTTCAAGCGTTTTTTTTTTTTCGGCAGAACAAAGTTGAAACTGATTGAGAAGCAAGAAAGGCTGTAGGGGGGTCCGGGGGCATGCTCCCCGGAAATTTTTTGAAAATTTACGTGCTGCAATGGCTATTTTAGTGCTTTTTGAATAATTTTCACGCAAACTTTGCTTAAATTTTTTGCCCCTAAATCTGAGTGTTTCACCAATATGATGCATTTTGTTCACACATTTTCGATTATGTGTGTTCAGGGCGTAAGGCTTCGCTATCAAAAAGGTTCGAAATTATGGAGAAGTTGTATAACTTACATCAAAAACGTTTTTGAAAATAGCGGGGCAAGATAAGTAAAGAGGCTAGCTAAATACAAACAGTGTGACTGTGTGGCAAACTAACATAAGCACTAAGCAGTGTGACAAGCAAAATGAAGAATTGTATCAAAGCAGTGTACATATTGATAGCAAGTGATTGCCAATGGTAGCCCACTGGTTTTGGCACATTATCACAATCATAAACATACTGTGGAATAAAACAAATGTAAAGCAGCTTTGACCACCTAACTAAACTCAAGAAAATACGTCGTTTGACGTTTAAATAAATGAAAAAATAAACGAACAATTATATGTATATCAGCATTGAAACATGTTCAGAAAAGATGTAGCCTACCGGTACTACACTGCCCAAAAAAACAGCCCAAAAACCCGCAGCTTTAAACAAAAAGTAGCCCAAGAAACCGCAACCCGCAAACTCCAAAATTTTCCCGCAACTTCGTATCGAAACCAGCCCAATTGGGCGGGAAAACCGTCCAACTGGCAACACTGGTTTCAACCCACCGACACTGAAACTGACACCCTAACGCCAAGTAGCCAGGTATCCACCCTTGAGCCTGGGCCATGAGACGGTTGAGACCTGACAAACCGTGATTGAATGTTAGAAAATTGAAGAAATGGAAACACTGTTGATCTCATTAACATATTACTCGCAGCACTTTAGCTAAACGTCGCTGCGCTTTATTAAATGTCGCTGCTGTTTAATAAATGTCGCTGCTGTTTATTAAATGTCGCTGCTGTTTATTAAATGTGACTGCTATTTATTACATGCTTGCTGCTATTTGTTAAATATCGCCGCTATTTATTAAATGTCGTTACACTTCGGCTGTTATTGTTCGAAGCGTTTTAGCTGCAGTTCATTTCACTTTAGCTAAATAGCTGTCGTCGTCGTCGTGTGGTTGGGCATCCTCTTCCGACGGTTTAGATGTTGACGACATTGATTTTGAGCCAGCGTCGGGTGTCATCATCCAGGACCAACAGACCTTGTATTCCTTTTGGTGCACGATGTAGGGGGCATGTAGAAATGGTGTGGTCTGCAGTTTGCTCAGAGGCACCACACTCACAATTCGGTGAAGGAGCAACACCCCATTTGTACATGGATGAATGGAATCGCCCTACGCCAGTCAGCAGACGATTCAGTTTTACCCAAGATGTTCTGGGCAAACCCATTCCAAGGGGCTTAGAACTGACCCTGGGAATAAAAGCATGAAGCCTTGATGCACTTTTCAAGTACTGCATGTTCCATACATAATCCATCCATTGCGCTGCACGAATGTCTGATTCGGTCAGCCGCACGAACATTGCGAACAGCCGCCTTGTCCCAGGTCTATTCCACAGCTGAGTACTGCGCATCTGTTTGGTGTCGTAGAGCTCACAATCGGCTAATCGACAGTGTTTTAAATGACGCCTTGCGCATTGTCACTGGATGTCTGCGACCCACTCCAACGGACTACTTGCCAATCCTCCCAGGCATCCAGCCAGCTGAGCTTCGCCGTCGAGGAGCGACGCTCTCCCTGGCTAACCGCGCCACCCTTAACCCTGATCATATTCTACATGAGCAGCTGGTCGGGAAACAAAATGCGCACCAGGGAAGGCTCAAATCAAGACGCCCGTTTGTACCGCTGTAAAATGTGGTTCGATTCCGAGTCGGGTTATAACCAAAGACTCCAAAACTTGGAGCATATTGAACAACTTAACTGGTAGATCACGACACTTCCCTCGGCATTGTGCAGTTTCAGCCAATGCCATCGCATCAATTAAATAGCTCTGACACTGGGTAAATGTTGCTGAAAATTCGTACAAAATTTGCTAAACCGTTTTTTTCACAACGTCGCCCCATAACTTCGGGTCAATTTTACCATAGTCTACTACATGGTTGTGCAACTTCTCCTCTGTTGTGTTTCTTTATTTAGGCGTCACGCTCGGTTGCAGCTGTAGGCGCATTGTAGGAAAAGACAATTAACGCTTGAAAATAGGTTGAGTGCACACATATAAAAACGTTAGAAAACAAAGTTTAGTTGCTTAATCCTCAACACAATTGCTGCAAATTAGTAAGCTAGACGTAGATCTAAGCCTAACTGGTAGGTACAGAGTGTTAAACTTGTCAGTAATATCCTGACTTTCGTATCTAACACTGCACTGTGATACAGTGTTGTAGCTCGTCGAGCAGCTTGTTACAGAAGCTGCGTTAGATGTTGTTGCTAGCAGTTGCGGTAATTTATGCAGGTGCAATACGACTACCGATGAGAGGTCTTGCATGCAAAAATTGCACAAAGAACTTAACCATTTAGCGTCGCAGCCTCCGCGGCGAAATTGGAATGTGACGATAGTTTGTAGACAGTGATAGCACGATAAGCCTTTCTGTACCAAAGCGATAACGATAAATTAATAATTTCAAAAAAGCCCTGGGCAATACCGATAAATCTCATTTTCTTGAAGCAACATCGGTAATCGATAAATTATCGCCGATAAACTTTTCCGATAAATGTTGCGGTAAATTTTCAATGTGTTGGACAAAGTTTTGTTCTGCAAATTATTGCAAATACGTTTTTCTAGGTTTTTCAAGAAAAGATAGCAGTTTAATGGCTTTACCGTGGTACTAAACAAAACCAGAACAAAACATAGAGAGATTTTTTTTAAATTGCAGCAAGACACCGAGTAGTTTTTCCATAGCGCCAACTCACTAACTTTGATCACCGTTAAAAAATCGTTTATTGCGATAATTTATCGGCGATAACAAAATATATCACAAAAGCGATACGATTATCGATAAATCAAAACTATTTCGAGCGATAACGATAATAAATTATCGCCAATAAATCATCTTGGTAAATGCCCATCTCTGTTTGTAAATACAACCGTAAGTCACTCTACTCAAAATAGCGAAAAGAAGCTTCCTCCCTAAGCGGGTCGCGGCTCACGAGCAAGCGGTCTTTATCTTCGAGATCTGCTATAAGTCATCAAATTTAAATTATTGCGCAGCCTTTTAAACCTGCCGCGAGAAAGCAGCTAATGTACTTATTATCTAAAACGAGCTTGCTTAGGAGTCGCTGGCCATCTGCTACCACGCATATATAGGTGGAATAATCTCGTTAAAGTGATTTTACCAAAGGTACAACAAATGAAATCAACAGCTTGTCCCCAAAGCGTCAAGCAAATATGTGTGAATACCAAGTTTTGGAGTCTTTGGTTATCACCCGACTCGGAATCGAACCACATTTTACAGCTCCAAAAGCAGACGTTCGATCCCAGCGAGGTGACGAGCCTATTTCCTGTTATGGGCCGCTTGAATAGAACTAGCTGTGCAAGCGGGCTGCAAATCTTTATCAGTCATATTGTGAAATTTTCCGCGCACACGCTATCGATGCGGGAGATTTGGAGTTCAAATCCCGGGTCGGTCAAATCAACACAGTGTCGCCAACGGCTCGCCACCACTGCGACGTTTCTTCGGAGCTGTGTAGCGTGTAGCCCAGGTTATAAGCTGCGGAGATGGACCCCGCCACTTGTTACACGCTTTGGCGTAATACCGCGAGTATAATGAAGATTTGATTTTGATTTGATTTGTGAAAATTTTTTTGTAACGTAATTTGAGAGCAAAACGCGCCATTATGATCAGTTATGCTAACTTAAGACTAAGAGTACCGGTACCACTAATTAAGCTAAAATAAAACAATCTTAACATAAACTTTACCATATCAAATTTTTGATCTATTAAAAATAAAAGCATACTAAAAAATCAGCAAAGTACCCAATTGCCAAAAAATTTGCAACACAAAATTTAAGAAAAAGATTAGAAATTGATCATTAACTGAAGAAACAACTAACAAAAAATAAACTACAAACTCAATTTATCACCAAAAAACACCTCAAGAAGATTATGCTGTGGCATTGTATGCTTAAAAATCCCATAAAAAAATGATGGAAAAAAATAATAGAAAAATAATAAAAAGAAATTACAGTTCACAGCATAATCGAAGAATAAATGCAAACCGTCAATTGAAGTTATGCGACACGTTATTGAAGCAAACGCAATCAAAAATATGACCCTTGAATTTGCGCATTCAAGTTGTTTAAATACTTAATCATGTCCACCCACGTACCGATCTTAAGCCACACAGCAAATTTTCATCTTCCAGGTCCGGAAAAGGACATTCTTCAATCTTTTTAACTCAACCATTTCTGGCAGAGGAAAATAAAGCGCTCAGTCATATTGAACATCCCCTGCCAGAAATATCACGACTCGTCCAACAATAGATCAGTTTGACATCAATTCAGATTTCAGAGCATGGACCAACTTCTAAAAATTTGAAGCAAGTGCGCCATGGTAATAATGCAAGCGGAATAAAGTGATTTCGCTGATATAACTTATGGGTTTAGCCTTCCATAGCTCTCTTTGTTGGTACCAGCACACAAATGTACTGGATAGAGCAACCACACAAATTCAGAGCAAGGGCAACAAAGAGCCTGAGTTTTCTTCCGCATGTGGGATATTAACTGTCCTCACGTCACCGCTTGGCTGAAGCCTACCATTACTCTATATTGATTTGGACCAGCATTTTTTTTTCAGCAAAGTGCAAGACATAGTCACATTACCACCAAGATATTCAAGAGTTTCACTTTCAAGTTGAGTTATTCTGCTGGGTTGCTCAAGTGGATCTTTTCTAGGTTCATGAATACGTTTATCAGCAAAAGATATGTAAAAAAATTTTAGGAATTTAAAATGAAAGTTTTTGAAAATATTTTCTGGAGTTTTTATAATTTGAAGCACAAATTTCGTCAGCTTGTTTTTATTTTGGACTAGTACATATTCATTGGCAATACCGTGACTTGTTTCGCTTCCAAAGTTGCCTGAGTCATACACAGCAGGCTGCAACCCCATTCAAAAATCTAGTGACTTGTTTTTCAAGCTGCTTTCCTCAAAATTGGCAGCAGCAGTTATATTCTGTTCCACAACTTCCACTTGAGTCAATTCTACAATGAATTCCGGGGGAACGACATTCCAGTGTAATTGCAAATTGTTGTCATCATAGCTAGTGTTCCGTTCTGTTCATAATATTATTGGCAATTATACTCCTAAGTGATGCAGTAATTGCCACACGCTGACGCTCAACTTAATATCTGCAGAAAATAATATTGTGTTTGGAATAAATTGCTTTAATGAACCGAATAACCAAAGATTAAGCATATTATGCAATCTAAAAAGGCCGACACGTTCATTCACAATTCTGAACATTTTTGACCACTAGGCTAAACCCAAAATCTATATACTTTATCACCCAACATGAATGGCCAGCCTTGATCCTATACCTAATTATGCATCTTGTTTTTTAATTCAGTCTGATCAAGTGCTACAATTAAATTGTATATCCCATAGGTTACTAACTTAGCCTTAGGTTTATTGCATGTCTGCATCAGAAGTTCTTTGAAATAAAAGCTTTAAAAACAAGCTTAGCATTAACTTTATTATATCTCTATTAGTAACCCTACAGCGGTATTGCTAAAACCTGCAGGTTCACAAGGATCACAAGAACCGAGGAGCACAAGGACCACAAGGATCACAAGTATCAAAAGGACCACAAGGAACACAAGGATCACAAGGATCACATGGATCACAAGGAGCACAAGGACCGCTAGGGGCGCAACCAGCAACGCATGGAGCACAATAGAGATAGGTTTAATGGGAGTTAGGTTCAATGGGGGTCAGGTTTAGTTGGGGTTAGGTTCGGTTAGCAGAGCTGGGCACTTCCGCAAATCCGCAAATTGCGGACTTCAGTTTATTTTTGCGGATTTGCGAAACTGATTTTCTGCCGCAAACGTTTGCGGAATTGCGGTAAAAAACTGAAAGTTGCCGCAAATCCGCAAAGCTAAATGGTTTGAAGTAAAAACTCCATTTAGATTTTTTAAAAACTCCAGTTTTCAATATTTTTTTCAGCTGCTTCTTGAAAGTTTAAGTATCGTTGAATTAATATATGATCTTCGTAAGCTTTTTAGTTTGATTTAAGGAGGCGTATGAGGTTGGCTTTCACTTGTAAAAGTCTAATAAACTTCGATCAACAAGTTTTGTGGCAAAAACAACCGTCATTCAAAATTTGTTGATCCTAGAATGTTTGTCCTTGAGGGATGATTGTTTCGCTTAAGGTCAAATTATTTTAAAGGATGAATGAACCTTTCCCTAAGAGTGGTTGATGAGGGCTAATAGCCCGAAAAAGCGCTGTCCTACTCTATGGTTCAACAATCACAGCTATAGAGCTGTCATGCATCTGTCAGTGAGAAAGATGTTTATCTTCGATCCGGCCCAGGGGCGGATTAAGAGACCACGGCGCCTGGGGCAGATAAGAATGCGAAGGGTTACCATATTTTCTTCCGCCCAAAATCTAGGAAAGAGCAAAAAAAAGTCATCACGTCCGCAGATGTCCAATTTTCCGCACAAAATCAAGTGTAGAGAAAAAAAAGGTCAACACGTCCGCAGGCCGTAGTTTCAGCAGAAACTTCTCAAAATTTACATGTGAGCATGATTTGACATGCTTAAAGGACGTCTGTTTTTGGCTCTGTTTGACCTTGACCGCAGAGGAGATTCAACTGGAGTGTGACGTAGCTATACGTACCATAAAAGTTCAATTTTCCTCGGTACATAAAGGTTGAGGCATAATTGTCCTGTTTAAGTCAACCACATCGAACGATGAGTGTACCTTCGCCTGAACGCGGTTGATTAGGGTTAGTACGAAATCGTGCTGTCCCACTGTACGAAAATATTTTTCAGTTGACCAAAATTTCTTAGCTTGTTGATGGTAGAAAAGTAATTGAATGTTGATAAGTCGATTAAGTATAATTTTTTAATTTTTGAAGGAACTAGAGCTCTTGTGACATCTAGCCCCGGCCTTCTCATAGCCTAATACCATGAATTGTTTTCTTTTTTTCTCGTTTCAATTTTCTTAGTTGTTTCTTTCCTCTTACTCCACTGTACGGTACATCCCATGGTTAGAATGCTTGTAAACTGTGAACAAGTAAAATTATAATGCTTGATTGTTCTAAAAAGCATTTTAGAAATCATGAGCATATGAGCTCACCGGCCTTTAGCTCAGTTGCTAAGCGCACGCTCTCGGTGCGGGAGATCTAGGGTTCGATTCCCGGACCGGTCAAATCGGCACAGTGTCGCCAACAGCTCGCCACCGCTGCGACGTTTCTTCGGAGCTGTGTAGCCCAGACGCTACGCGGCGGAAATGGGCCCCGCCACTCGTTACACGCTTCGGCGTAATACGGCGAGTATAATGAAGATTTGATTTGAAGCATATGAGCACTCTTTAATTCAAAACCTACTTTCATAAAGCTGACGATTATGTGCAAAGAAGCAACGCCGACCACGTTTTTCTTATAATCGACTTTCATAAGCAGAGATGGGCACTCGGTACTTTAAAAGCACCTACCGTAACGACAATATCGATACCGACACTTTGCAAAAAAAGTAAGGACGGTACCGATAACGGTCCTTTTTTGAAAGAGTATCAACGATAACGATACTCGGTGCTGATTTTTGATACTTTTCAAACGAAAAAAAATTTTGTTTTCCTTTTTTTTTTGCGGAGTTTTATGACATTATAGTTCGAATTCGAAAATAGATCTGCATCAAAATCATAGTTGCCAATTTGGAATATTTTTGTAAATTTAGATGTTTTTGCATCAACCTAGATGTAAGATTACACAATCTAGATGTTAGATATTTTTTTGGATTACAGTAAAAAAATTTGGATGTTTTTTAGATGTTTCTATTTGTAGGCATGTTTTCTGAAAAGAATTTAGGTCAAGCATAATTTTTGTATTTGAAATAAATTATTACTAGTAACTAGAAATAGTATTTATTGATATAGACTTAATTTATGAACTTGGAAACTATACGGCAGTGAAAGCTTGAAGCCATAAACTTGCAACAATTTATTTGGTTTTTTATAATTCTTAACTCTTCATAATGCCGAAAGTTGATAAGTATCAACAAAAATTTAGAAAAGAATGGTTAAACGATGTTTCTTTAAAAGACTGAATAATGCAAGTTCCTGGAACTTATAATAAAAGTTGTTGTGATTATTGTGATTGCGAGTTAAAAGCAAAGTAGGCCTACCAAGACTTGGAAGAATTAGATTAAAAGTAAAAAGCATGTAGCTGCATTGTTAGCTAGAAACATTGCACCCCTGAGCATTGACTGATATTTTTAAATGCTTAGGCAACAATGCATGATCAAAAATTGAAGCCTCAATAGGTGTGTTTTAAAAATTTTGCTGTGATATCGCAAATTGTAATCATTTAGTTAATATGATGAAAAACAACATATTTCGTAATAAAGATGTTGATGATGACACCTGCCCTCATCATTTATTAATCAGAATACTGAAATTTGGAATTTTTTACAACACAAAGATAAATTTCTTATTAAGTTATCAAATTTATTCATGATGACACATGCCCTCATCACTCATTGAATTGAAAAATTGAAAAAACAATTACTTAGACTATTGTAAAATCGTATTTGGTGGCATATTCATTCTTGTGCATTCACGTATAGACTGTTGATGCAACTTCATTGTACGGAGACATTTTGTAGGTTGTTCTATAAAAAATCTATAGAATATATTTACATAAATGCAGAAACACAGAAAATCGGTCACCAAATGCCGTGGCGTGTGCCATTGAGCTTTCTGTTTGGCGTAACGGTCAAACCACGTTTATATATTTATAAATGTAAATTTACTATATTTTGCGTGCTCTTGTTTCGTCAATGTTTATTAATGTATGTAATTTTACCTTTAGATGAATTTTTGCATCTTTTATTTTTCAATTTAGATGAATCTAGATCAGTGTTTCTTGGGCCCGAGGATTTTTGAAATGGGGCTGAAGTTTTAATTTGTTTTACATTAGGTCTCAAGAAAAATGCTTGGCTGAAATTTAGGCTACAACTTATCTACTAAAGTAAATTTATGATATTATGAACTTAGACCCAAGTAGGTACAAACCAATTACGCAACATAATTAGTTTTTTCGCAAATGTGCTTTTATAAATATAAATTTTGCAATATATTTTATTATTAGTTGGGCCATTTTTTTTTGACTTAAAAAAATATATTTTTGATTTTATTTTAGTTGACTTTACTTTGACTTAACCGCTTCCGCGTATTATTTATGTCTTGTTGCACTTTATTAATTAAATATGTTTTATAATCTGCAATTTACACAAGTTTTTAAAGAAAAAGGTAGCCTACTTCGAACATTTTCTCAATTACTCAGTGTTGAAGCTAATGCAACAAAGCGACGCATGACGTTAAAACCTAGGATAGCGAGCCATACCGGTATCAATTAGTGTGTAATACAAAAATTGCGTTGCTATCGCAACTGTACTGTACACTAACAGTATGTCTATGATTTTTTTAAGGAAAGCCGCGCAGTATAATCACAAGGACGTTTTATTGTAATACAGCATCATATATTTTTTTACGTTCTTAACATGAAAATTTCTGTCTTTTCGCAGTAATTTATTGAGCATAGAAAACGACCTCTCAACAGCAGCAGAGGTTGGCTGGGCTTTTTGCAATAGTGCGTAGCTTGTTGGGTCAATTGTTCAGGCAGGCATTTTTCAGGCATTGAATACAAAAGGAATTTATAGTTTAGAAGTAGCTAAATTTATGGTTAAAGTTCATTTAAATATATTACCGAAATTATCCAACGAATATTTAATCGATTTTAAAAAATGTTCATCAATACATTCGTATTCAACCCAAATGCTGTCTCCAGCAATTTTTATGTGCAAAGAAGATCATTGGCCAAAACTAACCAATCTCTTAGGGTATCAGGTGTTAAAATCTGGAACGCCCTACCAGAGCATATCAAAGAAAAAACCTTAACTTCAAGTGGTAACGTTTCCTCCAAAGTATTAAAAAAATATTTTCTATGTTGTAATTAAGCAGTTGTGCAATTATCATAATTTTTTTTCCTATTGCTGTTTTATCTGCTTTTCTGGCTTTTTGTTTTTCTGGTACTCTGTTTTTCTGTTTTTTTATATTTTTATTTAATTTATTTATTTTTTTTTGTTTTTTGTTTTGTTAGGATTGATGGCCTTTTACTGCTAGTGCTCGTTACCTAATTTTTCAAGATTAGAAAAACCCAAGTATGTTGTTTGAAGAGAAGCAGACTCGGCGTCCGCGTTGTCTTATTTTGACGACCTCATGGTCTTTCGCTCCTCCTCGTCGTGCTTTTTTTATGGTTATTGTGTATTACCAGTATATTTTGTTTTTTATGGGCCGACAATAAAACGTCTGTTACGAAACCGCCCTTACGTCCGTGACTGGTGTTATCGCGGGTAGAATCGAACTTCGTCACACAAAAAGAAATCGTTGCTCAGGGGGAACTCCAAAGCCTTCACTAGCTTTCCCTCGAATCAAATGAACCACTTTTTGAAAGTAAAATATAACCAAATTTAATGCATAAAATAGGGATAACTAGCAAAAATTCACCGAGGTTGACTCCGATATAAAACTTCCAATAAAATCAAACTGTAACGGAACTCAACTTAAAAACAACGTCTTTTCATCAACTCACACAAATCAAGACTGGAACAGTTAACGAAGTGCACGTGTAATTCCATCTCAATTCGTTGCTGATCCCAACAACCGGTGTACCTGTTCAATTAGTGACTTGCTGCCAAAGGTTTAAAACGCAAACGAAGTTGCGAAATTACACCGCGTCGCAGTGCATTCGGCGTCTTCGATGAAAACGTAACAAACTAATTGCCTGTGTAGAATGAAGTCGAATAATATAAAAGTGCGAGATCGAAACCCACTGAAGTTAAACTTGATATTAAATTTATAGCAACGCCGTGCTGGAGCATAAAGCGGCCCCTTTAAAACAAAACACGAAGTGACGTTTTAAACAAAGAAACACAAAATATGAGACAGTGCAGCGACATAAAACATGAAGTGGTGATTCGTAATCGGCAATAACATTAAATAATGAGAACAGTTGCGCGATCTCCCTCGGAGTATTTCATATTGTCCTGCGAAAAAATTTTAATAACGTAAAACATGAAAAATAAACACTTGAAAGAAACAAACACAGTCTAAATAGGTGCTATTTTGGCCAACATCTCCTAAAACATATTCGATTTCACCAGAACCCGTATTTTTAAATACTGCAATAGTGGCTCGGCGAACGATTTTCTTTCCCTGCCTAATCTGAGGGTGGACAGCATGAATTCTCCCCAGGCGATAAACGCAACGTTTAGAAAGATCTTCAACGTCTCCCACCAAAACCAGTTGACCCGGCTCTAAATTGTCCCGGTGAACACGCCATTTGCTTCGGCCCTGCAAAGTAGGAAGATAAACCCTTCATCCACGACAGCCAGAACTTATGTGCCAAAGTGGAGTTATACAAATAATCTTGTCTTAAATCTCCCCTGTCGTGAAATGCGCTAATGGGCGTGTAAGGCGAAAGCTGCTGCCCCAAAAAACATGACGGTGTCAAAGGTGCCAAATCATTAGGTTCACTGCTTACCGACGTCAGAGGGCGTTCATTGACAATTCGGACAACGTCTGAGAAAAAAGTTTGTAACTGAATTAAATTAGGTCGACGCCGTACCTCACCCATAACCCGGTTCAGAACCCCTTTGAAGAGTTTGACAAGTGATTCCCAGCTCCCACCTTGACTCGGGGCATAGGGTGGAATATTTACCCAATCTATATTTTTTTTCCGAAGGGAATTCACAAATTCATTAGAGTTTAATAGCTGGGGGAGCAGGTTAGCAGCTGCTTTAAATGTCGAAGCATTATCTGAAAACATTGTGTCAACTGATTCTCGCAAATTTGTGAATCGTGTAAAGGCAAGTAAAAAACTGTCCAAGTCCAAACTAGTCACCAGTTCAACTGCAATGCAACGAGTGCAAAGGCAAACAAACAAAATGCCCCAAGCCTTGCACTCGCTCCGATTCTGCCGAAACAAAAAGGGACCGAAATAGTCGACTCCACAGAACTTAAAGGGCTTGTTCGTAGCCGTGACGCGGCAAGCCGGCAAGTCTGCCATTAACTGGCGGACAGGCGACGCCCTTCGGCGAGCACAAACACTGCAATCGGATAAGTAGTGTTTTACGCTTGAAACACCATTGACTATCCAAAAACGCTGGCGAGTTCTCATAAGCGTGTATGCAGGCCCAGCATGTCCAGCTTCAACGTGCTCAAAAAGAATAATCAATCTTGTGAGCGCGTGTCGACTTGGCAGAATGAGAGGGTGCTTTGCTTCAACAGGAAGCTCGGCATTCTCTAAGCGGCCGTCTATTCGCAGCAAAGAATCAGAGTCTACGCAAGGGCGTAGCCGGCGCAGTGTTTTCAGTTCTGCTATCCGTCGAAAGTCTTCACCACTGACGGCCTTTTCATTTAGCTTTTTCAATATCAATTCAAAGGCGTCAGGGGACTTCTCCTGTAGCAGTTCGACTGCGGCCCCAAAAGAAAAGGATTGAACGTATCTAATAATGTCAACTAAAGCAGCTTCCAAAAAACTAGCATCAATGGCAGTTTTACTACAAGAATTATTTTTTACCTTGGCAATGAAAAAAGATTTAAATAACTTTAGATATGCCACACGTTTTTTAAGCACATACAAATCAGGCGAAGCACAAATTAAGTCATTCAGACCAGTGCATTCATCACTCAACAGTTGATCGTTCGCACTCACTCTCCGCACAACTACCGAGGCAGAATTAGCCTCCAATTCGTCACTTAACAAAAACTCCGGTCCACAAAACCAAAGTGATTGACTGTTAGACTTTTTAACACAACACTCGCGAGTGCCCACATCAGCCGGGTTTATGCCGTTAACATAGTTCCATGCTTAACATAGTTCCATGCCTCAGGGGGCGCCACGAGACGAATCTTATCCACGCGCCTTTTTACAAATCGAGGTAAGTGAAGGTCGGGGTTAATAATCCATTTTAAAACAACTTGAGAATCCGACCAAAAATGTATGCTGCAACCAAGATGTCGCCGTGAGTCGCGAACAGCAACCATCAACATGGCACACATTCTGGCGGCCTCTAATTCCTTTCGAGAAATTACCCAACTAACCTGGTTAACCGTGATAATTTTAGATTTCCCTTGCGCAAACGCCACGTTCGAGCTTCCTCGAGATGTCCGACGTAGATAGACCACACAAGAAATTGCACAGTTGGATGCATCGCAAAACCCGTGAAGCTGATACACCGCATTAGTATCTGGTACACAGCTTAAAGGGAAAAAACATCGGTTAATTGAAAATTTAGCAACAGGTTTCATTAAATCCACCCACGCATTCCAGTCTTTCAAAATGTTTTCAGGTAGTTTATCGTCCCAGTCGCAACCAAGTTTAGTTGCGTTATGAAGAATCAACTTTTCTCCCAATAGCCAAGGCGCAAGAAAACCCAAAGGGTCAAACTGACTTGCAAGTGCCCGCAAAATTTCTCGTCTGGTGGAAACACTGCCTAGTGGTTGTCTTGAAAACACCCTCAACTTATCGTCTTCCACATCCCAAACCAAACCCAAGGCTTTGAAGTCTGGCATGGGCTGCGTCCCAAGATCGACTTCCCTGAGGCTGGAACCCAAATCAGAAGGAGGCACACCAGACAGAACAGACTTAGAACAGCTATTAGCGACCCACTTACGCAGCTTGAACCCACGGCTACGAAACAAGGACTTTGCCTCTCGGGAGATGATCGTGAGTTCATCAATGGAGTCAGCTGACAATAACAAGTCATCCATGTAGCGGTTATTCTCCACGGCTTCTAAAGTCACGTGACTAGCGTTAGTGCAATTTTCCGACACCAGACGCTCGATAGCGAACAAGGCAATGTAAGGACTGGAGTTAATGCCCCATACGTGCCTTGTAAACTGGAAGACCTGAGTTTTACCCTCATCAAGGTCGTTGTTCTTGTACCATACTAAACGCAGCAAGTCTCGCTGATTTTCCGGTACTGACACCTGAAAAAAGCATTTGCTCAGGTCAGCCATGCACGCATAACGTCCTGTACGAAAACGTGTAAACACTTTCACTAAATCGTTCAACAAATTAACTCCAGACCAAACCACCTGATTTAAAGACATCCCGCCAAAGGTAGCGGCGCCATCAAAGACAACCCGCGGTTTGTCTTGCCTAGTGACGAAGAACGGCAAATACCAGCATGGCGAGTTATTCACATTAGTTTCGTCAAAGGGAAGTATCCATCCTTCCGTTATCATTTCCTGAAACGTAGCTGTTAACATAAGTTTCATTTCAACGTTTTTCAACGCACTTCGCCGCAACGATTCAGTGCGCCTTACAGCACCAGCGCGGTTATTAGGTAATTTATCAATTATTTCGCATTTCAATGGCATAGGTATTTCGTAGCGACCTTCCACTACTTTCACCTCAGTCTCCACCAGTTCTCTGACTTTTACTTCAGTTCGAGACGGCTGGACGACTTCGTCCTCCAACTCAAGCTCTCTCAAGGTTTGTTTCAAACTCGAAACTTCCCTCTCAAGCTGCTCACATCGGCACGAGTCGCCAGTTTCGTCAATCTGAACCTTTAAGGAGATTCAGATGTTTTAATAAGAGTGCCGCTGTCGTTTTTTAGAAAAAAACTTTCGCTTGAAAAGTACCGAAAATCGGTACCGAGTAACGATATCGTCGTTACTTTTTAAAATGTACCGTTATCGGTACCGACGGTACTTTTTTAGCAAAGTATCGTTACCCATATCGTCGTTACTTTTGAAGTACCGAGTGCCTAGGTCTGCTTGCAAACTGCAGCAATGATTACGAAGCTAGTGTGCGTAACAAGATAAGTTAGTTAGTGCCTTTCATTTCCATACCGTCAACACAACAATAATACGCGAAAATGATAAGCAATGTCTGTGTCGCACCCAAGATTTGGCAAAGGGGGATCCGTAACCGGGGTCTGGGGGTGGAAACCCCAGCCGCCGGAAGCCAAGGGGATCTGGGGGCGTAGCCCCCACCGGCAACGAATTTTTACGGTTTTCCCATAAAAAAACTCATTTTAGCATACTTTTTTACCGAAAAAGAGCATGCAGTGATGCAGTCACTATGGACAATGCAAAAATATTTCCGCTGCTTGAGTATAAAAGCAGAGGCTTGGCTAAAATAAGTGAAAGGAGACTGAAACCATTATTAGTTCAAGAAATTGTAGACTAAAGTTAAGTTTTAGCACCTCATTACATTGCCGAAGGGGGGCATGGCGATTCAAATAATGCAAAGACGAATAAGAAAACAGTTCGCAATTGTGACATAATAAACATTGAAATCAAATCTTTATTATACTCGCTGGAATACATTGAAGCGTACACGAGATGGCGGGCCCATTTTCGCAACTTTGAGCCTGGGCATTGAGCAATAGCAAGATGATTTACGACTAGCAAATAGGCGATATAGCAAAGTATTGGTTGTTGAAATTACTTGGAAAAAAAATAACATAAAGCTTATTTATAATGCCGCCCCCCGGCGTGCAATAGTTGAATATCAAATTTATTTGCTAGATTCTATAATTATTATCTTCACTTATGTCTGGTTGTACGTCACAGGACCAGGCAAGTACAATTTTTGAGTACAGTATTGCATTTTCGTGAAATTAAAAAACTAGAACTTTTGCTTTAATGCTATAACCCAAACCTGCAATCAAAAGTTTGATTCATGCCGGTGAATCTACTCTGGGTTTACTGCAAGAAACCACGCAGTAGCCTCAGTGGCGTAGCCACGGAGGGGGGAGGTTACAACCCCTATTGAGCCTCAAATGACGTCATAGATAGGCCACTTCTTTTTTGATATTTATTTCAAAGAAAATGCATCATTGATGAAGCACTAAAAGTTAGATGCCAAAAATGTGACAATCTTTCCCCCAAAATTGTTTAAAAAGCACTAAAATGGCCATTACCGTATGCAAATTTTCAAAAATTTTCCGGGAGAGCATGCTCCCGGACTCCCCTAGAGTCGTTTTTAGTATTTAATTAGCTTAATATTAAATCTTCCAAAAAAAAAATGCGTTTGAAAAAGTGACGAAATTTGGTGCCCCCCCCTAAAAAATTCTGAATACGCCCCTGACATGAAAGATTTTCAAAAGGCTTATTTACGCCCGTTTCCAGGTCTAAACGTCTTTATGTTTGCTTAACATTCAACCTAATTTAAAATTACACCCCTAACCCCACCAAAACTTTCTGGATACGTTCCTGTATAAAACGTATGATCAAATGTGACGTCATTCTCAACCCCCCTCCCCCATTGCAAAATCCTGGCTACGCTAGTGAGTAGCATTATACGCATAATAGATCAACAAACATGCAAGTTGCAGCTTAAATCATAAAGCAAAAATGCGAAAAAATCCTAAAAAATTTGTAAAAGATTGTTTTGAATCTGATAGGTCGATTTTAATTATGATTTAAATCAAACCAACCCTGGATTTCTTTAACCACTAGAACTTTGAAAGTACCGGTACGAGATACCAAGGTTGGCTTTTTAAAGGTTCACGCGTTTTTATTCATATACTCAGAAATATTTTCACATCTTCGGCTTTCCTTAAGCAAAGAGTGTTGTGATTTGATGAACATCTATTTCTATTTGAACGAATTAGCAAAGTACACAGGAATATTTCTCTGGACAATAGACAATAGTTGAGTACAAAGCCTATTTCTCAAATCTTTTCATCAATAAAAACCGCACAAATGAATTGCGTATATTGCGGTAATGGTTTGGGCAATTGCTGGTTTGCGCTTGAAGTATTATGGAACTTGAAACGCTTTTCGAGAACCTTATCTCGATGTTTTCAATACATAAATGTGTATTTTAAATGTTTTGATAAGGGCTGGGCTTTTCTTGTACTCAACATGGACAAACAAAGTTAAAATTGTTCAAAAGTGTACAGAAATTTAGTTGCAACTGTAGCAAAAAGCTGAGAAGAAGAAAAACCTAAATAATCTAAATAAGAACTTCAATAATTAAAGAAGAATATTTTTGTAGTTTTCCGGAGAAAGACAGAAGCGTGCAAAATTATTTGCTAAATTTTGAAATATACAGTATCAACTATTCTGAGCTCATTACAAACTGAAATGCAGAGCAGTGAAAAGCGATATTGCTTTGAGAATTTTTACTCTTGAACTATCCGCATTGGGGGATCCTGGAGGAGGGGCTAAGAGAGTTAAGACTCTGTACATTTATATATGTATAGTAATACATTAAAGTCTTGCTCAATGCTTCTAGACGCATAAACTGCAAGATATAAATAGTTAAACACTTTTTCGCGTCTCAGCCTCCTTCTCCCTAACGACAGTGGCGTAACCAGATTCATTTTACAGGGGGGGCAACAAGGGGGCAAGCCTTGTTCAAGGGGGGCAACAGTTTAATGACAACATAAGTAATGACGTTATCAGTGGCGTACCGAGAAATTTTGAAGGGGGGGGGGCATAATTTCCACATTTCTTACGAGTGCATTTTTTTCGGCAGAACGAATTTGCAGCTTATTGAGAAACAAGAAAGGCTCTTGGGGGGTCTGGGGGCATGCTCCCCCGGAAAAATTTTGAAAATTTACATGCTGGAATGGCTATTTTAGTGCGTTTTGAATAATTTTCAGGCAAATTTTGTTTAAATTTCCGACCCTAATTCTGAATGCTTTGCTAAATATGATGCATTTGTTCGCACATTTTCGACGACGTGACTATGCGTGCTTACAGCGTAAGACTTGTCGCTGTCGAAGAGGTTCGAAATTGTGGAAAAATTGCATACATCAAAAACGTTTTTGAAAATGGCAGGTGGGAGCTGGATGCATATCTCTCATCCTCCCCCCGGTCATAAGCTTCAGAAACCATCAAAAGAGTCTGGCATGTTTCAGTCACTTGGCACTGTTAACTTTGTTCTTTTTTATTAAAAGGCAGAGTGAAAAGGGGGGGCCATGGCACAATGGTCCCCCCTAAATACACTCCTGGACGTCATAACATAACGCGCTGGCTTGGATTACAGTCACTAATACCGTTCTGACTGAATCTGCTATTGTTGTAATAATTGTTGTTGTAATGATGGTAGAATTCTATTGAAAGTAAGGCAATTTCAGAGCGACTATGACTATTTATCAAAAGACATGATAACATGGCGAATCACGTGAAAATTTAAAGTCACGACAAAATTGAAGACAGAAAGAAAACACATTAACTGATGAAAGAAAGCCTGCTTAAAGTTTTCACGGTTCATTACCAAAAACGACAAACCAGACTTCAAGATGTAGCGGTAATTAAATAAATCCACAACAAAACAACATTGACAACTCCACGCAGCGCGGCAGTGGCGACTACCACTATTTTTCTGACTTTTACAGCGGGAAACCTGCGCTCGCATAGTTTACACTGTTACACAGAGGAAATGAAAAACTTTTTCTTCCGAAACTTGATTTATCTGGCAAGCTTTAAGGAAAACGCAAAAATTATAACTTTCATGTACAATTTCACAGGGGGGGCAAGACATTTTACAATTTGGTTACGCCACTGCCTAACGATATGAGAATCATCCCTCAATCCGTTAATTACGAAGGGAATTTCCGGCAATGCGTCAGAAGAAAGCTTTAGAGAAGTAGTAGTAGTCATTTATTGCCGAGCATCAACAATTATATAAAAAAACAACATATGAATTATACACCATATTGCACGACGAGAAAGAAAGTTTCCGTGCTTAGCTTATTGAAGTTGCGTTGCTTTTTATGATGAATTACAAAACTTAGTGCGCCTCAGCCGTCTTTTTACGGTCCCTCCTTAAACACCCCAGTACAATCCAGCCTCCCGGAGCCACCGTCAATCACATGGTTTAATTTTTCATTATCAAAATAAATAAAAGTATTGACGTATCCAAGAAGCTAAATGGATTGTTTTCAATTAAGTTTTTTGTAAGCTTCTCATTTAGTTGGTAGTTGATACTTCAATGTTTCCATTTTGAGGAACAAATTCGCAAAATAAGCATTTTTTTCGATTTTCAGCTCTGTTCCCTCCTCCAAAAATGAAATGTTGTATCCCACTGCAACTGATGAACGCTAGATCTTGCTTACCAGCAAAGGAATAAATAAACAGCAGAGGTGTTTACCGGTAACCATTTTTCGTGCACTACCTGAAGCTGATCTTGCACTTCTCGGTTGTCATGTTATTTATAACTGAGGTTGTTTCTAAATTAGATTGAACTAAAAATTCAACAATAATTGATGGAGACTGTGAAGTGAGCTTGCGCTCTTTGAGTTAGCTGCCACCCGTTATAGCCTACATGTCAAATGCGATCGGCTTCAGTCGCGAATCGAACCCGTCCCCTATCGGCTTCAGTCGCGAATGATCTGTCACCTGCGCGCGGTACCGCTTGGCCATATCGCTCAACTCTCATCCATATTGCCATTGCTTTATTTATCATTGTTAACCAAACCTGTAATCATTGATGGTCACGCCGTAGCTGGCGGAAAATTTTGGGGGTGAATTTACGGCAGGCCAAAAATTACAACTATTACAGTATTTTATAATGTTCTGAGCATTCTTCAAGATACAGTATAGGGTTCTTCAAAAAAAAGGTAGCCATTGCCGCGCTGCCCTCTTTGACTACGACACTGCTGCTTATATCGCGTCAAAAGAGCGAAAATCGTGTGAATTCGATGAGAAATCAGTCCAAAGTTTAACAAGACGCATCTACATCTGCTATGAATTAAGATAAAATATATTATATGAAAAAACTAATTTTAGAATCTAAACTTACAGCTGATGAAAGCAACTCTTTGGTTTGTAATGTAAGTGCAATGCAAGGTATAGCTTGCCTTACAATTATGAGCTGACGCTCACTGTACCCAGCCGGTCGGTTAACTAACTCAGTTGTTAAGACAATGCTATTAGTTTGGGAGGGCTGGGGTTCGCTTCCCGGGTCGGTTAAATTGGACACAGTGTCGCCAACGCTCGCTACCGCTGCGACGTTTCTTCGGAGCTGAGTTGCCCAGACGCTAAGCCGCGGAGATGGACCTCGCCACTCGTAACACGCTCCGGCGTAACACGAGAGTATAATGAAGATTTGATTTGATTTGCTCACTGTCCCCCAAAACACTGATTTTGCTCGATTTTTTATATTTTTGATTCACGATTAAGAGTAATATGAGTTGTGTATAAAAAGTTTCAGTAGTATGTTACCCACTTGGTAGTTTTCATCATGAAATAAATAGCCTACCGGTATCTAAAAAGAAGCAAAAGCTACCAGAATGAACGCATCAGCAATTTATTACGTCAACTCAATGAAAGAATCTGAAACTAGATTCTTACCAACAATCAGGTTTGTTGAAAACTGCCACAGCACCTTCATTATTTTGTGCTTAGTTGCATATTTATCCTCCTATCACGGAAAGTGATCAAAGCGCTATGACGAGCTCACTTAGAAGTTGCCGGCCATCTGTTTACCACACCAACATGGGGAAATCCCTCTGAGTGCATTTCCCAATGGCACAACCAGTAAACTTGCCGGTTTGTTCTCCACACTGCCCCTTTAATGCTGATCGTCAAGCAGGGAAGCTGTGACTGCTAATTTTAAAGTCCTCGGTTGAACCCGACTCGAAATCAAACCCAAGTTTACAGCTCCAGAGACAGACGCTTTTACCACTCGGCCGTCTGAGCTGCTATTTCATGAAAAAAAAAAAAAAAAAAGAGAAGCGCATGGGGCTGCAGCAACTTACTGTCTTTGTCTATACAAACTGTAGCATTTGTAGTTAAAAACACAGTTTAATTGCGGCTCTTTTTTAAAATGCTTTGCTGCAGTTATTGCCTATGGCGTAGCGAGAAATTTTAAAAGTGGGGGGCGGGGGGCATAATTTTTACATTTTTTTAAGCGTAGTTTTTCAGCAGAACAAATTTGAAGCTGATTGATAAGCAAGAAAGGCTCTAGAAGGGTCCGGGGGTATGCTCCCCCTGAAAATTTTTGAAAATTTACATGCTGTAATGGCAATTTTAGAGCGTTTTGAATAATTTTCAAACAAACTTTGTTTAAATTTTTTGACCCTAAGTCTGAGTGCTTCGCCTAATATATTGTACATTGTTTGCACATTTTCAATTATGCGTGCTCAAGGCGTAAGGCTTATCGCTATCGCAGAGGTTCAAAATTATGGCAAAATAATTGTATACATCAAAAACATTTCTGAAAATGATTGGTGGAGGATGCATATCCCTCATCCTACCCCCTGGATGCGCTTCTGGCCATAAACTCCAGAAACCATCAAAAGAATCTGGCATATTTCAGTCACTTGGCACAATTAATTTTGTTATTTTTTACTAAAAGACGGAGTCAAAAGGAGGGACTATGGCCCAATGCCCCCCCCTAATTACGCTACTATAGTTATTGCTTTTGTGTTTTCAATTCAATTTCATTTTTTAAAGTCATAAAAAGTATTTTGGAAGACTTGCTAGTAATCGTGTGTCGCAATTTTGCTTGGAAAATGATTGATTAATTGAAGTTTTTGGTTCTTACGGGGTCAAAATTACCTTATTATCAGTGAAATTATTCTTTGTACATTTTAGCGATGATTTGTGGCAGCAACAGTCACCACCTAACGGAAAAGCAAAATTAAGTAAAGAGTCCGTAAGAAGAAGTCTGCCGCCTCTTGGACCTCGTCGTTCAAATTCATTGTTCAATGTTATGGAGAAAAGAAAAGGTCAGTAAGATCTTCGAACAAGAAACGCTTCGCTCAAATAGCTACAAGCAAGTTGTAATAACTTAAACTGTCAAACGACAGGCTGTAGTACAAGGGTTCTCGATTATGGGTTATTGACACTCTTAGAGGGCCGCGGGACCTTAACTAGGGGGCCACAAGTGTAAGATTTAATAATGCTAAATAACCGCTTAAGGTCAACGGACTACTATAGCTACTATGAATTATTACGGACAAAAAATTTTATTGCTCGGCAGGGGCCGCTGTGTGTTGAAAGTCTCTAGAAAGAGCCACAAACCATAAAAGGTTGAGAATCACTTCTAGCCTTTTAATTAAAAAATAACTGGAACTTCAATGCGTGTAACTTGGAGAAAATGGAGATGGTCATTTTGCATTTCCGAATTCCGATAATGGCATCTCACCAAAATCGACCAAAATAATAAGTGTATAGCAACATTACGAACTACCGTGTTGTAATGCGGAATTGACAATCAAATTTTAAAATTCTCGAAAACCCGTATATGTCTTGAAACAAGATCTACCAATTTGAAACTATGTGCTAATCACCAATTATCACATATTGTATCAAAAATTCGTCATCATCAAAAACTTCAATTGCAGTCATTTTAGCAGTTAGTTGAATTTAGAACGTATCGTTTCTAAAGTCAAGAAGATTGTGTGCAAAAAAAGTATGTATTACAATACTAAATAATTCCAATAGACTCAAAAGTAACACCACGTGCTATCGAACGAGTTTTGTTGTTGATTTCAGTAATGACAGTACGGAATCTGTTTTGTTTTTTATTTGAATCATGATGCAATTAACTGAATGGCTGCTGACTCGAAGAGGCAAGCTCACTTCGCAGTCTACCTCAATTAGGCTACTGTTGAATTTTCCGATCAATGTAATTCAAAAATAACCTCAGTTATTTATTTATTGAATATGTGTCGCGAAATAGGAAATTGTATTACTTCGCTGACAGGACGATTGATAAGAATTGTATGACAAACCGAAGGAATTAATTCGTTCTTAGATCTGACCTCACGAAAAAAACCAAGACCTTCTTCACCAAACGAATATAATAATCGACCCAACTTAACTCACTTCGCTACGGTACTCACCGTACTACTTTTCAAGAAACACAAGCTCCACCGCTCACTTTAGTAACACCATACAACAAGGGCTATACCTTTCAGCATACAACAAAATTGCTTACTCTACGCACACTAAATCTACACTCGAATAACTACGCTTGAAAATTCACGCCTATTTATACTCTAAATTTAAGTTCGAGAACGTTCTATAACATTCTTAAAAAGAAACAAGAAGAGAAATCACATGACATGCAAAAATTCACACAAAACTGTGACGTCACGAGCACAAATTTTGACTCAGTAAAATTGCGTAAGTAAAGAATTATGACTTCATAATGCAACCTTACGAAACAATTCCACGAATAAAACTTTGAAAAACAACGCGTTGGTCTAGAACCTTCTACCGTAGACAAAGCATTTAAAACAAAAACACATTAAACAGTTGTATTGTTGCAATAATAATGTTAAAAAAACTGCTGATAGCATATTAATTTGAAGTAATCCATGAGTAGTCTATGAGCAAGTAGCCTATGGAAACAAGTAAAGGTTATTAATGAGATTTGGAGATGACGGTCAAAACTTTTCTTGGAAATTCCTAAAATTATTAGGCCTATCTCTTTCTAGAGCTTCACGTCCAGCAAAAGTGGGTTTTATAAAAATGAACATAACCAAAAGTGCGTGCACTTATTGCTTGAAATATGAAAATTTATTTAATCCTTACCAAGGAAGTTTAATATCGGCAGGTTCATTTTCACTGGACGCCTTCGATCGCGTAAAACATCGATCACACAGCTTGTCCCTAGAGAAACCTCTGATACTAAGCAAGAAGCAAATGCCAAGATGTTTGAGCTCCATTCAACGAGAAAATTTTAGGCTCTTGAAAATGGTAAGTTTTGTGACAGTCTTTGTGCGATTTAGGCCTACGTTCTTAATTGAATATAAGTAGAATGATATTCAGTTTCATGATGAAACTTTTATTATCCCGTGGTGTGAAAGCGACAAATTGATTTATGCACAAGCATACAGAGATGTTATTAACCATCACGAAAGATCTCAGTCGAAAAAGAAAAGGAAGAATCTCAAATGTTCGGCCAAATTGCCACACCGTCATTTGAAACACCCGAAATATGTGAGTTGTTTCTGTCCTGTGCGAACTGCAGATCTCCACACACATGTGGCCCGGAGAATATACTGGTATTTTCATCTGATATGGTGCATAATCAATATATAACGTTGATGGCTTTTGAATAATTGAAATGAAACTTAACAGTGATTGAGGGAGACTGCCAAGTGAGTTTGTGCTTTTTGAGTCAGCAGCCATTCGAAATATGCATCAAATGCGTTCGGCTCAAGCCGTGAATCAAGATACTATCTATTCGCGGTATTATGCCTACGCGTGCAACGAGTGACGGGACTCATCTCCGCGGCTTAGCGTCTGGGCAACACAGCTCCAACGAAACGTCGCAGCGGAAGGTAGGCGTTAGCGACACTGCGTCCGATTTGACCGGCCTGGGAATCGAACCCCAGATCTCTCACACCGATAGCGATGTAATTAACGACTTAGCTAAACGGAAAATTTCATTATTTTTCATATTTGTTACAGAGATACTCAGCTCCAAACGAGAGCCCTGTGGACCTAGAAGCTCACCAGCAGTCTTTAGATGATACGTCTAGGTATGAAGTTAGTTAATGTTTAACGCACAGGTCGCAAAATAATTCAATTAACGACGATAAATCTTGATCATTTCTATTTGCTTAAGAACAGTTTTTATTCAATGATTTACAAATCAGGCAATTTAAAGAAGCATTTTTGCTTGAACTAATAATTTTACTACATATTTTGGGAGATGTATTGCTCTGTAAAAGCAGTAAATATTTGAGAACTATAGTAACACTTCCACTAATCGAGAAATATGTGCACAATAGTGTAGACACCAGTGGTTCCCAAACATTTTAGAATTGGGACTCACTATTTATTATCACAGCTGTTGGAGATCCACGTAACTTTACTAATTTAATAAAACATTGATGGAGCAAACAATTTAACTTCCTTCAAATTAAATTTTTAGTAAGGCTAGAAAAAAGCATGAACTTGTTTCTTGCTACTTTCCATAATGGACTTGACAGTAATTTCAACTTGTAGTTTTAGACGAAAAAAAAGTGAAAGTTGCTGTTTATTTCGAGATTTCTATAACTTTTTACGCCCCACCGCGATTTCTTTTGCGACCCACCGGTGGGTCGCGACCCATAGTTTGGGAAACGCTGGTATCATTAAAAACTTTCGCAATTAAACATTTGAGCGTCAAGACAAAAAGTCAAATAACAAGAATTAACTCCGTTTTTTACAAAACAAAGATATTTGAACATTGTTTTTTGACTTTAGTCGGCTTAACATCGAAAATTTTGCTGTTATAATTATCACATTTAATCCAGATTTGTCAAACATAGGGCTAAAGTCAAACTTTAGAGCCTCTCAAATTAATGTTACTGTATTAACGAACAAAGTAGAGTATTGTGGCACTTTCAAGAATTTATTAGCCCAAGTGTCCTATTATTCTTGATCCAATCATAACAACACGGAATTTGTCATAAAACTTTGTCACAATCATAATCGAAGTTGAAGAGCGTTGCGTTTTAGTGTTACCACAAAACACAATGCCATATTCACTCATTTCATAAAAAAACTCTGAAAAGATGATAATCCCTCAACAAAAAGCCGAGAAAAAGCGTTTGACGTTGTCTATTACGTAGCAATTATTTCAAAAAGGCGCGTTTTTTGCTTAGCAAGTACGACGTCGCCGCCACTTAACATGTTACCAAGTGCGTAGTTATGTACCCAGCTGAGACGGGCTATTGAAAATTTGCTAGACCTGCTGCCACATTTCAAGCTATGCTAAATTGAAGAGATTGATCAGCAGTAGCTAGTTTGCTCTAATATTGATGGACTAGCAAGTAGCAATAAGTGCGATCTATTTTATTATTTCATTCAAAATTACAGACAGCATCTTTCAAACTATTTTAATTCAAGGAGGAAAAATAACGCCTCAGTAATTTTTAAAACCGGACATTTCGACAATATGCATTCAGCTATCCTCATCAGCAGTGAAAACAAGGCAATACAAAACTGATGATGGCAGCTAAATCTGTGTAGACGAAGCGTCCTCAATTACAGTGACTTTTCTTTTCCTTTTTGTGCTATTTTCGTCCCGTAATTATTGAATTCCGAAGCTATTTTGATTTAAGTTATTGGTAGTTGCAATCATACTTTTGGATAAAATAACTATGTTGAAGTTGTATTACACGTAATCAAGTACGAACATAATGCTTTGTAAACGCGTTAGCGTCAATGAGATGTTGATGTAGTATTTTTCTAACTGGTTACGATTCGCGTAAGTAGCGTCACGACGACCAAGCGAATTCAAGATATTGGAAAGCGTGTTAGATTTTGTGGCCCGAGCCTAGAATATTATAAGAATTTTGAATCACAGTCGTATTTTCAGTTTTTTTTGCCGGTTTGCTGAGTTGTTAAGACAATGCTATCGGTGCGGAAGGTCTGGGTTCAATTACCAGGTCGGTTAAATCGGACACAATGTCGTCAAGTACTTGCCACCGCTACGACGTTTCTTGGGGGCGGTGTTGTCTAGGAGCTAAGCCGCCTATATGAGCCCCGCCACTCATCACACGCTTCGGCGAAATACCACGAGCATAATCAAGTTTGATTTTTTTCTTTGAAGTATGTTTTGGTTTAAAAATACTAGCTACTTCATATATGTTGACTGTAATCGCGTAAAAACGTGTTATGTGAACAGAGGCGTAGTAGCAGTAGTACCGGTATCTTGCATGTTGGCACAGAGAGTAACGCAGTGTTAACCGCATAGTGCTTTTAGTCATATTCAGTACAGTTATTTTTTATTGCTGCAATACTTATACCTGGAGCATTAGTTTTTAGTTAGTAATATTGTGGTTTGACAAAGATGTATTTAACATTTAATTTAGTGGTTCTCAAATGGAGCGTCGCGACGCCCTGGTGCGTCGTTTTGTTTTTCCTGGGGCGTCGCATAAGAAATTCCTTTTGTAGCAATACTACTTAATTAATGCAAGTAAAAGTTTACTTGGAGTTTTTTCTCGTTCTTCCGGTAACTTTACAATAACCTCAACTAAATCTGGTCAGGTTTTTTAATTTTTGACGTTTCGTTGGTGCTGACGACCAACATCATCAGAACGATAAAGCGCTACGGGTTATAACACTACACAGCTGCTGTTTTTGCTTAATTTTTTAAATTTTTATTAAACTGCTCATAAACTGTTTTTATTAAACTGTTCTTGCTCATAAACTGCTGTGCAGTGTTATAACTCGTAGCGCTTTATCGTTCTGATGATGTTGGTCGTCAGTACCAACGAAATGTCAAAAAAAAAAAGACCTGACCAGATTTAGTTGAGGTTATCGTAAAGTTACCGGAAAAACGAGAAAAAACTCCTAGTAAATTACTAAATTTGCATAAATGCTCGGTGAACGCAACGCTTCTAGGCCTAAGCCTATTCCAACCTTTGCAACTTTCAGTAAGTAAAAGTTATTATATTTCTGTGTCTTATCATCACTATACGTCGATCAAACAATAAACTTTTGCTATGACTGTGGGTAAGACGTTTTTTTGTGTTTCAATGTATTGTTACGTAACAGTGGTAATTGAATTGATTGCTAATAAAACCGCTGCTCGATGTTCATTTGTACGTTAATTCACTATAAATTCACTATAATTTCTTCGTATTTGTTCATACCGAAAATGTTTTATGTTGCGTAACAATTGCTCCCTATTTTTCCGTCATAATATCTCATCTCTATTCGATCCATGTACCGCATCAATTTATCAGCAGTCAGCACTGCCGTCATTTGGCAAAACCCATTATCTCCACTTTTGCACTTTTCGAGAAAATGAAGTTTTAGTTTTCAGGTTTTTTTAAGAATGTTCCTGATTGTAGATTTTTTTAATTTTTGGTTTAATAAAAGTGTTTGATCATAAAAGTTTAATAATAAAGTTTAATGTAAATAATTTTAATCAATGGATGTATAAACAGCGTATGAATCTTGCGTTCGATTTTTATCCAAATTTGCATTGAACCCAATTAGCTATTACGTCACCATTACTATTGTTTCATATTGTTACGCACAATTTTTTTCACTCGTGAGATGAAAATTTTTGAGAAATGCATTAAACTTTGTTTATGACGCAATAACAAAATTAACAATCACAAGTGGAGTTAACAGGTTTTGCCAGATAATTTTTAAAATTTTTGACAACTTTTTGTACAGAAGTGGAGTTAATGGGTTTTGCCACCATAGATAACTCGAAATCGGTTAGGCGTACAAACTCGATATTTGCGCACAAGACGAACATTGGAGCAATGATTGTAAAAATGCAAAAAAACGAAATTTCAAAATTTTGGAGTTAAAGGGTTTTGCCAAATGACGGCAGAGCACCTCTTAGACGAGTTAGCCTAGCCTAGTAATGTTCTCAGCTTGAGTTTACTAATAATTTCTTTTCAGTCAGTTTTGTTAATACTTAAAGTTACTTAACTAATTTAGATATACCTGAAGAGGGCCAAAAGTTGTGCCGAAAACGTTCGTGGTAATGTAATTTTGTAAATATGTAAATAAAGAATGCATCTGATACCGGTAGTATGGTTGCTGTATCTTGCAGCTTTATGGTATAAAAAAAATCAACCTCTCTTCCGAAACTATACTTCATTTGTACGTGTAAATGAAAGATGCAGCAGTCACAACTTTATTTCAGCAAGTAAAATGGATGCAAACAAGAAGCGTAAAATCACGTTTGAAGATGACAGTGACAGTAAATTCGTTTATAACTTTAAATTTTCCTGTTTAAAGTTTTGTTATCAGTGGTGCGTCGCACGCCTATAGCAAACTTTTCCAAAGGCGTCACGGCAAAAAAAATTTGAGAATCACAGATTTAAGTCATTGAAATTAACAAAGTCAGCACCATTTTCATCAGACTTACCACAAAATGAGTATTAACTAGGGCAATCAAAAGTCAATAAAGTCAAATTTTTTCTGCCTTGTTTAGAAGTTATGAAACGTGTACAAACTAAATTTCAAGTTGATGCGATGGGAGATTTCAAATGTTTCAAAGTTATTAAGTCAAGAAAAAGTCAAAATTGAGAATGAGGTCAAAAAGAAATTAGCACATTCTCTTCTCGACATTAAGTATTGTTTGAGTGTAACTTTTAGATTTTGCCGTTTGGATTGGTTGATTTACCACCACTGTTTCCACACGTCTCTGCCGTCTGTTGGTCTATTGTGCTTATTGTGACGTAATAGTTTCGTATTGCTCACTAATAAGCGATTGATAATTAAGTACGTACTGTAGATTAGGCGAGGAAGGCAGGGAATGTGTTTTTTCTTCTAGGTTAGTTAAATGCTCAAGTCATTTGTATACATTTTTAAATTGTGGTTTGCTGATGTTTTCTGACGTTTCTGTGTTGCTTTACTGGAAACTAGAAGACTTTTTTACTAACAGCTTGATTTCTAATAAAATTTTTGCATTTTGCACAGTGGCAAGCGCATAAACTTATTGGTCAAAACAAAGTCAAAATTTGTAAAATTTAAAGTCAAAATTTCAAGATTTTTAGGTCAAAAATTGGTTGCCCTAGTAATAACTGTCAAGCCTTTGTTCAATTTAGTGATCATGTTTTCGTGTTGCATTGTTGTTTTGAGACTTTATTCCGAGATTGTAGTCATTTTCTTTAAGAATCTCAACTTGACACAGAAATTCTTAAGCAGAATAATAACTTATGCTTAATCTTTTATGTTGTGCTTAGCTTTAGAACAAGCACTTTGCAACCTTCTCTCGCGTCATAAAAGCGCTTGAACTTTGAAGTAGCGGTTAGTTTATTTGGCTAAGAATTATTTTATCCTCAGACTTAGTTTGTTTACTTTACAAATTTTGAAACAAATATTAAACTAAAAACTTGAGGTAAATTTTGTTTTTATTATATTTTAGCTCAGACATTAAGGACTTCGCTGTCGGTGCGGGAGATTTTGGGTTCAATTCCCGACTGGTCCAATCGGACACAGCTGGCAACGGCTCGTCATTGCTGCGACGTTTCTTCGGAGCTGTGTTGCCCGGGCGCTAAGCCGTGGAGATGGGCCCCACCACTTGTTACACGCTTCGGGGTATAATACCGCCAGTGCAAACAAGATTTGAGTTTTTTTGATATGAATAGAGTGTGTTGTGCTTGATTATGAGTTTGCCCTACTTAAGAAAAACGAACAGGCTTGTAAAATGTGAATTGTTACTGGGTTAATATGGAAGGAAGCAACTCTTCCCAAATCATGGGGAGACAAAAAGGACTAAAGGCCCCGAGCGAAGTCTCCTCAAGCGATTATAGTCTACGCAGGTAAGTATGTTGACAGTTTCGTTTTTTGATGCCAAACTGACTATTTCATTGACATACTGCTACCACCGTAGCTGCTGCAGAGGTGGCGCTGCTATGATTAATAGCAATAAAACAATTTTTAGCTAAATGTAAGCAGTTGCACTTATGCTATTATATCTCGATTTGCCGTGATCTGTAGCAAGGTAAATTACACAAACAAACCGTATGGAAAAATTTTGGAACTGAAAATAGGTGTTGCGTTCGTATTTTAAGTGGAGTTGGGAAGTTTTCAAACAAATAAAAAGGTTTGAAAATTTAGCATGCCTCACGCAAGGAAGCTTGAGAAGAACCTTGCTTTAAACTTTTGCTTAACAATGTTTCGATTTCGTTAAAACATTTAATTGCAGTGGGAAATTGCTCAAAACTTTAACCATTTTATGAGAAGTATGTTTATGCTAAAAGTAAATGAAACGCTTTCGAAAAGTTTTTGATTCAGTCATAGCAAAATTTTTACGTTCATAACTTCATATTAACTTAGAGTGTCTTGTACTAAGTAATGCTGCAATATTTATTAAATCAAAGCAGTTCAAGATGCACCGTTTAAATTCGCGTCGTAGTATTGAATGTAGTGATCACAAATAAACGTTAAAACATTTTTCACGTGTTATTGACTCCGAAGACTTTAAAAACCAACTCGTAAATTCTTGAGTGTTTGCACAAATAACAAAAAGCAAGAGAGTTTATTTCACATCAAATACGGTTTTATGACTTGGTTTGTTGTAAATTCTTTTTCTTTACTCGTCGTTTGATGTCAACAAAAGTAGGATTTATGTCTTTTTTGTTTCCACGATACTAAGCTGTCTATTATGAAGCTATTTACTGGTACAAGCTAGTTACAACAGCAACATTTATTCAATAGTGTCGATTGAGATATGATGTTTCTGAACTGCTGAGTTTTTTCTGTTGTCAGCTTTACAGTGTCAGACTGCAGTGTGTCTGTTTGTGCTAAATTGGTAGCTTATGTCTGCCATTTGCGATTAGTTTTAACTAATTACTGTACAATGAGCTTTGAGCAGGCGCATGAAAAAGTCAGACCCTTTGACAAAAATAATGATTTGGAATTAGCAAAGTTTTTTCGCTTTGTGTTTAGGTAATGTTTAATTAATGTCCAACGTTTTGTTTTAATGTAGCGTAGAGGTATAAACCACTGTAATTGGTCGAAGTGTGAAGAAAGCTTCGTTTTTTCAAAGAACAACTTTGATCACAATTACCCTGTCCACATGTCCAATTTTCATGGGGTTTATGTTCATGGTTCTAATTTCTGCATCATAATTAATTTTTTACGTCATAATTAAAAAAGTGATTGCGACATCAAAACGTTGATTATGACGCAGAACTAGAGCCAAGAACCGCCGGCCTAAAGCTCACGAAAATTGGACATGTGGACTGGGTAAATAACTCGCATCTCCTTCTTTGGCCCTCGCGCTTCACCTTTAAAAAAATTAATTTTGCTACGCTGCAATCATCTTTTCAAATATTTTAAATCTATAATTTTTTGCAGTGTATTTTCCTTAAACTTATTGACCAACGCATTTTCGCGATCTTGATGTTTTCCCACTTGGTTAGAATTTAAAGCAAGCAGGATTAGCATCTGACGCACGTAGCGTCTTCAGGAGCGAATCCAGAAAGTTTTGGTGGGGGGGGGGCGTAATTTTGAATTAGGTTGAATGTTAACTAAATACAAAGACGTTTGGACCCGGAAACGGGAGTAAGTAAGCCCTTTGAAAATGTTTTATGCCAGGGGCGTATTCAGGATTTTTTCAGGGAGGGTGCACCAAATTTCGTCACTTTTTCAAGTGTAGTTTTTTCCGGCAGAGTAAGTCTTAAGCAACTTAAGTAACAAAAACAGCTTTCAGGGGGCCGGGGGCATGCTGCCCCGGAAAAAATTTGAAAATTTGCATACTGTAAATGGTCGTTTTAGTGCTTTTTGAACAATTTTCAGGCAAAGTTAGTTCATGTTTTTGGCCCCTAACTTTGAGTGCTTCACCAAATATGACGCATTTTGTTCGCACAGTTCCGCTTATGCTTGCTTAAGACAACTAATACAAATTGTTATAAAGAGGTTCGAAATTATGGAAAAATTTTGTTCATCCAAAGCATTGTTGAAAATGGCTGGTGGGGGGATACATCCCCCCCCTGGATCCGCCCCTTGGCGTCTTAGATTTTTTTAGGATAAGGAATGCAGGAAGATAACACAAAAGTGCTTACTTTTACCTAGGTTTGCTAAGTGTGATGTGTTCCAAAATTGTGACGAAAGCAATTTTTTGCAGTTGGGACAGCAGAATTCGATTGGAAGAACACATCAAGCTACGACACTTGCAGAAACTTCTCCAGATTTTCAAACTTCATCAGCCTTCTGATGCTGAAAAAAATAACATCAGTGGTAAAACTTTTGAAGCTTTGCTTAAGTTGACATTTTTTTTTTCTTTCAAGATGAGTTGCTAAGAAAATAACACTGATACAAGCATTGTTTGTTTTAGAGTGTTGATATTTTGGGGAAGTAACTGGTAAAAAAGTTTGATGGGAATAGTTTAACCGAGAAAAAGTGGTGATGTGCTATCTATAGCTCAATTTAGTGAAAAAAGACAGAAAAAATGCTACTCGGTATAGGTCTGTTTAAGCCATGCACAACGCAATAGGCCTAGTTCTACACCTTTCAACGCAGATAAAAAAGATGAAGGTAGCAATGTCAAGCAACTTGCTGGAATGATGACCCTGGAGGAATTCACAAAAATTATATCAGAAATGCTAGGAACAACGAAGTGGAATGACCAGATGGAGATGTTGTTTCATAAAGTACGTTTTATATTTTGTAAAACATATCTTGTATTTCCGAGTTTGATTTTCGAAACCAATACATGTCAGCAAATAATTCCATTTAAGACCAGTGGTTTTCAACAGAGATTCCGCCAGTACAGTCCAGGGGTTTCGCAAGTTTATAATTTAGAGCTGGGTTCAAGTAAATTAGCAATTAATTAATGCACAGGTTCCTCAAGTCTCTGAAATGTTTCATCAGGGTTCATCTACACCAGAAAGGTGAAATACCACTGCTTTAGTCCATTAAACGTTTCTGTTTTTTCCGGGGATTGTTCTTTATATTTTACAGTCAGCAGAGGAGCGAAATACAATACTTAATGAAATATTGCTCAATTTACTATTGTTGCTCTATTTAAACTACAAATAAGATTTTCAACCACTACTAATTTAATCTTAGCGCAAAAATATTTTTTTTCTTTTTTGTTTTCTGAGTAAATTACAAGAATGATTAATTATGATTCATTCAGAAATGACAAATTATTGGGTTATCAGCTTATCAAGGTATCGCGATTGCTTAACCTTAAGGCTGTATTGCACTTCATTTTTCCGTACAAGTCATTGACTTAGCTTCAAGGTTTTTCAGCTGTAATATTTTGCCTTTATTAAAACCGAATACTTGTGGTAGTAATCCTGTTTGCAACGACCAATCACACAAAGAAATGTAAAATTTGCTCTAGTACTTCACTTGGAACCTATGTTAATTAGCACAGAATTTTTGCATTTTTGCAATAATTTTTTGTGCGTTTTTGCTCTTGATTTTTGACCAGGTGGACACAGGCTGCGATAACTACGTTGACTGGAATGAGTTCTGCACTTACATGTTGCTGCAAATGAGAGAGATTGAACACAAGCAAAGCATAAAGCTTATCCCTTTCTCTTCCTCAGTTGTTGTCAAGCAAATATTTCATAATAAAGTAAGTAACAAATAAATGAAGATTATCTCAAAAACAGAAGATTCTGTTTCTCAATGGAAGATGAACTCCCCCAGTTGGACTTTACGTAAAATTGCAAAATTTGAATAGATTTTGTTGGTCAACTAGAGTGTGTAAATTACAATTTGACTTACTACAAACTCGTAAATGGGTATTCAAAACTTCTGCGCTTGAGTTAAGCAGAGGGTCAACGTTGAAAAAATAAACGGCAAGTTGACCATATTGTGCTGTGGGAAAAATCACGTAATGGTTAATGGAATATTCTGGAGTGATGGTCACAGATCGAAAACTCCTTAGCGAGAATTTTCCTATATGTGTTACTTGTTATTACATCTTCGATGTTTTCTCGCAATAAGAAAAAAATGATACTAATTTATTTTTCTACTCAGAAATTGAAAAAAAAACGTTGAATTGCCAAATGCAGACAATTTTGAGAAAAAATTAAGCTGCAGTATTACTACATGTTATAAATGCTGTGAAGTTTGTGAAAGGGAACAACAAATGCGAACTGATCTGACACAGGAATGTCGCCATATAGGATATATGTGTGTAGTGGGTGTTCGTCGGTCCTTGTAGAGTCAAATCTTCCCTCAATACCACTTATTTTTAAAAAATCAAAATCGCATTTTGGAACGCGGCAATGGGACGAGATAGCTTCATATAGTTATAAAGTCACTGCACCGATTAATTGTTATAACTAGACGTTTCAACAACATAGATTCAGCCGTCATCATCAGCGAGGTGTGCAAGGAAGTGCAAAACTGAAACATCTATGCTACAACACAAGTTTGCTTTTTTTATACTTTTAGCAAGAAACTACAACAAAAAGTGTCATAATTGAAAACCCTTCTCGCATTGTGACTGTCAGCAAAGTGGGAGCCATATGTGTGTGGGATTTTGATCTTCGTCTGCTGAAGGTATTTATTGTTACTGCCAAAAACTTGACTTTCTAATTTATGAGCCACATTTGACTGCCACTTCTTTAGCATAGCAGTTAATTCTGCACTGCCCAATAATATGAGAACAGTCATAATATTATTACTGGAATCAAATCAGTTAAGCTATTATGGTTGGTATATCAATACTATACCATTAAGGGCAGTTAAATTTTGTAACAGTCGCTGCTCAAACTTTTTGTTTATGGGAATTGCCCCCAAAATTTTTTTTAAAACTTGGGAATTAAAAGTCAAGGTGTATTCATTATAGACTTACAGCCTGGCGGCCGATGTTGCTGAGAGCCAACAACAGACCACTAGGAGGCGTTTCCACACTTGGGTGACTGACATGGTGTACATGAGAAATACTCAAAACTTGGCCCTCACTACCAGCAACAGAGAGATTTACTTTTACGACATTTCAACTCCCATTTATGCAATAGAGTTTTGTTTGTACGGTAAGAAATTTATATTTCTTCCTTAACCTACTTCATTTTAAGTTATTTGTCTTATTGGAAACAGTATTTTTTGCTTTAGCTTTTCTTCTGCTGAACTGTTCAATGAATCAAACCTTTTCTATAGACAGATTTAATGTATCGATATAATCCGGCAAACTGTTCTACACTTCATCCTGAGCTGAAACTTTGAAAAATTTTGAGGAGTCTTTGTAGTCAAGAAGCATTCAATGCAAGAGTAGTTGGTAATATTACATATGTTTCTCAATTGTAGCTCTGCCAAATGTTCCTGTTTGCGCCAACTACTGGTACAACAAAAGTGCTCGAAACAGCCACTCGATGTTGTTCTTTGGGGATGATACAGGGGCAATTCATGTTCTTCATTTTCACGCCCCACAATCACGACTTTTCCAGAAGCCCTTCAGTCCCAAGCAAGGAGCACAACGAGTTTACTTTAACGTAAGCAAAAGAGACTGTTTCTGAGTAAGATACTGTAATTGTGATAAAAAGTCTTAAAAGTTGAATGCGATTGGTTGATTTGTCTACCGGGCAGTTTAGATAGTTTAGGGAGGCTAGAAAGACACTTTAGATCTGGCTAGCCTACATACAAGCCTATTAATAAACAGTCTTGTTAACAATTTTTTTTGCCTCGACTTTCTCATTCCATCCCGCATTTTAGTCAGGAATTACTTTTAGGAATTACGGGAACACCGTAAGTACGTCACTTACGAACGTCTTGGAAATATTCACGGAGAGGTAGTTCGACGTATTTTATACGTACGTGAAAGCAACGTCATCATTTCGTCATCAATGTCGTCAACTACGTCAGTGGTTCTTATGGACTGTGAACAAAAGAAGAAACCTTATATCTTCAAAGTGAACAAGGTAACGGTAAAAAATTCTCAGTACCTACTTGTTCTTGTACCTTTTCAAGCGCTAATGTACTCCTTTGTAAAACTCACCAGAGAAAGTCAATTTTTCTGATGCTGCCATTATTTTCAACTTAAAAGTCTTCTATATTTTTAATAGAGGTCTGGGGTTCGATTCCCGAGCCCGTAAGATCAGGCGCAACGGTTCACCACCGCTGCAACGTTTCGTCGTAGCTGTGTTGCCCAGGCGCTAAGCCGCGGAGATGGTCCCCACACTCGTTACACGCTTTGGCCTAATACCTCGAGTACAATGAAGATTAGCCTATTGTGTTTTCAGTGCTAATTTTTTTGTCCTAAGAACGTCAATGAGGTGATTAGCCTTTTATTTTGCAATAACTTGCTTTGAAAACTTCAAAAGTAATTAAATACTGTAAATTTCGTAAGTTTGGATACCTTGAGTTGGATATAGGCTATAGAAATGTGCTTCCGAAAAGTAAATATTATTGATATTTTGGCTGATATCAACTTGTTTGGCTGATTCAGTGTCAGGAATAGCTAAACCTAATATTTTTTATTACAGGGCGTGGAATGTTTTGATTACAGCAAGTCTTTAAACGTTCTTGTAACTGGAAGTTTGGATCATTTGGTTCGAGTTTGGAATCCTTATGTTGTTGCTAAACCTATCATTATCCTGCATGGACACCACACTGGCATATGTGATGTGTCATTGAACGAAGGTTATGCTCAAATCGTAACCTACTCCAAAGATGCGGTGAGTTGCAGCTGTAGCTGAAGGAAAAAAGTTAAGAAAAAATGCTTGAAATTTTTAACTGTTGAGATACAAAGTTTTCTTCAATACTTGATATAAGTAATACCCTGTTTGGATTTTGGTGGATAAAATGGAACTTAGTTTGCACTTTGCAGTGGTATGCTTCCATATCAAGCCCATAAGCCGCTGATGCAATCATACTCGTAGCTCAGTTTGTTGGGCAAAAACATGTCGTTAGAAATACGTGTAAATGTTTAGTTACAGTAAGGGGTGGGCAAACTTTTCACACGAAGGGCCACATTTGAAAAAATTTTGAAGCCGAGGGCCGCATTGATTGGAAAAGCACAAAAAAAAGATCAATACATCCTCAAATGTCCTGTTTTCTACCGAAAATCAATGAAGAAGAGCAAAAAACAACGTCTACACGTCCTCGTACTGTAGGCCTATGTCCTGTTTTCTGCTAAAAATCAGTGAAGAGCAAAAAAAGGGATCTTGATTCACGATAGGAGTTTATATTTCTGTAAATGCCCGCGGGCCGTAGTTTGCCCAGCTCTGAGCTAAACTAAACAAAATGTGTAAGATATCCTTTACTTCTCTCAACACATAACTAGACAAAGCGATTTCAATTTTTTGATAATGTTAAAAAGCCGGTCTGCGTTAATACTGGTCTTTCAGCATCGACAATTTGACATTAGGCTAACTGGTTCTCAATAGTTTGCTAGACTTCTAAAGAGCGTTTGGTGGAGCCCCACTTCTTGAGGTCAAAAATGAACAAGCTCAGATGTAGAACATTAACCGACGTGTTGACATAATTCTGGCGAATATTTTTTACGCAATTGAATGAATATTTTTGTTTGATGCATTGTAATTATTTGAAGGTGATAAAAGTTTGGGATATCAAGGAACACAGCTGTCTTCAGACTATATCTCCCAAATTTCCATCATTGCAGCCTGGTAGAATACCTGAGCACGGTAATAGACGGTTTGTAAATTAAGAAAAATTTTAATGAAATCTGCTGTTTTTTGCAAATTTGAATCTCGATATATCTTTTCATGCCGCGTAAGTCGTGAGCAAGAGAAATTCCGAACAACAAAAGTTATGATTTGATGTTTTGCCGCCTGACTCCGTCTCAGTGGTATGCAAAGAAGTTTTTTGATGTTGTGAATCAGGTCTAGCTGACCATAATCATGATAATCTAGTAAGAAAACCAGTAAGCATATTTTTATTTCTACAATTTTTCCTAGGAGTTGAGATGGTTGACACTACCATTAAGGGGCGTGTTTATGATTGGTGTTAATTGATGACGGTGGTGTAGCTAGAAATTTTTAAAAGGGGGCCATGAACTGCGAAAACCATCAAAGAGTCTCGTATATTTCAGCAACATCTGATTTGATTTTTTTTAAATAAAAGGCCAAGTCTAAAGGAGGGGGGCATGGCACTGGGCCCCCCTTTAAACGCTCCTGATTGATGATCGTGGTGATGTTTGCTGTGAGCAACGCGTTGCAACTGATACGTCGCTGCTTCACCGAAAGAACACTAATTGTTACAACCTTGCCTACTATTGTTTTTTAACTGCTCTTCTATCTGCGCGCTATAACGTTTGTCGTTTTGTTGTCTCTTTCTTTTCTGCACCGTATTGTACTGTTCTTCATTTTATCGTATACTGTATCGTGTCGACGCTGCTACTACTGCTATTTGGTAGAAAATCTGATCCATTTGATTGAAGACCAAAATCACATTCTTATTACTGTTTTAGGGGAATTTCCATTGAGTTTATACGGAAGTCCTCATGACGTCATGTTGGCTACTTGTAATGACAGTGTTGCCATGCTAAAAATGGGAAAACTTGCCCCGAAAGAACAACTGCCTACAACTCATAATGCACCCCTGTGCGGTGCTCTCTATAACGAATTGTTTCATCAAGTACGTCCGCTGACCTTTGTAAAAGTTGCATTCTATCGTTTTGTTTATTTTTATCCTTTTTTTCACGAGAAAACGTGGGAAATATTCTGCACAAGACAAATTCTTGTCATTGTGTAATATATGTCGTTGTTGCTTTTATGCTCACAATTGAATCCTTGCTTCATATATCTGGAACAGCAGATAGGGCTCAATGACAATGTCAGAACAAGCAGGCTAATGTCACATCAGATCAAGCAAAAATTAGCATTAAAAAGTGTGTTAAAAACCTGAAGAGCCTGTTTTACGTTTGACGCGATCGCCGGGAGGTATCTGGAAATTTAAACCTCGGGTTGAGGTTTGAGGTTTTTAATAAATTTTTCATGCTAATTTTTACTTGATATGATATCCTTGCTTCCTATATATTTGGCTTATATACTTTATCAATACGCAGCGTTACAAAATCTACCAAGCAGAGGTATTTAGCAACCATCAAGCAACACAATCATTCAACGTTGCTCCAACTTTGACTGAAATTGTTGAGTAAAGATTTTCGTACTGTTGCCGTCACTCAACAAAGGCTTCGATCGAATTGTTCTGCTGTTGCTAAAGACCAAATTCAAGGTGCAAAAGGCGAATTTTTTCAATCATGCTAATTGCTTTTAAGGTCGTAACTGCCAGTGATGATTCAACTGTATCAGTTTGGGATATTGAAACCGGTTCCAGATCCTTGACTTTCAGCAATGCGCATGCGCAAGAAGAGATCACGTGCCTGGCTTTTGATCACACTAACAAGCGTTTGTTCACTGGAGCACGAGATGGATCCATCAAAGTCAGTATGAATTTCTTCGTACAGTAAATTTGCGCTTAGTTGTGGCAGAGTATCTTTAACATATATGCCCTGCTGTGCATACATAACGCGTATTTTTTTTTCTTTATACTTGCATACTGCGCTAAAAGCGTGTCACGAGTTTGCATTGCCGATCTCATCGATTTGACACTTATTGGCAGCAGGGCTACGACGTAAAAACGTTGCGATAATAAAGAAACTCTGACAGCGCTTTGATTATTTTGTTGACATTTTTACGAGCAAGAGACCGAGGCGCTCTAACGAGCACGACCTGCCCAACGTTTTAAAATGGGAGAATGCATAAAGTTTGCCGACTTGTTCTTTACGCTGTCCGAAAGTCTGAACGTCGAATAGGGAAGCTGTGAATGTTAGTTTTCAAGCTTTTGGTTTGACTCGACTCGGAATGGAACCTTCAAGCCTTGGTTTAGAAGGATACGTTCTTTCTGCTTGGTATTTTGATTTTGGGGCGCTCATATGTTAGATTCAAAAAGGTCGTTTCGTATCGGTGGTTCAATGTGTTTTGCTTATTGATCTCTGTATTGTGCTGTGTTTCAACTTGATCAAAATAGTGGCAGCGGTGGGATTCGGACCGCACGGCCACGATACCGACGATACGTTGCTAGTCAAAACGAAGTTAATTTGCCAGCTAAAAAAACCTGCTGCAAATCATCTTTTACCACGAACCCCGCGCATCATACACTAAGAGGAATCAGAAGTGCGGACTGGCCAGCATGTTTAATTGGGTTCAAGTTTGAGTTCACTAAGAATTTGCAAGCAGCGTTCAAGTTCAAGTTCCAGCATTTTTAATTTTGCAAGTTCAAATTCGAGTTCATGTTAAGTTCAAATATTTTTATCGGGTTTAGGCTAAGTTCAAGCATTTTTGTCAAGTTCAAGATCAGTCCTAAACTCCATCAACTTTTTTCGAGATCGAGTTCAATTTCAGGAGTTTCTGTTTTCCGAGTTCAAGTTCGAGTTCGACATAAAAGACCGAGTTCAGCGAGTCCTAATTCGCAGCACTTAGAAATACAAATAGCTGTGCAAATAGTAGAAAACCCAGTTGTAAAGCGAAAAGAAGTATCTGTATTGTAGCCATGCCAAGTACTGCTCAACCTTTTGATTAATTTGTTGTCATGTCGCCTCCAACTTTTCCTCCGACTGTGTTGTGGATGGACTGGATTGATCGTTGTTTGATCTGTACGTCATCATTTATCCAAATAGTTAAAATAATGGCAGCGGTGGGATTCGAACCCACGCCATCGACATGACTGGTGCCTTAAACCAGCGCCTTAGACCGCTCGGCCACGCTACCTACACGATAACACGATCTTAGTAAATAGACTTGATTTTATCTTTGTCTCTTTGATGATATTTTCATCACATTCGCGGCCGTGTCATGTACCATAGCCAGGGCGTCGAACCGAAACGGAACGTAAACCGAAAACCCGTATTAACCGCTGTCTTTCATTGAACCCAGGCCAAACTGTAACCTTTATAATTTAACAGACGTAAACTGAACGTGAACCTAAACCTAAGGTCATCAAAATTCTTGAACCTTAACCGGATTTGAACCGCTAAAATAATTTTTGTCTAAACTATACCTTGTCTAACCTAACGTCAGAAGAAGTTTTGTTACTTTAAATTATGTGCGTTCTAACGAAGATTTTTCCTAAGAATGATTGTTATGGTGGCTATAAGAGCGGTAAAGGATATCTGAAGTTAATCTGAGGTTATTTCTGCCGCTGAGGACATCCTTTGTGAGCTACAGTTAGTAGTATCTTAAAAAGTACAATCAGCCTAAATACAACACGTATTTTTGAAAAAAATGTGCGTTCAGCTATGTACCAGGACATCAGTCGAATTGACGGTTTCAGATCCTTGAACCCAAACCGAGTTTAAACCTTTAAGTTTTTGCTTCTGCGAACCTTGACCGAACCTGAATCAGATAATTTAAAGTATTTTTAATTTTAACCGGAACCAAACTTGCAAAATCAAACGACGAAAAATCTGAACCGGAGGTAAACCGCTGAAAATAAATTTTGCGGAACCTGAACCTAAACCGGAGCAATATCTCAAGCGGTTTGATGCCCTGACCATAGCTGTGGTTGGTGCGTGCTGTGCATAGATGTGTTGCTCAATTCTCTATCTGAGAACTTGTATTCCAGAGTACACTGAAATAATCAAGTTGAATGTTTCTCTTATGGAGTGGCTACTTCAAGAAGTTTGCGAATTTAATCTTTTAGTGTGTTATGTAGACTTATTTGTTAGTTGAATTTTTGCGTTTGGATAGATCTGGAACTTTCAGAATGGAAATTGTTTGCATGAACTGGAAGCAGTTAGTGAGGCGGAAGTTACCGGAGTAATTGCTTTCCAGGAGCGAACTATCCTTGCTGTAGGATGGAGTCGACTGATATCAACATACGACGACTCTGATCCAGATGTAAGTTTTAGTGGTTGAGGAGGATCGTTTTTCGTTAAGCTTGATCTACGTTCCAGACGTTTGCGTTTGTTGCTCGATGAACTACGTTTTTATGCTAAGGTAGGCCTGCTACTTACAGGCACTGCTTTTTTGTTTTCAGATTGTCAATATTGCCGTCAAAACTAACTGGAAAGGAGGACAGCTTCATCAAGTAAGTAGGCTATTACATTTGCGTAACTGAAGTTGGGTGGCTGAAAAATTTTTAAAGAAGACCTAACATAAGCAATTCTTCTGATCAAAATTACTTATGATTTCAAAAAGAGTTTCACCATATGTTTTGATGTCCGTTGACCAGTGTTGTGACCTTCGTCATTTTTAAGAGTTCGAGAGCGAGTCCTTTGGTCACAAGTCCGAGTTCACAAAAATTTTAATTTACGAGTCCGCATGGTACGAGTGCGAGTTCTCTGTGTTATATTGGAGGTCATGATATGATTAGTATTAATAGTCGATTTCTTAACATTCCTATTTCATCACAAATCTGTAAAACACGATTCGAAAAACATTTGGCGTGCAGTTTTAAAAATGAAGAAGGCCACCGATATCATTGTTATTTAATAGCCTACGGGTATTTTCGTGGCACAAGAGCTTTCCAGAATATGCCATGCAAGGAAATTATGCGAAAATTGTCTTACCCAAAAAATAAGACGAATTGCCCAGTTCAAAAACTGCACTGAGAAACAGCAATCCTTTGATTATATCAATCAAAGCTGTTAATATTCTATTCACTGATCTACCACCCCGCACAAAATAAGAAGTCATTATTTTTATATCGTATGTTTGTCTCGATGACTCCAAGTAATCACTTCGAGTCTGGACATAACAGTCTATTCGCTACGAGAATTAAAACATTCATATAATTTTCAAAAGTCCGAGTGCGAGTCCCAGAGGCACGAGTTCAAGTCCGAGTCCTCAAAAAGTGGACTCGAGTCCGACTCGAGTCCAAACTCGCACTCGAGAGTTCGCAACTCTGCCGTTAACGTGAAAGTCGCTGTATCACTGCGCTATCTCCATCACTTTTTCTGTCCTGATAAATTTCAGTCTGTTGCTTGAAAAACAAACTTTTGTTTTATTTACTTTGTTCTCAGGATGATATTCTGACTGTGGCACATGGTCATCCCAACCTGCTTGCCACAGGGAGTTATGACGGTTGCATTATAGTTTGGAATGAAGAAACCCAGCAAGTTTACGTGAAACTGAGGGATGGAAAAGGGCGTGGTAACTGCAACAGGTAGGCTCTGACTGGTGCTCATTTGATTTTAAATTTGTACCGCATATTTATGGTCATTTTGCTCTTGTTTGAAAGTTTTTCTCACTGATTATTTCTAATTTGATTTTATAGTATCAACATTAAAAAGTTAAAACCTGACACTCTGTTTCACCCGGTAGGATTCGTCAGGGGTATCTAAGTAATAATAAAAAATTTCCGAGTACAACTGTTAAAATTTTGTTAACATAAACCTGTTTCTGCTGGAAATTTTCTATTAAGGCTTATTATTTATTGCCGGTACTAAGATAACCCTGACGAACCCTACCGGGTGAAACAAACTGTCGGATTTTAGCCTTTTAATTTTAATAATACTGTAAAATCAATGTGCTGAAGTGTATGTACTAAGCTCTGACTTTGTTATTGAGCACTTTCTTGACCAGCCGTCTGACCTGCAGCTATAATTTGATTTTAGGGAAGCTATCCGACCGGTTGATGTTCTACTGTTCTTACAAGAGCGATCACGTCATACGAAGAAGAACAGGGCAACCTTGCTGAGTAGCGAGGGGGGAGTGGTTTATTGGTGGTGCTTATTTGGACGTAGAACATTGTTGGGTGAGTAGCGTAATTTCTTACCTTTTTATTTATTGCTTATTCCTTACATGTTGCTTTTAAGGTTACTTTCACGCAGCTGAGACTAAAGATGGTTCAGTTTTGGCCATGACGTCATCATCTGATGACGTTTATCTCATAACTGGAGATACGTCAGGATACGTTACAGTATGGAACATTGAAAATTACTGTGTAACTGATCAAGAAGAGGTAATATGTTTGCCGTAATGTCCTGTAGTATACTAGAATATTCGGATATTCCATAGTGTAAATGGGATTTAAGGCCTGTAAGAATAAAGAAAATACTAGGTTTTTGACGGAAACTTGCAACGGAAATTAATTTATGTGCAGGAAGCATCTTTGCAGTCCACACCACTCTAAAAGTGCATGTTTGCGCTTGAATAAAGACTTGTATTGTGTAGAAATGCGTATTCATCTTCCTATCACGAGATAGCGATCAAAGCGCTGTAACGAGCTCGCTTACAAATTGCCAGCCCCTGTCTACTACTCTAAGTTGAAGAATCCGGCTAAGTGCCTTATGTAAAGGCACAACAAGCAAACGTGCCGGCTTGTTCTCCTGACTACTCCTTTAATGCTGAATTCCAAGCAGGGAAGCTGTGAATATCAATTTTAAAGTCGTTGGTTTGACCCGACTCATAAGCAACGCGAGTCTATAGCAGCTCTAGAGGCGGCCGGATGCTCTTACCATTCTCGGCCATTTCATTGTTTTTGCTAAATACGTTATTTGGTAGTAGTAGTGTCTTTTATTTCTGCCCCGTCAAAAGAAAAAGAACACAGCGATATAGGATTTCAACCATAAACGGACACAGAAAAGGGAAGAAGCAACAAAACGATTAACGTTGTAACATGCTAGCGAGAATGAAACTTGAAGATGAGGAAATTAGCAGGCATGGTCGCAACACCCTATTAAACTAAAATAGGGTGAGAAAAGAAAAAACAAAAATCAAATATTTACGAAGGTACTTCTCACATAAAAATATAACCTACTACTACTACTCAGCTGTTAAACTGTTACTACGAAGACATAGGCTACAAAGATTGGCTTCCCAGGTTACAAATAGGCGATAATTATTAATTCAACTGTTGTTTAGACGATGACAACAGAAAAACCTGAAGCAGTGTATCAGTGGAAAGCACACGACAGAGCAATTATGACACTTAACTTTGTCCAAGTTGAATTTCAATCAATGATCGTCACAGCATCTACTGATAAAACCGCTCGCTTGTGGACGCTAGAGGGCCGATTTATCGGAACGTTTGGACAGCGCAAAAAATGGAACTTGAAAAAACCAAAAACTTACCAATACCCACTGTATGTTGCGTTTTGCGTCATAACGTAGTTTTATAACAGTTATTAAATAATTTTAATGCATTTGATGACATTTGACAATGTTTTTATTTTCTTAAGAATATTTATTTACGTATAGGGATTTAGACTGACATAAACAAATGTTTTTGTTTATTCTTCTCTTGTAAGTTTTGGCTAAGTTTTTGACGTTCTTCGAGATTGTTTAGCAGCCTTAGTGAAATTTTGTTAAGCAAATTTACTGTTGTTTTTGAGATCGGTTAGCTCGACCTTTAAGACATTGCTATTGGTGCGGGAGGTATGGGGTTCAAATCCCGGGTCCGTCAAATCGTACACGGTGTCACCAACGGCTCGCCAACGCAGCGACATTTCTTCGGAGCTGTGTTGCCTATAGGTGCAAAGCCGCGGAGATGGGCGCCGCCACTTCTGAGACGTTTCGACGTAATATCGCGAGTATAATGAAGATTTAATTTGATTTTAGAGATCCTTGGGGCTCAAAAGTAGACCTTCCCGAACCAGGCCATGCCTATTTGAGACGACATGCTTCTGAAAAGTTGGATGTTAAAGCTGAAGGTAAGTAAATATAGCTGTTAGTTTGTGGCGGTTCATCCGGCTAAAATGGTGCCGGTATAGAAAAAAAATCAAATCTCTATTACACTCGCGGTATTGCGCCAAAGCGTGTAACAATCAGCTGGTAGCGGGACCCATCTCCACAGCTTGGGCCTGAACAACACAGCCCCGAAGAAACGTCGCAGCGGCGTCGAGCCGTTGACCCGGTAATCTGGTAATTTGACCGGCCCGGTATAGAACTGAGTTGTTATTGGGGGAAAGTAAACACATCAGATTTTTGTGTTTGATGCAAGTTTTAACTAGCTGCTTCGTATTTCAACTTGTAGCACTGTCAAAAAAAAGTCTGTTCAAATAGGTGTACCACGCCACTCACAATTGTCAATTGCTTGTGTTTTGTGTAAGTTTTGTGATTCTTTATGTAGATGAAGCAAAAAGTCAAATTGAAAAAAACGAAACTTTGGAAGATGCGGAAAACTTCACCAAAGAACAACCAAAGATCCCAACGTTACAAAAGAACGGTAGGCATTTTTAAACATTCAAATAGCTCAGATTGTAGAATTAATATTTTTTTAATAAGTTTAATTTCAAATTGATCTAAACTAAACCTTAACAACCTGTATCTTGCTTAACGCATTGCTGAAAGGCATCCGTCTTTACTATACAGGACTTTGCCAAACAATTACCATGTCCACATTTCCAATCTAAAGTAGGTCAAAAGCCCAAGGGCATTCGGCATCACAACTAAATTTTTGATGTCATAATCACGTTTTTTAATTATGATATCAGCAATTTGATTATGATGCAGAAAGCCCGTGGGCTTTTGACCCACTTACATTGGATATATGGACAGAACAGAGGTGGGCACAATTTCGTTAATTCGTTTATAACGAAGCTAACTTTTTCATTAACTAGTTAATTCGTTAAATTTTTTTTTGAAGTTAACGGACTAAATTAACTTCCGTTAGTGCTTGATAACTTCCGTTAATTGGAGCTGAATTTAACAAACTAACGTTAACGGAGGTACATAACTGTGTTAACGAAGTAGTGGTTAACGAAGCTAATGTTTTGCATTAACTATTGCCCATCTATGGGACAGAGTAATAATGTTTCAAAGGTTTATTTTTATCGGAGTGATGTTTCTTTAAACAAAGCCATAAGTCTGCATGTTAAAAATTGTCTTTATTATGTATTGCAGCTATAATGACAAACTGCATTGGTGCTTGTTTAGTGAAGCGTGAAGGAGATGGTTGTGATGTCATAATTGAAGAGAATGAAGAAAAAATAAAAGAGGAAGAGCTAGGAGAAGAAGAGGAGCCTTATATTTCAGTTATTGAACAAGCACATGAGGAAGAAACAACAGCTGACGAAGAAGTGAAGATAATTGAAGAAAATGAAACGAGCGAAGATAGTTCATCAGAAAAAAAGGTAATGAATTGCGGCGAGGAGCGTTGCGTCGTAACTTCTCAATTTTGGCATTAACATAATGATTTCTTAAAACCTGACACCAACACCACGCAGACAATATCTCTTGAACTCTTTGAAAATGCGTTACAATTTTAGTTTGTCAATGTCCAAAAATTTTTTTCATCTATACGAGTCAATTTTCTAAAATTGCATCACGCCAAAGACTCTAAAATTGATGATCGTGAAGCTCACATTTTTACAGCTCGAATGGCTGAGTGGTAAGAGCGTCCGCCTTGGGAGCTGTACACTTGGGCTTGATTCCGAGTCGGGTCAAACCAATGACTTAACAGCTTCCCTGCTTGACGCTCAGCATTAAAGGGACAGTGTGGAGAACAAGCCGGCAAGTTTACTTGTTATGCCGTTGGGAAAAAAACTCTGCGGGATTCCCCCATCTTGGTGTGGTAGACAGATGGCTGGCAACTCCTTAGCGAGCTCGCATAGCGCATTGATCGCTTCTCGTGATAGAAAGATAAATATGCAACTGAATACATATTATAGTATACAATACACAGGCCTCTTTTGGAAATAAAAAGAAACAGTGAGTGAAACAAACCAGCCATCATTTGCTGAGCAGCTTGAAGAGGGTTATTCGGAATTGATCCGCATTGTAGGGGCAATTAACGATTAGTGCCAGCACTGCCAGGCAAATTTCTTGCAATAAGAGAGTATAAATGAAGTAATAAACTTTAGAAATCGATTTTGGGAGATCACGCTGAGGGAGTGTTTAATCAACGAAGCGTGACGCGCCATGACAGAAGAAACAGAGTTGGATTTATAGATGAAAAATCTACTTCAAGATTTGGAAACCTCTGCTCTCCTTTTCAAGCTCTTACAATTCGAGTAAGTTTATTAACTTAGATGTTTTTGCTAATAGGCGATAACGATTATAATGTAAGTAAACGTGGCACTGGAAAAAAGTCTCGCTTGGCCTAGCTTTAAAGTTTCTGCTTTTAAAGTGCGGTACTGCTACAGTGACATGTTTCAATTAAACCTTTCTAATTTTGTTGCAGAACACCGAATCTGTTGTATTTGACTCCTCAATGCCAATGACTGCGCGTATGCGCAATAAAGGTAAGAAATATAACTTATACGAAATTGCTTAATCATATCGATGCACTGTTTCATAATCTGCGTAGGCCTACTGTTCTTCAGTTACCGGTAGCCTACTTTAGTAACTTGAATTATCAATTACGTTATCAATGTAATCGATGAAATGGTGAGTGGGAAGTTCTGAGCGTTTAAAACCTTGAGCGGTAGGCCTAGACTCGGATGATGGATTCGAATTCGATTCCGAGTATGGTCGAACCAATAACGACTTGAAAATTGGTATCTACCTACAGTATATTCATTGCTTGCTTCCTAATTTACTTTAGCCAAGTCGGCATTTTTCTGTTGTGCTGGGAAATGGAACAGTAATAACTGGATACCCCGGCCATTTTTGGGTAATACTGTGCCAATGCATAGCTAAAGTGGAAGCAACTCCTGTAAGCGAGCTCTTTGTAGTGTTTTAAATTCATCGCTTTCTTGTGAATCAGGGATGGGGGGTGGCCAACCTGTCTTCCATCGGGATCACCTCGAAAATCTATGACAAACTCGCGATCGACAGCCAGCAAGCAAATTACAAGTTATTTTTTTCCCAGTGATTTTTTCCCTGTAGTGGATTTCTATATTTACCATTATATTACCAACATAAGCAGCATTATATTACCAACGTAAGGAGTGTTTTCAAGTTCGAGTTTACTCAAAAGCTCAATAAAGAAAGTAAAAACAAAGCAAATGAGCGAAGTATTGCAAATAAGACAGGTGCATGTACCGTATACCATTGCACAGAAATACAGTGTTTTTCGAATTAATTGAAATCGACTCTTTTTTTCATTCTTTCACTTTGGTTTATCTCGCAAAGGAAATAATGTGTATAGTTTATTTATTGTTTACATCTAATGCAACAGGTCAATAATCTAAACAACTTTGTGACGTCATATACTGCATTTTTACGTCATAACGAATGCTTAAAGCAGAATGTCAGCGGCTACTGCTGAAAAAAAAACAAGGTAGAAGTTTGTCATGGCGCATACTGCTCCTAGAAAACGTGCTAGTATATTGTTCATGCAAATATTCCGAACTTAACCAAAAAAATGTTGCATAAATCTCTTGAACTGAGTAGAGCAACCGTTTGCTGGGTTATTAAGCAATTCGATGCAACAGGACCCGTAACCCCCAAAGAAAAGGAAAATGTGGCAGAAAAAGGTTTCGCTTCTCTAGGGATGAATCTTTAATTTTGAGGGAAAGCAAAAGAAATTTTTCTCGGGAAGGGAAACCTTTTTTTGAACCTTATTTATTTTGCTAACGCAGTTAACTTCGTTTACGTAATATAACTGCGTTAGCAAAATAAATTCCTCTAGCGCTTAAGAGTCCATTTTTTTTTTAATCCACCGAGGTGGTCACAGTACACGAACACGCATGAAAACACACAGATATAAGCATAAATTAACAGACATGCCAAGATTGACTAATTCAGGAAATCGTACGATTACAAGCAATGAAGTAGGTTCGTTATCGCGAGATGGATCTTTTTTGTATTGCTGTGTTTTTCTGGGATACGGAGTCTAACCAGTCCCTTGAGAATGTAACCATGACGATAAAAATTGTGATAATTGTTATTATTGTTTCCGATTGGTAAACACAGGAGAATTATTTAACGTTTGTGGTACCAATTGCGAACAACCCTGAAGTGGGAAAAATTATGAGTAAAAACATTATCCATTATTATTATTAAAGTGGGAGAAATTATGCAAATGAAACAAATTAAAACAAAAGTTTTAATTGAAGGAGAGCTAATTATTTGATCCTGGAAATATTTGCAAACTTGTTAAGATTGCTGAATGCAAGCATAGTCTAGCGCGACGATCAACGCAAACCTAACTAAGGACACCGAGTATGCATAAAATTCTTCCTTAATCATCTGAATCGTTATTCATTGCATTGAGCTGCAGTTGTAGTAGTTTATTTTTTCCAATACATGCAGTAGCACAATCTCACAGACACAACATCGAGTAAAAAATACAGCCAAAATCAGTTGGTGAACTAACTGCACGAGCTTTGGAAGGAAATGATAGAAAGACCAGATGGTCATCGAGTCTATCATACCAGCAAAAGCACCATTGAAAACTGCAGAATAAAGGGGCTGGGTGTTATTTTATAATCATACAGTATAAGCATGCATAAATTTTGCATTTGATAATAATTTGTCATACCGACGAGAACATTGTTCAAATAAATAAAATAATGAAAATAATAATAATAATAATAATGTGAAATTTGTGAAGTACTGCAATTAGCCTACTATCGGTACCGGCATAAGTTGAATGGGATGACTTAATTGCGCATTAACATACTGACATATAAATCAATGAAACAAAAAACGAAAAACAACGTTAAACAGTTAAACACAAAACAAAATTGTAAGTTGATAAACAGCAGTACTTTTTCATGGTATCTTCTCAGTTTTTAGTGAGTAGGTCTACAATATCTTTATCATGAAAATTGAGATGTTTATGATTTTATAACACTGACAAAATGTGTTTTACAATCAATGAATATGTATCCTAGATCAGCACAACTGCCAACCATTTAATATTACTTTACATAACTGGATAACAAATGATGTTTTACCAGTTTTTGGAACGAGCACATTGTTTGCACTTCCGCTACGCTTACAGGTAAACTATTCCATGTATCACCCCGAAATACATGAAAGATTTTTGACCAATAGTTGCGTTGCAACAAGGGACAAATAGTTTTGACCTGGCAGACATTCGGGTATCATGTGAATGCATGGTTTTTACAGCATCAAAGTAATCCTCGAAGTTTTTGGGTAGTGATGATTTATTATGATTAAACATAAACTTTAATAGTTCAAGCTAAAATAGTTCAGGTATTTGCAAGAGATTTAAACTGTGGTACAACGGTAAAGTGGCATCATAACGACCACAGTTTTTATAAATTGCTCTGACTACTCTGTTCATCAATACAATTAATGGTTTAATTGCAGATTTAGATGCACGGTCCCAAGATAATATTCCATATATCAACTTTGAATGAACTAAGGCAGTGGTCGGCAACCTTTTTCGCACAGCGGACCGGTTTGAAACTGAATTGTTTTTGGGGACCGGCCTTTAAAAATCAAAAATGTTTAAGCAATAAAACACTCATATTTATTCAGAACTGAAAATCTCGATCTTGCATGACTCTGACCAGAGTATTAAACTTTTTCAATCTTGCTGCAGCAGCATTGCTAAATTTTTTTATAACAGCTTCTCAAACCTGATTCTTAACGTTATTTTTTCTCTTAACCAAGCGCTGTTTGATTTACAAAAGATTTACGATAAAATGACAGCATAATCTAATGTTCGCTGTTCAATTAAAAGATTTGACTTTTCAATTTTTGTTTAGTTTTGTGATATTGAGTAACTTTGCCATACTGGGTCACCAGAATTGATTTATTTAGTATTTTTACAAAAACGTCCCAAAATTGCGTCTCACGTTATAAAAATGTTTTAAACTCAAAGCATTTATTCTGAAAACGCATACGGACCGGTAACAAACTTCACACGGACCGGCACCGGGCCGCGACCCGGTGGTTGCCGACCACTGAACTAAGGCATAATACACTTGGAGAAGAGTTTTTTTGTTAACAAACCTTCTTAGTTTATAGCATGATTACTCAACTGGCGAACCGCGATCCCAATCCGGACCTTCTGAGTGCTAAAGCTGGACCCCAATAAAGTTTTAGCATAACGAATATTTTCCAAATGAAAACATAAAACTTTATCAGGCAACACACCGTTGAACTCTGAAGAAGCATCGCAGCGGTGGCAAGTTGTTGGCGACGTTTAGTTTAAGTGGTTCCAAAACCCCACGGGCTTTCTGAATCACAATTGAATTTTTGATGTCATAATCACTTGTTTTAATTATGACATCAACAAATGACTATGAATTGAAAAATTGATTATGATGCACCAAGCCCGTCGGCCTTTAGAACCACCAAAGCTGGACATGCGGACATTGTAAATAAATCAAAATTAAATCTTCACTATACTCGTGGTACTACGCCGAAGCGTGTAACTGGTAGCGGGGCCCATTTCCGAGGCTTAGCGCCTGGGCAACACAGATCCGAAGAAACGTCGCAACGGTGGCGAGCCGTTGTCAACATTGTGCCGATTTGACCGGCCCGGGAATCAAACCTGTGACCTCCCACACCGATAGCATGCGCTTGACAACTGAGCTAACCGGCCGGTTGTGGACAGGATAACTATTCCAGCCGGTTGGCTGAATGATTACAGGCATTGCTATCGGTGCGGGGGGTTTAAATTCAATTTCCGGACCTACCAAAGTGGACAAGGGTAAATAACTACAAAATGCGTCCAATTTGATAGGCCTGGAAATTGAACTCTAAACCTCCCGCGCTGATAGCAGTGCCTATAATCACTCAGTCAACCGGTTGGAATAGTTGTTTTTTTTTGCCGGAATCAAACCAGATATAGTTTTTTTTTTGACCTTTGCAAATAATGAACTTTTTCAAGAGGACCGATCCTGATCATAGTTGAGTAGCCCTGGTTTATAGATTATACCAGCGACCTTACTTCATCTATTAAGAGGACAAGAAATGTGGGCCTTCCGGTTCAATTTATCGTCAAAAAGTATCCCCAAATACTTGTATTCTGTTCTTCTTTCTTCTTCTTTCTAATTTTTGATCATGAATTTTTAAGACAAAATTTTGTAATCTGTCATTATCAACAGATCCAGGAGCAATGAGCATTAATTTTGATTTACTCAAGTTGATTGTAAGTTTATTGGAATCAATCCACCTTTGTACTTTCATTAAAGAGTGGTTTACCTCATGTTCAAGAGATGCTATATTTTTGGAGGACATATATAGTAAGGTGTCATCAGCGAATTGTGTTAGTTTATATGAAGATGCATTTTGAATATCATTTATGTATAATAAAAACAAAAATAGACCTAGCACTAAACCTTGCGGCATTCCATAGTTTAATTGCTGAGAATCTGATTTGTGACCGTCAATTTCTACATTTTGGAATCTCTTGCTTATATACGAAATCAATAATTCAGATGGCCGAGTGGTATGGAGCGTCTGTCTTTTGAGCTGTAGACTCGGGTTTGATTCCTAGTCGGGTCAAACTAATGACTTTAACATTGGTATTCACAGCTTCCCTGATTGACGTTCAGCATTGAAGGGACAGTGTGAAGAACAAGCCGGCAAGTTTACTTGTTGTGCCGTTGGGAAAGGCAATTGGCGGGATTCCCCCATCTTGGTGTGGTAGACAGATTGCCGGCAACTCCTAAGCGAGCTCGTAAAGCGCATTGATCGCTTTCCCGTGATAGGAGGATGAATATGCAACTGAATAAAAGAATAAGAATAAAAAAAATAATTCCAGGGCATTTCCTCTAATTCCATAAAATTCTAACTTACTTATTAATATATCATGGTCTATAGAACCAAACGCTTTTTGTAAATCTATAAAAACGTAACATGTGGTTAGTCAATTATATAGTGTTGTTAGTAAGTTCTCATAGGCTATACAGAACCTGCGGCAAGTGACGTTGAATATCCCTCCCTAAAACCAAATTGTTGTTGAGTAATGATGTTATGTTTCTTGCAAAAGGGTTTTAGTCGAATAAGCATTATATAAGCACTCGGGTGTTGCGACCATGCCTACTAATCCCTCATCTTCAAGTTTCACTCTCGCTAGCATGTTACAACGTTGATCGTTTTGTCGCTTCTTCCCTTTTCTGTGTCCGTTTGTATTTGAAATCCTATATTGCTGTGTTAATTTATTTTGACGGTGCAGAAATAAAAGACACTACTACTACTACTACATTGCTTTTTCAATGAGTTTTGATACCATAGAAAGAATTGAGATTGGTCTGTTATTATTTGGATTTGTTTTACCACCACACTTGTACAATGGAATAACTTTTGCTAATTTAATCGCATCAGGAAAAGTTCCTGTCTGGAAGCACTTATTTATAATATTGCTCGAAATAGGGCTTATTAGTCCATTAAGCAACATAATAATCTTAATTGGAATCTCATCAGGACCTCCAGATTTGTTGGAGTCCAAAGATAAAATACCGGTAATCGATCATACTTCTTTAGGGTCTGTATCTGCTAACACAATTGAGTTGGAAATTCTGTTTCTCAAGTAGTGCATATATAACCAGGTGGTTTTAGGAACTGATTTAGCTAGGTTTTTACCTACGTTACTGAAGTGTGAGCTGCAAGCGAACTTGCTAGGTACGGTACCGTACCGTACGCAATCCGCTTTCCCACCCAAAAACTTACCGATATGCGTTTGTTTTGCCTTGACGTTTCTTATAAACTTAAACGTCATTTCGCACTGAGGAGTAACAATAAAGCATAATAATTTGCAGGCGATAAAAAAGGACGAAAACATCGAATAAACGCAGCTAAAAATAGTGGCAGCGGTGGGATTCGAACCCACGCCATCGAAATGACTGGTGCCTTAAACCAGCGCCTTAGACCGCTCGGCCACGCTACCGTCGAGTGGGATGTCGCGAATATGTGGTTTTAAATCGTGCGTAGAAACTCGATTGAATTATTGTTTGTTTTGGAATGTTTTTGTTTGACGACGTCAATGCTGAGTCGAAAAACAGTTACCATCATTTAATTTGCTTCGATCTATTATGAACTGTCACTGGTGTAAGGATTTTTCGACAATTATAGCGCATTAATCAATTTAATTCGTTTAAATTTTAACATCACGTTTTCGCCAAAAAGATATTTTTTAATGTAATTCTCAATCAACTTATGTTGTCTGCAGAGGCGTCGTGCAGCCAAAAAATTTGGAGGGGCCCGAGTAACAATTTAAACAGATACTGATCACAACCTTTGCAAAAGCCCTATTTAGCAGTAAGCGACATTACGAAAAAAAAAAAGTTAGGAAAAGATACCAAAACATATGTCGTGATACCCCAAATAAATAGCTGAGATTATTTTCAAGCAGCCATCCGGTAAATGCACTGTATGTCACATGCGATCGGCTTCAGCCGTGAACCGAACCCGTCACGTAGGATCTGCGATCTGCGCGCGGTACCGCTGGGCCATGTCGCCAAATTTTAGGTGATAATCGAAATTTATTTTGATACCTCAAACCGCTCCTTAATTATGGACATCATGCGCAATCAGTGTGGTCCACTGGCCCCACGATTTAACAAAAGAGGAGGACATTGCTGGAAGGCTGGGGGGGAGCCCCCAGCCACCAACGGATTTTTACGGTTTTCACATAAAAAAAAATCGTTTCAGCAGACTTTGTTATCGAAAAAAGACATAGGCCTATTGATACCTGCAGTGAGTGCAATCACTATTATAGTGTCAGACAATACAAAAAAATTTTAGTAGTTCATGTCTAAAAGCAGAAGCTGGGTTAAAATAAATGCAAGGAGGCTACAAATCCTGCAATCATTACTAGTTTTGACGCATAGGGCCTATGATGGGATGACGTGTATACGTGTGTTCTAGGCTATGATCTTTAACAACGCATGCGAAATGTTTTCTAAATTCTAACAACAGATCAAGAAACTGACTTTTCTCCTGATTCGGAACGATTAATTGAAGCAAAAATTAAAAAACAAAACAAAGGAATTTATAGTATAAGAAAGGAGGTGTACGGGATTAGTTTAAAGGATGAAAGCGAAATGGCACTGGCTAAATTTTTCACTTTCAAAATATTTAATATTTTAAATCATAAAAAGTGGCACATCTCAGAAAATTTGGGGGGCCCGGGCCCCAATGGCACAACGCCACTGGTTGTCTTAAGTCAGTGGTTCAACGCCACTGGTTCAAAAATCACTATCGTAGTTTCTAGTTAATATGTCATAATTAGGGCCATTTTTTTGACCTAAAAATATTTGTTTTTGACTTTACTTAAGCAAAATTTTAATTGATTTTGACCTAACTGCTTTCGCCTATTATTTATGTCTTGTCGCGCTTTTTTCATTAAAAATGTGTTATAATACGCAATTTACATAAATTTTTAAAGGTAGCTTACTCTAAACATTTTCTCAATCACCCATTCTTGAAGCTAATGCAACAAAGCAACAAAACTAATGCAACTAATGCAACAAAGTGACGTCAAAATCTATGTTAACGAGCCATTGTTTGTACTGGTATCAATTTATAGTGTTTAATACAAAAATGCGTTGTTATCGCAACTATACTGTACATTAACAGTTTGTCTTGTGATCATGGCTGTTTCTAACGAAAAACACAAAATAGAATAATTACTAGAACGATTTCATGCACAAAAAGTGCTGTTTTCTTCTCAATTTTACCGCACGCATTTTTACTATTGCAACTATTTCAAAGTAATCAAATAAAACTGCGCATAAAATTAGCTCAAAAATTCAAAAAACATAAAAGAAATATAAGTTTTTTCATTTTTGTGAGGAAATTTTTGATAAAGACAATTTTGACAAGTTTTGACTTTATGCAAAATTTTGACTTTATTTTGACTCATAAAATGTAGCAAAACAGATTCCTGAACACCTGAAAAGAACGTTAGTACACGTTTGATCATGTAATAAGGTCCGGAAAAAATTTTGACTTTATTTACTTTAGCGGGCCTTAGTTATAATTGATTGATTTTGATTAATGTAATGTTTCAGTAACTTGTGAGACAGGTTATCGACAAATTCAAAACAGACAAAACCGCTATAACTTTGTAACAACTGTGTTAATTTTTCTTCATACAAAAAGCAGGAAAAACCAGAGAAAAAAGCGTTGTTCATAAGTTCATTTCATTTATGTCAAATCTGGTCTTATTACGTTTACTCGTGTTGAATCGTGAACCATTTTGGTGGTGAGGAGAATCGCCAGCAAACCCATGATATTTTCTTAACGATTTTGCATAAGTTTCAACATAATAATTTGTGTAACACGAAATCGATTCAAAAGAAATTATTGTAAGCAAGAATATTATTGACTGATTTTGTGTTATACAAATTTTTATAATGTTTACGCGAGTTGTTGCATTGTGGTATTGTCTACTTGCTTATAATTGTACAGCAGGGGTCGCGGGCCACGCTTTTGTTCATTCATGTGATATGTTTCTTTTGTGTGATACGGTGACAGTGCAGCCTACTAAAGAAAAAGCTGGATGCAAACTACATCTCATCTTGTTGTTATTTTAACCATGAAAATATATCAAAAGTGGACAGGAACGAATGTAGGATCTTTTTTCAATGCGGGGTGCTTAATTGAAAAAATACTAAACGCTATTGACGTGGAAAGTACTAATGTAGGCTATATTTAAAATACACCTGTGGCTAAAATTTTAAGGGGACTTGAGCTCTCCGCAGCCCCCTGGATCTGGATGCACCAATGATAGTGGTTGCATAATTGCATTTCGTTTCCCACAAAGCTGCCCAGACAAAGCACTCGCGATATGTAGGCCTACTAAGTCCGCAATTTCTGCTTTTGTTTTGTTTACGTTTGGCAGTTACGCTTTACTTCTTTTTTTCTTGAAAAGTCTAGTAGACCTAGGCCTATTCATTTTTCTGTAGATCGTTTGTCTCCTTTCAACTATGTGCCTTTTTCTTCGATTAGGCTACAAATGCAATGCCTCCCGATTCGTTTTGTTACCGCAATCTTGCACCATCTGCCTTATAGACTACTTCTGCTGTCGCATCATTGCACCCCTGTGTTATACATAATAGCCTTAATTGGATCGTCGACGAACTCTACCACCTACTAGAGTCTAGACGTACGAGCACTTTCAATCGGGAAACGATGGATTAATGAAATGTAGCCTTTTGCAATTTTGCAAAATGATTAACGTATTTTTCTTACTCTGTGCTGGTGTTTGCTGATCTACAAATTGATTTTCATTGGCTGCGAGTAACTTTAAATAAGTTCTTTTCTATGCAGGTATGCATTGTACAAATGAAGAAGAGTTGTTTAAAATGCCGTTGAACAATTTGCTGGACTTTAACGAAACTGAAATGACTAAACCACAAAGAAAGCGTCATCATAACCCAGGTTTGCGTCGCTCAACACTGCTATCTACCGGAGCATCAACACCATCAGCTGCGTCCACTAAATGAAAAAAAAAAGGGCCGAAAACATGATTGCAAAGTTCAACCCCAGGTCGCACCAAACTCTTTAGATATTGAAATAGAAAGTGCATAAAACCTGCAATGAAAAAAAGCACTAAAATTGCGCTGAGCATACACTCACTACTTTACAATTCTTAAAAATATATCTTTGTTCTTGCTTTTTTGCACTGTGATTGAATTCTCAAATCGTTTTCGTTTCTTTTTAAATTTATTTATTTTCGTTCATTGCACTTTCATTATCACAGTATTATTGTAATGAAAATAGAAAATAGTTTATGCTGTTACTTTCACCTATGGCTTGTTTTGCATCTTCATCGCTATAAAATGTTTTCATAGCTTTCAATTGCCCTGTTTCCATGGTCACATAAATTGGGCCGAGCTAAGGACAACTTTCTGCTTGCCCACTTTTGCAGCCACCTCTTTAGGTCCGGCCAGGAGAGTCCACAAAATGTAGACATGGAAACAGGCTGAACATCAATACGTTAATAAAGAACTTTGCGTGACGTCATAAACATCCGTAGAGTTTTTACGCGTGTTTTGATGCGTTTAAAACTGTCTGGTATTTTTGGACATTTTTGCTATCGCTTTTTTTAACAAAGTCAACATAATGCCCACAAATTTTTGACCAGATCTAAGTTTAACATCACGGTTGGGTTTTACGTTTGAAAAACGCATGAAAACGCTGGTACGGATACTGTGAAAACGACTTGCACAGTAATAAATATGGAACGAAAATATTTTAACGAAGAAAAATAAACCCACAGTAAATCTCAAAACTGGTAACAGGACGTTTTGACAGCACAGATTCAGCTGTCATCATCAGCAATGTAAGCAAGACAGTGCAAAACTGAAAGTTTCGGTACAAAAATAGAAACTTTGGCATTATTTTTCCTCTTGAAGACTTTTGTTGTACTTACTTGATACGTAGTACTGCATCACCTAATATAGTATTTCCATAGACAATACCGCTAGAGCGCGTGCAAGATTAACTCGACCCCAGGAAAAATGTATCTTAAGTTTAATCGGGAAAGAATATCAGTTTATTGACCCATTCAAAGACCTCTTGAGGAGTTTAAAATTGTATTTTTGAGATCATTCAATTGTTGTGATTTTGTAAATATTTTTCATAACACACTTTAAACTCTAATGTAACCAATTTTTTGAAAATTTAAATCCTATTGTTGCGTGATACATGACGCTTTATTTACTTACGTAGTGCATTCTTTATTTCTTCTGATCGTGTTGTTAAATGTTTTTTTGATCTTTTCTTCAGATTCTTTTATCAGATTTGCTTTTAATGGACATTGAACATACGCTATTGAATATACAAATATTACAGAACTTTTGTTGCTTAAATATTTATGATCTAAGCTTCCGACAGTCATCTTTGAAGTTAAAAGTAGTCCTTTGACGTTTTTACTTATTTCGCCAGAAGCTGTTCAAGTAAAATTGAAAACCTAATATCGTTCGGACGTCTTGCCGAAATGTTTGATTTTCTTTCCTTTTATTCATTGATCGTCGCTAAATTGTCACTTAATACCTTTGTTAAACATCTTATTTCGATGATTAAGTTAAATATGAATGTATATGTGTTGCCTAAACGACTAGATCCGTCTTTTTTGTGAGGTCACACCACCTGGAAATTGTTTGCGTAGCGGGATATGAAAAGGTTTTTATGAAGATGATTAGAATCAATAGTTCTTAATAAAGAAAAAAATAAAAAACAAGAATATTTTTTATTTGAATCAGTCATTTGCCATTTTTAAAAATAATTTGGATAATTTTTGTTGTCTTTTGACGAGAAATTTGGAATTTTACGAACTTCCAAAACTACCGATCAAAAAAAAATCATCAAAGACGTTGTTAGTTTTTAAACGTCAATTGCAAGGAATAGTGTTATTGCAGTGAAGCAAAACCGCTTGGGCGGAGGAAGTAATGTTTAAATCATTCATCACTATTTTTTCACGAGAGCGATAGAAGTGCTATACGCTAAGTACGAACAACAAACGTCTTGAACTTATTTTTTCGATTATTTTTTCAAAGTTGTATCGTTCATCCTTCTAAATATTGAACTATTTCGAAATCCACTAGTTAAAGATGTTTGTTAATATTTATCTGATTTGAAAATAATGCAGCTTGGGTGGTAGTTGAACTAGAATTTCTGCTTTGAATCACTGAACTACAACAATTTGCTTTTCACAAAACTAGTCCGTCGTCTATTTTGAAAATATGGGTCAAAAAATTTTGTTTTTAGGCTAACTGTGATAAAAACAATTTTATGAAGCCGTGATTATCATGAAACATCCTGATTGCTTGTGGTAATTTTATATTTGCATATAATCCTGTTAGGCCTATTCCACCATCTGGTTTTTCTTTGATTAACTAAACCGTGGTTTGACAAAAACATTTTGAGAAGGTTAAAATTGCGTTATAGAAGATTTGGGACAATCTATGTACAGTGTCATTATAATACCAGGACCTGATACTGACCGTAGCTACAGTTTTTATTGCACGATTTATGCTGATGTGTTCGTGACTTTGTGTATCAGTTTTTATTGATTTTAGATAGCAGTACGTTGAAAAACATTTGAATAAAGTAGCACAAGAAATATTCTTTAATAAATGATGTACATATGAATTAGGTCTAGGGCAGCATTTTTGTGTGCTAGCGAAGATAAGTTATGCGCTGAATACTCAACGTCTAGCTGCAGTATCTATTTAACTGTGGAAAAGCCAAGAATTTACAGTTCACGCAAGACGCTTTCTGAAAAAAGATTATAGGCGACAATAACACTGCAACTGCACGAATTTTCCAACAAAAACACGTGATTCTTTCCTGGATAAGCTCAAAATGAAAATTGTTATTGACCAAAAAGACTTGTTTTTGTACGTACGGTAATTTCTATCGATGGACTAATGTATAACAATAAACTGGTAGAAACTGCAAGTCTTGCATATAAACAAATTGAAAGGAGCTGAGGGTTCAACCCAGAGATGGAAACCGGTCGGGTCGAGATTCTTCGACCGGCCGGTCAAGCCGGTAGAAAAAAAACAGTCAAATTCTCCCTTCTTTCAACTTAGATATATCTAAGCCGGTCAAAAAGTCGGCTAAATTCTCCTTTCTTGCAACTAAAATACACCTATAATCAACAACCGAAATATACATACCGATGTGTATTTTTTAAATAAAACAATTTTACGAAACACGGCATTAACAAATCACACCTTGTGAAAACAAAGGTTTGTTGTCTGTTTTCAACAGTGAGACTTGCATTAAGTTACAAGCATAGTATAGCTGGCGTTCTCTTTTTTAGCAGGATTGTGATGTCATGACGTTACCGTACCGTTCCATCGTATTTAGCTTCTTTCCATGTGCGCGGGGCGGTCGGGTTGTGACGTAACTGCCCGAGTGGTTGAGGCGTTTGTTTAAAGTGGTTTAAAAAAAGAAATCAAGGGCCTCTTCATCATATACAGGTTTTACCACCTGTGGATTTACGCTAACCATTCAAGTGGAATTTATGTACAGCGAGTAACATGTTAAGTAAATGTCAAAGTCAAATCAAGTAAAGTCAAATAAAAAATGTTAGCTTCATATTTATCCAAGTGAAACAAATCAAAAGGTGAAGTTTACTTTCATTCAAATACTGTTTTTATAAGATGAAATTTTACGTGTTCAATACATCTAGTAACAAAGTTAATGTAAACTACTGTTTGTCATTAGGTTTATTGAACACTGAACATAAAACCTTCAGTAAAAAAAAAAGTGACCGGTCAACCAGCGTAGATTTTGAATTTCACCGGTCGGGTCGAGAAAATCCTGACCGGTTCGATCTCTGGTTCAACCCACCCTACATTTTTGCACTAATATGTTAATAGTGACTAACCGGTTAGCTCAGTCGTTAATCACATCGCTATGGGTGCGGGAGGTCTGGGTTTCGATTCTCGGACCGGTCAAATCGGACACAATGTCGCCAACGCTGCGACATTTATTCGGAGCTGTGTTGCCCAGGCGCTAAACCGCGGAGATGGGCCCTGCCACTCGTTTACACGTTTCGGCGTATACCGCCAGTATAATGAAGATTTGACTTTTACGTTAATAGCTTGATACTTTTAGGCTTACAAAACTGCAAGATAAGAATTTACTGAATTCGAAGACCCATTTTTAGCGAATTCTTGCTTACCACGCCCTGCTTTATTCAGTCGACTTTTTCATGTTTTATTAGCAAGCTATTAGAATGGGTTGTTAAACAGATTTCAGTTCTGTTTAAAAATTGTCACTAAATAGCTTTTCACATTTGCCATATCTTAGTCAGTTTAACTTTAAAGACTCGGTTAAGAATAATAATACATCTTATTAGAATCAATACTGCTGTCCTGCGATGAAAAGTGGATAAGGATGGTTCTTTGTCATAAATCACTCCATAACTCTAGTATTGATCACAGCATTTAAAGAAAGTGTTATTTTGCCATATGTTTTAACAAACTCACACCTTTGCTAAACGTAACAAAATATGTGTCATGCAGAATGAAGAAGACAAAGAACGCTACCCATAAAAGACAAAGCAACCTTGTATTTTATGGCTCATATTTTTGATGTTGACCAGGGGCGAATCCGGAAAATTTTTTAGGGTGGGATAAGATCAAAAAACGATTTGTTTTTTATTTTCATCTCTATATGTATAGTAAGAAATTTAGCGGGAGCTGGAGGATCGATATTGGCAAATTGTCTGCGAGTTTTTAATGGCCTTTTATGAATGTTTTCATCTATTGCCATCACCAAAAAGGGTCACTAAATTAGGCAACAATCTGGGGGCTGGGGGGGTATAAAAAAATAGACTTTTAGCCTCAGAGTTCTTTTGCACTTGATTAAAGTTGATTTGAGGTGGATCTCGCGCGAATGTCGATGACAAAAATCAGAAGGACAGGTTTTTAGCATAATTTTGAAAGAAGAGGTGACACCTTGATTACAGTCGCCTCAAGTAACTGCAATCCAAGTGTTCACGTGTCTTTTGCCAAATAATTTTGTAGTTAGTTTTTCGTGCTTACTCAAGACCAAAAACCTTTTCATATAGCCTATATGCCCTGATTGCTCCGCAGCTACTTGTGTTAAAAGTTGAAACATGTTGTCGCATTGCAGAAATAGTTTGTTTGCTCACCCATTCATCTCCTCCTCAAGGATCGGTGCTTGACACCCTGGCTAAGAAGCATTGCGCAAGTCCTGTGCTTTCTGGATAACGTTTTGCATTTCAGTAAAAGCAAAGTGCAAAAAAAAACGATACACGATGTCAGTGCTAAATTTCCAAGCGCACAGGCCAGGGGCGGGGCCAGGGGGGAGCAAAAGGGGCAATTGCCTTTCCCGAAATATTTTCAGTGACCACTAGCCTACAAACAAAGATACTCATGCTATAGCGTAAATCTACTAACAACGCAAGCAGGGGCGGATTGAAACCACTCGGGGGCCCGTAAATCTACTAACAACGCAAGCAGTGGCGGATTAAGACCACTTTTCGACCAAAAAACTACGCTAAAATGAGTATTTTTCTTGCAAAAACCCTAAAAATCCTTGGCGGCTGGGGGCAGTGCCCCCAAACCTCCTTAGCAACCGGAGGCTGGAGGCTTCGCCCTCACACCCTTGGTTGGGGCATTCCTTTTGCCGAATCCTGGGTGCGCCACTAGAAAATCTGTAAAGTTTTGCCCTTCCCGAAATTTTGGGCTGGCTATGCCACTGGCACAGGCCAAAGGTTTCTGATAAGCTAAAAAGTTTTGGTGAAATTTAATGTATCGTTAAACAAATTTACGTCTAAAACCTTAACTACTTTACCTTATTTTCTTTGACTATGTGCGCAGTGCCCAGTTTTATTTTTTTGATATGAACTCAAAAAACAATAAATAATTGTCGGTTTCTCTAATTATGGAATAGTATGGAATAGTTTGGCATAGTATGGAATGGTACGGAATAGTATGGAATAGTGTGCCGTACTATTCCATAAATAAAAAACACTCTAATTATGGAATAGTATGGCATAGTATGGCACAGTATGGAATAGTATGACATACTGTAGTATGGAATAGTATGGCATAGTATGGAATAGTATGGCATAGTATGGCATAGTATGGAATAGTATGGCGTAGTATGGAATAGCATGGCATAGTAAGGAATGATATAGAATAGTATGGCATGGTATGGAATAGTATGGCATAGTATGGAATAGTATCAGGAGTATGGAATGGTATGGAACAGTAAGTAAGGCATTGTGGTATAGTATGGCAGAAGTGGGCTATAGGACGTTTGGGGCACTAGAGTAAAGGAGCCCATATAAAGGGTTAAATTTGGGGTGAATGGCCCTCAGGGTAAATGTGCCTCAAGTTTAATTGAGGGCAAAAGGATCTCAGGACAGGACGGTTGAAGCAATAAATGGGCCCTGAAAATAGGATGTTAATTTAGGGCACTGGGGCATATCCTATGCATGAGTGGGGCTCTAGGATCAATGGGCCTCAGGGCATTTGAGGCAATAAGGGATATGGGTCTCAGCATGTTTTGGTCCCTGGGACAAACGGGCCTTAGGACGGTTGGGACAAAATACTATTCCATACTATTTCATACTATGCCATACTATTCCATACTATGCTATACTATTCCATGATATGCCATACTGTTCCATACTGTTCCATACTAATCCATACTATTCCATACTATGCCACACTATTCCATACAATGCCATACTATTCCATTCTATGACACACTATGCCATACTATTCCATACTATGCTATACTATTCCCTACTATGCGATACTATTCCATAGTAGTCCGGCAGCCCAGTGGTCTGAGCATAGCTGGAAGCTTACCAATTTTTATCCCCATTATCGTTTAAAGCACTTCAAACCATGCACGAAATCAGATTTCTGCCGGGTCAGGGGTGGTGGGTGTGGCCAGAATGAAATGGTAAAGAGGGTAAAATCGTTGAGCTGGCACAACAAGTTACTTACCCTATAAAAGTAGTTTTGGTCGTTTGTGGTCGCAGTAGAGCTCTCATTTTGGGCTTAAATGAAAGAAGAAAAAATACAAAATGAATTTACCAAAAAAATTTCAAGTTTATTTCATTATGACGTCATGATATTTGAGCTTGAACTTGGTTTATTAAAGCAAATTAATTAAACTTGTTCCAGCAGGAAAGTAGTTTCTTACCCACGATGTATTCTTCACGAAAATTGCAAATAATTAATGCGAGGTATAAGAATATAGACTAATAGAGGATTTTAAATTTGGATATAGAGATATCAAAAGCTTTATTTACAAGCACCCCAAAGTTAACGATTTTTTGTGAATTGAATAACACTAATACGAAAAACCCACGGGTAAGTTAAACGTTGGTTTCATCAATCACTTAGTTAATTCGTTTGCAATTTCGTATCGCAAAGTTGAGTTAATTCTACTTTAATCAATGGAGGATCACCGGGTTTAATTGATAAGTTGGATTACCACGTTCGATTATTTCCATACACCCTGAAAATAATGTTAAAATATTATCGGAATTTATTTCACGATAGTCAAATCAAGTTTTCGCTTATTTTACTGTAAATTGCATAGGATAATATTTTTTGTTACGCTGTTTAGTCCTAATTGCTAAATTTATCATGTTTTTGCATGGTTTTGCCCAAAAGTTTAGCGGATCGCGAGTCATAAACGGAACAAAGTATAAACGAAAGTTAATCTCTAAAACCTGAAATTTTTATCTTGTCACTAAATAAAAAGTAGGTTTCATCGCGATGCTGTGCCCATCTACATCAAAAACTTACCCATAATCATGGAAATCGGTATTTCAAAAAGTGCTCGTTAACTAAATTCAGTTAGAGCGAATATGCAATATCACCACAGTTAAAAAGTAAAATTTATTACACCCAACTGTCTGTTTCAGCCAGCACACAGTGTTAATTACGGTTCATAGGTAGATTTGTGAGGCGCAGTGTCTTAGTGAGCTAGTCGATTTTGGTTTTATTTTTTAAACCTCCACTTGTTTTTCGATACCCCTGATGATCTCTTTTGGGTTAATAAATTTTACTTTTTAACTGTGGTCAAAAAATTATCCGGTGGAAATACGAAATTTATGTACTGTTGTTACAGTCAATAGCGACATTGCTGAATATTTCATTTCGGTAACTTTTCATTCAGTCCCAGAAATTGTTCAAAAAATAGTTGCTAAGTTGTCACAAAGATTCCTTGTCTTCATCTCCATAGGAATTGTTATCGATTAAGTAGCTCAAATCTTTCATAGCTGTGCATAAAAATTGCAAGATGCTGGAAAAATGTGATTTATAGACTGCAGAACCATATTGATTTCGTAATGTTTGCATTGCTTTTGTGCCATACTTGCATTTTTTAAGATTGAGCTTTATTCCACCATCTTCCAGATTTTCAAATTTTGTCAGCGATTTTTAATCTTCCGTAGCCATGGTGTTTAATATGTACAGTAATGGAGTACTCGAGTACTGCAC